>OU015492.1:228747770-228875270 GCA_907164885.2 Dolomedes plantarius | reverse complement strand
TACAACGAAAATGCGTTACAATGAAAGGATATTTTATGCTGAGAACAGTTTTAAACGCGCATATTTAATTGTAAATTATCGCTGATTAATGAAAATTGCGGTTACAAAAACCAAATTTGACACATCTACAGATTACAATATTTCGTTTAAGACCAATATGAAGTAAATTGATGCAGTAGTTTTCTCTCGCGGACTGCCCAAAAAGTCGGCTTAGCAACTTAAATATATAGATTTATTATTAATACATAGAATTGTCAAGTTTATATGATTCAACAGAAAATTTAAAAACATGGTATATAAAAAGTTCTTTTTATCTTGTAATTATTCCCTCTGTTTTGTCTCTCACATTCGCGTTCATTTAAAATAATAAATGAACCGTTTTTCGTATCCACCCACTCTCTTTGAAACAGTTGTTTCCTTTCGTAGAGATACTCGATTATGTCTGTGTCTACCTCCCTCGCCTTGCAATTAATTCAAATAAAAAAATTCACCCGAAGGGGATGACTATATTGAGCCGTTTCCGGTTGCATAGGACGCTGTTTTGCCGATTCGGACGCCATTAATGCAGAACGAACCGATATTGAACAGAAAACTTGAGTAATCTTTTGAAAATCCGTGTTATATCGTTAACTAGCTGAATACCCGTGCTTCACTACGGAGTACATTCAAATTAAATACAACGGTCAATGGATGCAATTCATGCCAAATATATATATATATATATATATATATATATATATATATATATTAATATTTATTTATTTATAAAAAATCGTAACGGATATTTTTATAGACAAAATAACGTACAAGAAAATATTCACATTAAATCTAATAGAACATACTAAAGAATGTAATACAGTTTCAGGAACATATCTTTTACTGTATTTTAATATTTTTTGGGATAATGTCCAATCGTGTGCCGCATTAGAAGAAAAAAAATTATTTCTTTTTGTCTATTTCGTTGTTATGCATGTGACGCGAAATGAATTTAAAGTATCACAAAAAGGATAGAAACCACGTGATCGGCATTTAATCAATTAAATTCTAAAAATGAATCTTTAAAAATTCACCAAAACTCAGAAAAGGGAGGTAAAGATTCGAAAAAGATTTCATTTTAAAGGAATTTTTAGGATCTTTCTCGCGATATAAATTTTATAACCCTCAGATTATTATTTTAAATGCAAACTTTAAAAGAATGTTAAAAATTTAAGAAGAATGTTTCCGAAATCTTTCTTAGCGCACTATAAGACGCATCGCCATGCAAAATGTCATCCCTTTAGGTCCTTGCGTTATCTGTCATTCAGTCAGATATTCGAATAAGACGGAAAATGAACGGTTTGCGAAATGCAGATAATCAATCGATGCCTTCTAGACTCGATCTTAGACATGTTTTGGGTGAGTGCCCTCTCCTTTTTTCGTCTGCCCACGGACAACAGATGCAATCGTGAAGAGGAGGGTGAAATCCCACCAGACCACGTGTCTCTTTCTACGAATCCATGAGGTCACCGGCTTGCATGAAATTGGATTTAATAGTGAAGGGAGAGTTGGAGATTATTATTATTTTAACCGTTGCGTGCGTTTGTAGGGTAGTGGCAATACTGTGTTAGCTTTCCCCCACACCATCAAAGAGTATAGCTTCTTACCGTTTCCACAATTATTTATTGCGGTTGCTGCGCCCATGGCCAGAACTGGCTAGTTTCGTTTTTGTCGTTTTTCTGCACAAACACTTCAGGTCTCTATCAGTTCTTTGTAGACAATGAATGACGTGTCCATTTCGATGTTCCGTATTATTAGGTGGCAAGGACGAATGGAATGGTACGATGACCCAGGCCCTGATTTTCCATTAGGGGCCCCTGAATGTTGGGCCCCCCCCCCCAAAAAAAAAAAATTTTTATTTTAAAAGAAGGAAAGAAAAAATTCCCAATTCAATTTTTTTTTAATTTTACCTTTTTTAATAGCAATTTTTTTTTATATTTCCTTTCAAATTTGATTGATTGGTTCATAATATGTAAAGTTATATGTATAGTTCATCACATGTATGTTATAGTGTATATAAGGGATTAATAAGTTTATCTGGTTGCATTGTATTGGTATTTTAATGAACAAGTTAATATGTTGTATTGCTTTCTGTTATTGGATAATGTTCTACGCTTCAAATAGCAAATTCTTGGTAAAATGGTACTTTCACAATGATTCATGATTTTTTTTTTTTGCATGTGTCAGTTTTGGAAATGTTACGCCGACATCAGTGTTAGGGGGCCCTCTAAATCGGGCCCTGTTTCGATGTTCCGTATTATTAGGTGGCAAGGACGAATGATCCAATCGTTTGTATCAGATCCCGAGCTCGGAGGAATACCGTGGAACTTGTACAGCTGACGTAGGTTCAGAAAGATACGCAGACCTGCAAAGGGCCCTATTGTGTGTCAGCTGAGCGATACCTCGGTTATAACTATCCAGATGCTGGCTATGTGTTGGGTTGGCACCAGGGCCCGATTTAGAAAACTCTTGACTATAATAGGCACAACTCGGGATGCCATTTATTAAAATAACGCTGGCTATTTTAATAAATGGCCAGCGTTATTAAAATACCCAATTTTAATAAATGGCTATTTTAATAATGGCTATTTTAATATAATACGCATTTATAGAGACGAACATTTTCATTAGGACACAGAATAAAAAACATAAAATGAATAAAAACAGTAGTAAAAAGAATTTTAAAAGTTACAAATCATAACACATTAAACTCATACAAACAGTTCTTGGTCAAATAAGGTCTGTCTTATTATAATATGTTTTCTGTAAATGATTTTTACTTAATGAGATGGGTGCAGTGGTTCTCTCAAAACCAGAACCGCAATGTTGGAAAGTTTTAACTCGGGGAACCTAACTCTCTGCCCTAACTGATTTGTTGCCGACACTAAATGGCTCTGTCATCTATATATTTAAGTTTGCAGTCCGTGAGAGAAAACTACTGCGTCCATTCACTTCATTTTGGTTTGAAACGAAGGATTGTAATCTGCAGATTTGTCAAATTTGGTTTTTAAACCTCAATTTCTATGGATGAGCGATAATTTACAATTAAAAATTGATTTCTGCGCATGCTCAATGGCATGTTTAATCTGTCTTTAGAAAGTCGCTGTTTCTGCGCATGCTTAGTGTCATGTTTTAATAATAAACACGTTTATTTCGAGGAGTCTCTAGATATCTCTCTACCATTTTTATGATAGTTATGTTTATAAAATATAAGATTAAACCCGATGGAAATTGTTTAATTAGCGATAATTTGCAATTAAAAAAAAAAAAAATGCTTTCTGCGCATGCTCAGTGACATTTTAAAATCTGGCTTTAGATACTAAGCACGAGGCTGCTTAAGCACATTTTTTTTCTGCACATTTTTATGATTCTCTACATTTGGCAATGATTTGTTGAGTATAATTTGTGTATTAGTACATTTATTTACTATCTAGCCGTCATGTTTTGACGGGTACCAACTAGTTTCATTTGAAACTAGGTTTAAACACATTTTTAAAATCCAGTCTTAAGTTTTCTTTTTGTGACTTAAAAGTTAAAATTTCTGTTAAAATAAAACCAGTTTTAAACGTGGGGCTGAGTCAATTTTTTGCCTATCAAAAGGATGCATTTATGGTTATAAAAATTGTGCGGGACATTTCGACCTCCTCAAAATGATTTAGAGAAAATACTTATCTATCTCTCTCTCTCTCTCTCTCTCTCTCTCTCTATATATATATATATATATATATATATATATATATATATATATATATATATATATATATATATATATATATATATATACTAGCCGGGCGAAGCCCGGCTATGCTCGGTCCCCACAAAAGAAAAAAATAGGGCCTTTTCAGGGTCATACAAATATATTAAATTCCCGTCAATTTTCATTCGCGTCGCTGCCGACAGATGGCTGCACCATACTGTGGATGGTTGATTTGATTTCTCAGCGGTGGAGTTTTAGAATTAGAATATCTGTTAAACTATTAAAGTAACAGAATAACTGTAAGCAGATAAAATTATCAGTTTTCAAAGCTCTTTCCAATATGTAACATTAATGTACTTTCATGAGAAAAAAAATACACCGATTTTCGACGAAATGTCGGCCATGTTTATTTCATCGTCTGGAGATAAATATTATTTAAAAACTGTATTTATTTATAATTATGTTAAGCTTCCAAACTAATCTTAGAATTATCTCAAGGCTTCAAAACATAAGTATACGAAGTTTCAACCAGATTCGTCAAGAAATGTAGATTTGTATACGTTACACACATACATAGACACACTCTGCTTTATTTATTTATATATATATATATATATATATATATATATATATATATATATATATATATATATATATATATATATATATATATATAAAACAGTTCCGTAACTGACTGATTGACTGACATATAATGCACAGACTGCCTCCATGGACGCCGCTGGACCTAAAGGTCTGACATTTTGCATGGCGATTCTTCTAAAGGGGTGCACTAAGAGAGACTTTTCAAAAATTCTTCTTAAATTTTTTTTAAAATTAAATTTTTAAGCAGTTTTTGTAACATTCTTTAAAATAATAATCCGAGAGTTATAAAATTTATATCACGAGAAAGATCCTAAAAATGCCTTTAAAATGAAATCTTTTTCGAATCTCTACCTCCCATTTCTGAGTTTTGGTGAATTTTTAAGGATTATTTTTAAGAATTTAATTTATTATTAAATGCTGATCACGTGGTTTCTTTTATTTTTTTGATACTTTAAACTAATTTTGCGTCACATGCATAACAACGAAATAGACCAAAAAAAATATTTTTTTTCTTCTTTCTAATGCGGCAGATTGGACATTATACAAAAAAAATATTAAAATACAGTGAAAGAAATGTTCCTCAAACTGTACTATAATAGTATGTTCTATTAGATTTAATTTGAATATTTTCTTCTACATTATTTTGCCTACAAAAATATCCTTTACTATTTTGTATAAATATATTTCTTCGTTTTTTTTACATCAATTGCATACATTGATCGTTGTATTTATTATATATATATATATATATATATATATATATATATATATATATATATATATATTATATATATATATATAATATATATATATATATTAATATTATATATATATATAATATATATATATATTAATATTATATATATATATATATATATATATATATATACATACATACATACACACACACACACACACACACACACACACACACACACACACAGTTGGCTCTCTGTTTAACGACGCTCTCCATTTAAAGACGATATTTCCCAGTCCCGGCCCCTCCGACGATATGGGAAATATTATTTTTTCACAAATTCTGTTCAAGGGCGATCTCTACTTAAGGGGACGGTGTACGTTGAAATCGTCAAAAATTGACCAAAGCATCGAATTTTTGTTTTTAATACTATATTGTTCTACAAATCAAAATGTACCAAATGCAAAAATCCGCATCAAAATCCGATAATTTTTATCGAAGTTATTAGCATTTATATGTTTATAAACAATACACTTTTGCCATTTAAATTTCACTTTGTATGCAATTTTCTCAAATAAAATTTTTCTCGATAATGCAAATGTAAAATGTGATACGCGCTATATTTTTGCTTTAAATTACACGATATTACCATACATTATCTTTATACATACATTAATAAATTTGTGCATGCATTTTTGTTTTAAAGAAGAGTAACTTATAAAAAGTGACTGTTATATACAAAGAAGTGAAATTTTTGAAAAAAATTCATCCATTAATCGGTTTTACTTCTTTTAAAAAATAAAATATTGAGATATTTGTAATTCAATGCACAAAATGTTTCATTATGGTACAATAATAAATAAAAAGTAAAATTATTATAAAAAGTAAACATTTTAGCGCAAGGGACATTTTAAAAATTTCATTAAATTTTTAAATTTTTAATAAAAAAAAATTTTCTAAATAAACTAGAAATTTTTTTTATGTCGTTTATATTGCAAATATTAAACTATATTCAGGATTAAAATTTCACATATATATAATGTAAAATAAAAAAGTTGAATCTCAACGTATACCGTCCCCTTAAGGACGATTTTTCACGGTCCTTTGAAAGTCTTTAAGCAGAGAGCCAACTGTATGTGTATATATATATATATATATATATATATATATATATACATATATATATATATATATATATATATATATATATATATATATATATATATATATATATATATATATATATATATATATTTGACATGAATTGCATCCATTGACCGTTGTATTTAATTTGAATGTACTCCGTAGCGAAAGTACCGGTTTTCAGCTAGTATTTTATAATTTTCTGTCCTCAATAAAAAAAAAATCGGATTATATTTTGTTTTACATGTGGCGTTTTAATTCTTTAGTGGGGGTTAATAAATCGCTGCAGACTTCATGTGTGCACTTCAGAAAGTGCACACAAAATAAAATTTATTATTCTATAAATTCTTCAGGCGCATGCACAAATTCAAACAGAAAACACGTAACAACTTTGTTCTAGACAGCAGAAAACTCTAAAAATGCAAGTCACGATAACAAAGTCTTCAACACAATACACGCCTAACGCACTTTCAATGCATTAAGTTCTCAGCAGAAAAGAATGCTCAGTTCCAGGTATTTCAACTTCACGGAGATCCAAGGTCTGTAGGACTTTATCTCCAATTGTGACATTATGCATCAGAAATATATTTGCTCAGCAGGTAATTAAATATCATAAATAGGCCCTTATCAGTAAAAACATAATACAAGTAAAGTAAGTAATAGTAAAATAAAAGCAAACTCCGGGAATCGCACCCGGGAGAAAAATAACAAGGCGCACGCGCATCCACTGGGCCAGAGTTGCCACAGTTATTTAAGAAAAATGAGGAAGATATTCGCGTTGAGAATATAGTAAAGTTCTAGGGGGTTGGTAAAAATAAAAGAAGGAGAAGTATAAAAAATAAGAATAAGTAAGCAAGATAGAAGAGACAGTGTTAGCTCTTAAGAAGACCACGCCCGAGGGCGTTTGCGGTTAGCACGGTAGGAGTAGTCATAGTCGGGAAACTCAGCTATAATCTCATTGCGAATGTTAGGAATATTATCAAAAAATTCTTAGAGAGTTTAAGTGCAGTTATACTCAGTTCCAAAGCCAATGTCAGGTAGTATTTATAGACTTCCAAAGCACCCCCTATCGGTCGGCCAGCTAGAAATCTCTAGAAAGTTCGCGACCATTGGGCGCCATATCGCCAAATTTGGCGACCAAATATGTCACCAAATCCATCGCCAATTTGGCGACAACTCTAATATTTACCTTAGACTCGTAAAATTCGTAACAATATTATACATACGTACATATATATAGATGCATATATACATAACACATACATACAAAAGAGGTAAGCAACGATAAGTAATCCTACTTTAAAAACCCTGCGGTAGTTTCGTTAGAAGAGACTACCTGAATTGTTTTCTGTTCTTTAAATAAATGGTGAAAACAGGATAAAAATGAATAGCGTGAGAATGAAAAACCTGTTGCGGACCACCAAATAGTTTTCTTTCGGTCATGTTCAAGTATATGACGACCAAATTATTAATATGCTAAATTGTTTGTCAAAAATACTTCTTTGGATAAAGATGTTGAATTAAAAGTGACTAGGCAACGCAATAACATTGCTTTCAGTGCCATCTTGACATTCGCACTGATAGAATACGATGTGTAGTCTTATAAAAGTGAAAGGAGGAACCTATAAATGTCTAGTTATACATACAGTACTCATAAAAAAAAAAAATAAACCCTGAAATGAGCTTTTAAGCGAATTGAAGAAGGAACAGAAGAAACAAAAGTTTTTTAAAAAGATTGACAGTATTCTTAATAACTTAAGTGTTAATTTGAATGTCCTTCTGCCATCCGGGAGTGATGTGTTTACACTGATATGAGAAAATGACGCCTACGCGAAAGCGGAGAAAATGACGATGTCAAATCTTAGTGATGTCAAAATTTTCCTGCTCCAAGCATTATGCGTTATGAGTTGTAATTGAGCGTTGTTTATCCGCTTTGGCGCCTGTGTATGTCATGATCCCTTAAGGCAGGCAGTTCTCTTCCTTTCTTTTAATTTATTTATTTAATTTATGTCTGACATCTACTTGTATCCACGTTTGCTAATATTTCGATTTACCGAAGTCCCCCCCCCCCTTTTTTTGCATATATTTACTAACGGATTTCCATTAGTGGCTGAAAAAAAAAACCTCTTGATAAATATTATCGAGGGAAAAAAAATAGATCATTGACTTTAGAAACAACAACAACAAAAAATATTCAGGTTGTCTCTTCTAAAGAAAGTACCGCGGGTGATTAACGTAGGATTACTTATCGTTCCCTGCATCTTTTGTATGTATGCAGTCCAGTCACATTAATGCGACCACCTGTCAAAATCCAGAATAAGCACCTTTCGCAGAGCGAGAGTCAATTAGGATCCTGAAGGTGTTCACTGGGATGTTAAGCCATGTGCCGTGGCCAGCTGCGCTAGGTTACGCGGGTGAGGATCCATGGGGCGAACAACCCAATCGAGGTGGTCGCACAGATTCTCGATTGGGTTCAAGCCCGGGGAATTTGCTGGCCAAGGGTTAACTCATCCTGGTGCTCTTCGAACCACGCACGTACACTGCGAGCTTTATGACACGTCGCATTGTCCTGCTGGTAGATGCCATCATCCTGAGGAAGAACAATTCGCATGTAGGGCTGAACATGGTCCGCAGGGACAGAGACATACTTGTGTTGATCCATCGTGCCCTCCACAATGATGAGTGAACCCACGAAAACATTCCCCACACCATAATGCTCCTTCCTCCAGCTTGGACCCTTCCGGCAGTTGTTGCAGGGTGTTCACGCCGCATACGCCAACGTGCATCTGTCCGATGGAGCATAAAACGTGATTCATCGGAAAAAGCCACTCGGTGGAAGTCCAGTTGCGGTACTGGCGTGCAAATGAACAGCAGTCGGCATAGGTGCATTAACCAGGCGTCTGCTGCCGAGACCCGTACGCAGCAACGTTCGCTCGACCGTCGTGGTGGAGACACTGTTGGTAGCCCCTTGGTTCGTCTGGGCGGTCAGTTGCTCAACGGTCGCATGTCCGCAGCCGTCGTTCACCTCTGCCCTCTATGGCCCGTGGTGCACCACATTTGCCACGACGCTGATTGTGGATAGTGCATTTTGCCATGCACGGTATACTTTTACCACGGCGGCCCGCGAACAGTCTACAAAATTAGCCGTATCGGAGATGCTTCCACCCTTCGCCCGAAAGCCAATGATCACAGCCCTTTTGGAATGACTGCAAGAACTGAAATGTTTTCCGAAGCCTACAACACACTTTATATATCCACCAAATTTGCTGATGACGCGTGCCTTCTGCGATTGGTTATTTAACCTTTTCCTTACGGGGTGGGATAGCATGTATCCCAAGAATACAACCGAAGAATGAATATATATATAAAAATAATATATATATATATATATAATATATATATATATATATATTATATATATATATATATATATTTATTTATATATATATACATTATATATTTATTTATATATATAACATGTATATATTTATTTATATTATAATACATGTTATATATGTATATATATATATATGTATATATATTATATATATATATATATATATATATACATATATATATATATATATATATATATTATATATATATATATATATATATATATATATATAATATATATATAACCCCTTAATGGCCGTCCTTACACAGGGGGTATGAAATTTCCAGCTCTAAAAAGACAATAAGAGAAATAGGCCCCGTAAGCTAAGGGTTAACGTTGACGTCAAATCTAGGCGATGGTCACATTAATATGACTGGACTGTGTATATCTGTATGTATGTGTTTATATATATATATATATATATATATATTATATATATATAGTATATATATGTGTGTGTGTTATATATATATATAATAGATATATATATATATAATATATTATATATATAGATATATACATACAGTCGAACCTCCATATATCGAGTAGCAAATTGTTCGAAAAAATTCGATATATAGAAATTTCGATATATAGAATTGAGCTTAGTCTTATCATAATTCTCCTAAAAAAAATTAAATCTAATTTTCGTATACGAAACTCCATTTCTAATTTATATGCGAATCCCCTTAAATGAAAGTTAATAAATAAAAAATTAATCAATATGAAAGATTTATAGATTACTACATATCTTTAAAAAAAACAATAATGCAGACAGTGGTTACAATGATCAGTTACATTCTTTAAAAAAAAACTACGTATATCTTGCTGAACAGTTAGTTTTGCGGAAAGTTCAAAGAAATGTTCGTATTTATTCAGTCCACTAAAAACTTCATCGGGGACATTTTCCGCGAATTGAAGTCCCACGACGTATTGTTTCAAATGCCAAAAATTGGGAGATTTTATTCTAAAGTGGAATAAAATCTCCCAATCTGTCTTGAAAAAAATTTCGATATATAGAGATTTTTTTCGATATATAGAAACAATTTTTCTATGTAATGAACATGGAGATTTGCTAAGAGTTCGATATATATATATATATATTATATATATATATATATATATATATGTGGAGTTCCGATAATCGAAATGATTGGCACCAGACCCTTTTCGGATTAAGCGAAATCATTCTTAAAATAAACTTAAAATTACATAATAACATGTGACTACATAAATATTACATATTACGTGTGATTACACAGTTTATTTTATAAGGTTTTCTAAATATTACCAAATCTCGAGACGAAATGGGTGATAAGAGAGCGGAACGTTGCGTAATATAGTCCAGTAGAGTGTATGACTTTAGACGATCAGCAAATTGTTGAAATGTGTTTTGAAAGGACCTGTCAACGTCTCAGACGAGAGTGAAGGTGAAGCAGACGGTGACAGGGAGCAGAGGGTTTCACGCTGGAGTAATTTCGCTTCAAGAGAAGCTATTCTCTCTTCGACAAAAAATTTAACCGATTTTTTTCAAACTGTTAGGAAAGTGTCATATTTTTCTCGACGCCGTGGTCTGTCGTTTGCATATACTAAAATAATATATATATTTATACTTTGTCTCTGTTCAGCGTCATCGCCTCGTAATATCGCCGTAGTGGTGACGTAGTACAGACCGCGATCTTAATTAGGTATGACGTCATTACGCAGCGGTATAAATCGTTTGTTTAAAGATGATGTTGGACAGTTGGCAACACGTGTATGCAAATCTTAGATCCGGGCAGTTGACGAATTTTGTTCTAATGTAAGTTACTTGCCAACGGCTTCGCACTCTGGTTGCGTTTGTTCTTTTCATTTTTTTTTACTTCGTTGCAATATGTTTTTCAAGTTTTTGTTTTATGAGTTATTTTTATGAAGTTTAGTGATTAAATAGACTTTTTTTTTTTTTACTTATGCCTACTACTTCAATTTCACGTATAATTTAATGCACAATATCTACCGGCATCCACTGACCTTCACAAACCAATGTAGTTCAGTACATTTTCTAACTTTGAATTTTCTTGTAATTTTCAGAATTACACTTCGTATTACTAAGTATCACTGTGGTTTTATTGTAACCTTAGATATTATTGACTTTTGGTTTCGGATTATCGGGACTCTATTGTATTACAGAATATTTGGCTTTTCCTCAGACGCATAGGACGAACTTTCCCTGTCTCTTATCTTTTTGCAATGACCAAAGTAACACAAGAAAGATGGGGGAATTGTTGGGCAACCGTATTTAGCATAGTTGGCCCACAGTTGGATTTGGCCTTATTGAGACAACGGTTGGCTGTTGGTCGGCCCAACCGCAGTTCAACTCTCATTTTCAGTTGGGACAACGGCATTGTATACATGTTGGCCCAACAACACTTATTTTCAGTCGGGACAAAAACGTTTATAATTGTTGACCCGAAGGAACAATGTATTACACGCACCTCCCTTGGCGACAATTTGGCGACAAAATTTTTTTGACGCCATTTACTCGTCAAAAAATTTGTCGCCAACTTGTCGCCAAACAGGCCTACGCGGACATTTTACACTTAAAATAACAAATATACACAAAATATCAATAACAACTCAAATATAAAAATAAATTCAAAACAAACTTACCAATGGCAATATAAACTTTAATAAAACATAATAAACAATAATAAAACATGTCACAAAACCACAACAGCTACTTTAAAACATACACGAATATATCTAAAAACGGGCTGTATTAAAATTCAAACCTAAACAGAAATGCTCAACCGCTACTTTAAAACACGCAAAAATATCTAAAACGGCTGTATTAAATTCAAAACCTAAACAAAATGCTCAACCGCTACTTTAAAACACGCAAAATATCTAAAACGGCTATATTAAAATTCAAAACCTAAACAGAAATGCTCAACCGCTACTTTAAAACATACGCAAATATATCAAAAAACGAAGACATTAAACTTCCAAAAACATTACACATATCCGCAACATCTATTTAAAACATACGCAGATATATCAAAAAACGAAGACATTAAACTTCCAAAAACATTACAGAAATCCTAAACCGCTACTATGAAACGCGAACAAAAATATCGAACACCGGTATATTAAACTTCCAAAAACACTACACAATACCACAACACCTGTTAACCTTTATAGCCGTGATCCGACGAATCATTGTCATGTAGAAGGAATTATAATTGTAGAGTCAACTCTTATTCAAGAGGTTTATTAACATATTAACATCTTGGATAATACGTTATTTACAAAGTTTCGTTCCGACGAACGTTAAAACTACTCGTGAGAGCTGGGCTCATTCTTTCAAAGTCCCTCGAGCTCCCCGTCTGGCCGTAAGCGTGTTGACCCTTCAACAGTCCGAATCTATTCTTCCCCTTCGTTACTTCGCGCCCGTGAGAGCTGGGCTCATTCTTTCAAAGTCCCTCGAGCTCCCCGTCCTGCCATAAGCGTGTTGACCCTTCAACAGTCCGAATCTATTCTTTCTTCGTTACTCAGCGTCTCTCTTTTATGCCTCCTCTTCCCCCTTCTCGAACGACAATCGGCCTTTTTAATCCACCATACGCAGACCACCTATTGTCGGTTTCATTGTCCACCGTTCCTACCTTAGGTGACGTGCGCCGCTGTGTTTCCTTAATCATTCTAAATGAGTTCGTCCTTTTCAAACTATTGCCGCACTTCCCCAAAGGTGTATATAGTTCGACACCTGTTTATGTTTCATTTGGCACATTGAAGACGCTATTACTGACGTCCATCAATTCCACTTAGGGATGGGAGACGAGAGTCTGACATACGCCCCCTTCCTTTAGAAGTGAAAAAAGTCCTTGAGACGTTTTCACGTTGGAACAACAGTCCCTGTTGATTAGAGGATACGAGGCGCACACATGGGGTAATAACTGCGCTTTTTAACTTGTGACGGGGACGCTTTGTAGCCAAAACAATACACATTTTTACAAGTAATTGACTCCATGTTTCATCTGCATATGAGAATAGCCACAACATTTACAGGTAACAAAAATTACTTTTCACACTTAGCCTTGACACAAAATTAATATTATAATTCTTGCTCATTCCTTTACTTTAACCTAAACACTAACAAATTATTTGCCTACCAATCACGTATCTTTAAAGCAAGAATTTCTCAGATAATTACACTTTTGATTCTTTTTTTTTTTTTTTTTTTTTTTTTTTTTTACACTCATTAGGAATTTCCTGGCTTAATCTTAACCAGTTAAACTTACATATTTTAATGAAACTTCCCAAATCTCTAGGGAATACTTAACATTAATTTAGTTCTTCACTTAAAAAAAATATAAACCAAGTGTTCATACAACAAACAACAAAAAAAAAATAATATCACATAACTTATATACTTAAATTCATCATACCATTATATTTACAATAATTAATCCGTTTTTCTTAGGATTCAACCTTAGTATCAATGCAATTACCAAAATACACATTTAATTAACTTTTCAATGAATTCTTCGAGAGCAACTTAAATCAATTTTAGAACATTTATAAAATACACATTTACATGAGTTTCCCGGAATTCTTTGGGAATTACTTAAATTTGTGATTCTCTCTGCGATTTTACGGGACCCTAAATAAATACGAATGGGTTTTTGGCTTTATTATTTCACTATCTCTCATTGACTGAATTGAATGATGGTTGTTCAATTTTGATTTTGTGAATTTGTGATCTAGTGTCGGTACAAAATCACCCTTTTCTCCCATAGTTTGCGTCTGTTTCCTACCCGTATCGTTAGGGCTTCCCTGGGCATTTACTTCTTCGTTTCGTGTTTCCCTTTGATTATTTCCATTCTCATTATTAGTTTCCTCTAACCCTTTATTCCTTAACATACCAATTTGATCTTTCCTCTCTTTTTCCGTTGAAACTCTAATTTCTCGTACCTCATCCAAATTCTCATTGAGACTTAATTCCCCATCCAAAATTTTATCAATTTCTCGCATCTCATCTAAATTCTCACTGAGACTTAATTCCCCATCCAAAATTTTATCAATTTCTCTCACCTCATCTAAATTTTCATTGAGACTTAATTCATTACCTCCTCCCTCATAGTACATCTCTCATCTTTCGTCTGACTTCCCATCTCAAACATACTAAGGGGGATAATCATCTCCTCCTCTGTCTCATCTAAATTCTCATTAGGACATAATTCACTACCTCCTCCCTTATGGTTCATCTCCTCACCTGTGTCTCTTGCGCTTTCAAATCTATTCGGGGGACTAGCCATCTCCTCCTCTGTATCCCTTACAATTTCGAACATATTAGGAGGAATTAATCAACTCCTCATCTAATATCTGATCTATACTGTTACTCAAATGCCTTTGATAACATGCTACCCCTTCCAGGACCTCCTTTCCTTGAGTAATTACATCTCTCACTTCCTTTCCTGTTGGGTTTCAATTTTATTCTCAGGTTGAATAATTTCGCCTCTGTTAAATTCTATCTCAAATGTATTTCCCCTCTGATCCCCTCTATTTCTGAGATTTTGAACTCTTTTGGGGCACTGATATTTCAAATGGTCTTTACTGTTACAGACAAAACATCTTTTATCCTCCTTTTTCCGGTCAATTTTGGCACATACCTTATCTGTGTTAACTAGTGGTTCAAGAATAACCCTTTTTTCCTCTTTCAACACTCCTTCGAAATTATTATTAACCCTTCCAATACTTTCTCTGACCCTAAAACTTGAAAGTCTTTTAGCTGCCCTCATCCTCAATTCTTTAACTTCTAATTCTTTCAATTTTAACATCATTTCTCTTTGTTTATATCTTTCCTGTCTATCTATCTCCTGTTTTTCAATTTCCCTTTGTCTATCCCTCTCTTCACTTTTTTCTCGTTCTAATCTCTCATTAATTATGGCAAATAACCGTTCCTTAGCGGACTCTTCCTCATATTTCTCACTTCCTAATATCATTTCCTTAAGATCAGTGTATGTCCTGTTCTCCGAAGACGGACAAATCCCTGTTAACTCTGTAGCTAACAAAATTAAATCGGCTTTCCGCCCCTTCCCTATGAATGCCATTTTTAGCTTATCCCACTTAATCACAAATGCAGCAAACAAGTACAAATTCACTTTTACAACCTATAACAAAATTTAACCAACTATACTTATCTTGAACTATTTACCTCCACAATTATGATAATTCTAAGAGCATTTAACTACTACAATTATAAATCACTTCCACTAATAACTAGTACGAACACTTGTACACATTTCCCGTTATACAAAATAACACTTTTTCACTTTTTAAATTATTATTCCATTTACCAAAATTCAATAACTCAACAAATTACTTCCATCATTATACACATGAATCAACACTTCAAAACTTATCAACATTAATTCGATTCCTTCACTAATTACTACCGCTATCTCATACACAGGGAGAAAAGATAGAATCACTTACCCCTTTTTCACCTCGATGAAAAACTGTCACTCTAATCTTTCTCCGCTGCCGCCCTTGATCAACAGTTCAAGAGAGTTCAGTATATAACCACGTCGTTGATGCACACTTTACTCCGACCTTGATTTTCTCCTGGCCAAGGATTCTGCTCCCGTTTCTTGACCAGTTGCAGAGTAAATATCTGTCGCTGAAGTCGTGCCCAGTAGACTCGTTCGGAATCCAACTTCTCTTGAAACTGCGTCTCCTTGAAGATCTATCACCACTCTCGTACTCTAGATCATCTTTTTCTGATACCTTCCGTATCGCTGGGGTCCTCCCACGTTCTTTAATTCGACTACGCCAATGTTAACCTTTATAGCCGTGATCCGACGAATCATTGTCATGTAGAAGGAATTATAATTGTAGAGTCAACTCTTATTTCAAGAGGTTTATTAACATATTAAAATCTTGGATAAATACGTTATTTACAAAGTTTCGTTCCGACGAACGTTAAAACTACTCGTGAGAGCTGGCTCATTCTTTCAAAGTCCCTCGAGCTCCCCGTCTGCCGTAAGCGTGTTGACCCTTCAACAGTCCGAATCTATTCTTCCCCTTCGTTACTCGCGCCCGTGAGAGCTGGGCTCATTCTTTCAAAGTCCCTCGAGCTCCCCGTCTGCCATAAGCGTGTTGACCCTTCAACAGTCCGAATCTATTCTTTTCTTCGTTACTCGCGTCTCTCTTTTATGCCTCCTCTTCCCCCTTCTCGAACGACAATCGGCCTTTTTTATCCACCATACGCAGACCACCTATTGTCGGTTTCATTGTCCACCGTTCCTACCTTAGGTGACGTGCGCCGCTGTGTTTCCTTAATCATTCTAAATGAGTTCGTCCTTTTCAACTATTGCCGCATTCCCCAAAGGTGTATATAGTTCGACACCTGTTTATGTTTCATTTGGGCACATTGAAGACGCTATTACTGACGTCCATCAATTCCACTTAGGGATGGGAGACGAGAGTCTGACAACACCTATTCAGGGTTGCAACAAAAAACAAACATCACGCCAAGTCGCATGGCTGCCAGACCAAAAAAAAATCGCTAAAAATAAAAAAAATCGCCAAACATAAAAAAATCGCCAAATTGAAAAAGGTGCGTGAAACACATCTGTACGGACCCGAATTCTGCCAACGGTCACCATTCCCCCAACGATGCACCAAAAATGTGCTTTGGGACCAATGATGTGTGGATAAATCACTCGCGAATCAAAAGTAAGGTAAAAATACGCTTACCTTATTCTATGTAGCACGTCAGCGCTATCGTCACAGCAGAGCAATGGAGTTGTAGAGAATCAGGATATTGGATAATACACAGCTGAGGCTAAGTAATTTAAGTTTTAATATGCATCTTTTACATTATATCTTAAGCACGACACAAGACAACACGCGACATTGAACAACAGTGGAATTGCATGAATTCTGAACAAGTGGTGCCATCTGGTGTAGTATGTGGCAGTTTCTCTTTCTTTAAGAAAAACACAAATATATCTAACATGATGTGTGTAATTTTTCGCCCACAACAACCCGAACCCCCTCAAAACACTATTTGAGTGTAAAATTCTCCGTACACTATCTCACTGAAGACCAGTTATGAAAATGAATGGACAGAATTCTAGTTTTGTACCTGTTCTTGTTTACATGTGTTTAGAATATTCGTTAGTGGTATTTTAATGACTGGGAAATGGTTATGTAACATGAAAATGAATGACTTAGATGCCCAATCTGCAAAACAATTTTACGATAACCATACCGTTCATTTTAGATTTGAGAAGAACTTGTTATGGAAGAGGGATTTAAAATAAAATACCCTGTCATTCATTTTTCAAGTTGTCATGCAAATATGTAAATGATATAATTTATGACTGTATAATTTTGATTTTTATTGTTTGTTATTTGAAATGTTTAAAATAATTTTCCCTTTTTTTATTATAGGATGAAGAGGAGGAAATTAAGTTAGAAATAAATGTTCTTAAAAAGGTATGCATTTTACCTTCATTTTTTTTGTTATGTTTTCAAGACACACCATCTAAAAAACACTATCTAATAAACTTTGACACCTTTATATAGGATTCAAGTTGTCCCGTATTAATGTTGTTGTTCCTTATGCTCCTGGCCGGTAGGTTCCAGACCAGGCCCTTACAGGCTAGCAAGCTGAGGGGTGTGGCTCCTCAAATATCAGAATGCAATTGAGCCAGGTGTCACCTCCATTTTGACCTAGCAACCCCTTGGGGGGGGGGGGGGTCATACCCTCTCTCACCTCATAGAGGGACTTTCCGGTCTGTAGATTGAACGTCCCCCTATAGACATGGAGGTTTTGAATGGTGCTTGTCGGGATTCTATCCGAGCACCCTCAGCATCAAAAGCCGATGTGCTACCACAAGCTTACCCCAAGGACTCCATATTAATGTTAATTCATTTACTGGTTAAATGGAAAATGTTGCAGTTACAAGCAGTAAATGCATGTAACTTTGATAACTATATAAAAATTGCTTTCGTTAAGGTTTGAAATAGGCTTCAAAATGGAATTATATTGATAGGAAAAATTCTTTTGTACGTCGTACCATCTTGTCGTTTTACTGCCGTTGCAAAAATAACTTAGCAAGGATAAATCCATTTTCCACGTTACGTGGACACTGTAGTCGCGAATGGCTCATGCCTATCTGTCCAAATAAGAATACTGAAGTTTTTGTTTGTTTATTCATTCGTGTTACTAAATTAACGCGAAGTAATTGTTTGTTATGTCATTGGTGAAGATTTTAACTTTTTCTTTGTTTTTATATTTGCTGTAAATATGCTTAAAATACTGATATTTATTCAATCATGATTACACAGTGTTGTTGAAACAAAATGTTTTAAAGACAGTCCTTTTTAATAGGCTGAATTTCAATGACCAAAAACATGGCTGTAAAATGTGAATAGAGGAACAAAGATGTTACGGTAGCAGCCCGTTTGCTAGTCTGGACATCACTTGTACTATACTCGGGGCAAACCTAACCTGAGAGCACTAAACATACTACAACGGCCAATTTACACCTGCAACGGAAATAACTCCCCGCCGCTACAAAATGCAGATTGCCATATTTGGCCTTTTATCGCCCATTAAGAAAATTATGAAGGTTTTAAATAATTAGGCATTAAGAAAACAATCTATTGATTTCTATTTTCATGTAATTAATGTATTTTGAAACTTTTTACCACGCATCGTTCTACTTACTATTTCCCAAAGTAATGTGAGGGAATTTAAGAAATCCTAAAAAAAGTTTAGAGTCCTGTTTACTTTTATAAATACGGGATCATACAAAAATTTATTATTATAGATGCAGATTTCTGGGTATTTGGGTTTTTGAAATTGTTAGTTTTTCTTTCGCTATAGGAGATGTGATCTGTTTAGGTAATTTTGTTTTCATTTAAAATAATAACTGTGGCCAGTTATATTAACAACTGATGCAAATATAAAATAAATGGGCTTTCAGGAACCGATGACAGCACGAATAAATGATAAAAATGACACTACTGAAGTGTGGTTTTCAATTATAGATTTTTTTTTCGTTGCATGTATTATACAGATTATTATCAGTCTCGGCAAATTCAGTTTGTGGATTTATGTAAGGCATTTCTTACATATCCTATTTTTTAGAGAATTTTGTGTTTATTTGGGATATAAGTGATCAGTTCTAGAAATGAGGGATTAAACATAAAACGATATATAAGACCTTAAGTTATTGAAAAAGTATTTAAGCCAGATTTAATTTACAGAACAAAAATATCTACAAATAAATATTTCATGATTTTTTTTTATCAGTAAAATCATTTATGATTGATCAAATTTTAATATCATGCCCTATAGAAAGTATTGCAAGACTGAGTCTCTACTGCGATATTGTTGGTCTCAGGTATGTTTTAATTAATTTTAATCTAGAAATGCTTCTGCTCCCGGTCCCTATTTGGAAAGCCAACAGCTCCATCATTCATAGCGAGGAATTTTAAAATTTTTATGGGTTTCAGAAATATTAAGATGGAAGAATGCTTCCATTTCTTCAACCAGCATATTGAGATATACATATGCATGTTTTACACACTTCATTTAGTCATTATTCTGAATAATTTTTTAAAAAAATTCCTAATCTAATAGGTATAATCGGCTTAAAGGCGGTCCTGTCCTTTAAAGTGTTATGATGACTACACTAATGACCTCTTCCAATGAAAAATCACATGCATTTAATTTTTTCAACACTTTATAAAGATTTCCCATTTTTCGCAATTTAACTAGGGGAATATTTTGTCAAACTCTAATTTCATCCTTTGTGAAATATCTTCTCATAACTTGGTTTTTATTAGCCATATTTTTTGCCCAGTTTAAAAATTAAATGAAAGCGGGAAAGATTTTTTGCTTAGTTGCAAGTTTATTACTTGGAAAATAGACGTAAGAAATCAGCATTTAAACATTTCAGATTGTACAGCAAATCACGGAAGTTAATATTCCGATAGGTATAGTGTTGAAAATTTCATTTCTATTGTTAACTGCAGATGTGTATTTCTCCCCACTTGTCTCTTGTAAACACTGCCTTTTCTTAGGGTAAACCATTACCCATCGGCAGGAAGTAACAGACCTCGGGTTACCTAAATTCCACATCCACATTGAACGCTAGATACTCCCGCCAAGAAAACGAAGCTTTGTGAATTGTCAGATTATTCTATGATGTTACATTCTCTCTCGTATGCTGTATTGTGCATTATTTACTAAATACGGTAAACACCACATTTTTGTTGCCCAAATATGTCTACGCTTTATCAGTTAAATCATTATTTTAATGATTTATGTCTGAAATGTACCTTTAATCAACTCTGTTAATAGGAAAAAGTGCAAACTATATTGCAATCGCGGAATCATACTGCTCTAGCGTCCCACCTGCATTCAGAATAGGTAAGCCCCGAGTATATCTCTTAAAACTGCTGGCATTTCAATTGCCTCGTTACATGCTAGACGCCGTGAATGAGTGCAGGATTTAAACACAAAACAAAAGATTAAATAAAAATAAAATTTAGATAGTATGGAATATGCATTATGTATTTTTGTGGGATATGCATAAATGCGAATAAGTATTGGCAATGATTGAGCATGCAATTTCGAAAATGTATGCATAAGCTTTTGATTTCTCCTTTATTATTATTTTCTTTTGCTTTCAGTATTCCCATCATCGAAATATAGCTACATATTATGGAGCATTTATACAGAAAAGTCCTCCTGGAAAAGATGACAAGTTATGGGTCGGTACTTTTTGTCTTTGTTCATTTTATTTTGCTTCCACATGGCGCTTGTCTATTCTAATTTTGTTAAAATATTCTCCTTTCAGCTTGTCATGGAGTACTGTGGTGCTGGCTCTGTTACGGACCTTGTTAAATGTAAGCAGAATTTAATTAATTCATTCATTGTATTATATATATATATATATATATATATATATATATATATATATATACACACACACACAGGGTGTCACAAAAAACCTTGACGCATTTTAAAAATTTATATAAAAAAGTATACAAGGTAGGAACTGGAAATTCACAGATGTGTTACCGCATATATTAAGAGTTTTTTTCTGTGTCAAAAAAGATCAACAGAGGGTGCTAGTTGTTCCATGGTAGCGAAAGTTGTAAAGTTTTTGCTGTCCCCCCAAATTTCTTATTTCCATCCCAAAATCTGTGATAATTTGATTATTGCAACTGTCAAAGATGTATATTTCTGCATTGAATGTAAAAATGAATGTGAAATTATTTAATTAGAATGAAATATTTCTGTATACTTTTAAAGTCGTATATAAATGAAGCTAATATTCATGTATGTATTTCTTTTACATTTGCCTATTTTGTATCTTTTGTAGACTTGCCTATTTGCATAAACTCTGCTGAAATGGATCTGTTCACTGTCTTTAAATTACTTTTTATATAATTTTCAGCTACCAAAGGACAGTGTTTAAAGGAAGAATGGATAGCTTATATCTGTAGAGAAATCCTTAGGGTATGTACTGTATTTCTTTGTTTTTGAATTGTTGAGCATTTAAATGATACCACTGATTCAAATAATATTCTGTGACTTCTGACTCTATTAGTGTAATTATCATTTCTTTCACTTTGCCTATAATACAGAAGGTCGTTCGCACTTTATGGAAACGATTTTCTAATTTATTTTTGTCGTTTGCAGTTTGAGATAAAATTTGGCAACTTTAGAATAATTGTTTGGTACTGTTTTGATTTGATTGGAATGTAAAATTAAAGATTTATTTTGAAAATGGCACCTAAAATTGATAGATGGCTTGAAGGTTACGTGACTGTGCTTTCGGAGGAGAAATATTCGTATCAACAAATTTAAAGCGGTGTAAAAATCACAGTTACGGAATTTCAAAAAAAGGTATTATAATATATTACATTTGATAGAAAAAACGTCTAACTGAAAGTAAAAATGAAAACATGACTATGAAACCTCTTCCTAAGACTGTTCCAACGCAGGTAAATATCAAGAAAGTGAGTATCTGATCCTAAAAGAAAATCCACCGACTCAAAGATGCATTGCATCGAAACTAGGAATGTCTTCGGGCACAGTAAGTAAAATCGTTCATAAAGATTTGAAATTAAAAAAGATGTTTAAACCTAAAGTTCGTCTGCTTTTGCCAAAGCATATTGCTGACGGAAAAGCAAAGTGTAGAAAATTATATTAAAAACACCCAGCTGCTGAAAAATGGAAATTTGTGGTAACACTCGATGGGGCTAGGGTGTATTTAAGTGACTGTGATAAAACAAGATCAATTTTCTATTACTCAACTGACGAGAGTGACCATACGAAATAGCTTCGTCAGTGTACAGAAGAGTTCCCAAAAGGATTCATGATAGTTGCAATATTTTGTTACAACGGCAAATTAAAAATTCAAAAAGTCTTAAGCAAAGCGAAATTTAATTCACTCTACTATCAGCAGAATATTTTAGAACCAATTTTTTAAAAAGAAATTCCAGCCTTATATGGAAAGGACATTGAGAAAGTTGAGCTTCCTATGGAGAAAAGCCTCTAGTCACACATCTAAATCAACTGCCGCTTATTTAGCAAAGAAAGAATCAGAATAAAGTGTTTCCCATTTAATAAGAAACACCTGTTAAATCACCTGACGCTTCTCCAATGGACTTTTGAGCTTTCGATTTATTAAAACGAGCCTTAGGAAAACGGCATCCAAGAACACTTTTGAAACACTTTTGAACGGACTTTTGAAAACGGTCCTAGAGGAATGGGGTAAAATTGACATGACAGTACTAAGAAAAAGTTTACTTTCAGGGAAAATTCGAGCTAGAGCTATTGTCAAGAACCATAGCTATCAGATAGAAGCAAATCGCCACAAAGAATACGGCATTTATGCATAAAACTTAACTAAAAATCGTTACCGTAAAGTGTGAATGACCCTCTGTAAATGGAAAATGAACACTTTTCAAATAAATTATTTTTTGCTAGTCCAGGGGTAAGTAACCTTTATTACTAGGAGGGCATATTTCAGAAATGCGGGAGTTAGGCGAGCACCGCTGGATGACGAGGGGAAGGGGGGGGGGGGGGTTCTTAATATTTAAACATGAAAATATTAATGCGACATAAGTTTTCATACATAAATTTTAATTGAAACAAAACAATCTTAAATTTGATAATTAATGCGATATTGGACATTGTAAATCTGCAACCAACTCGTAATATGAGTTGAATTCCCTGTTTTCAGGCACTGTTCCAAATGAGTGTCAGTGAGTTTTGATCGGTACTTTGATTTTAAGTATTTCATATTGGAAAACAGGGATTCACGTGCATATGTCGACGAGCAAAGAAAGTTCAATTTCAAAGCATATTTTCTCAACAATGGGAATCTATTCATTCACTAAATTCCAGAATATTTCTTAGTTATGATGTGATTTTAATTCAGTGTCATTTCTTGTATTTCTAATTTCCAATTCTGAGTCCTCCTTAATGTTAACTATGAAAATGTGTTGCGATTTTATGAGTCTCATCGCTGTCTGTATAAAGGAAAAGATTATTAAGAAACATCAAGAATGCCTCCAATTCGTAGAATTCTTCAAATCTGGTATTAAATTATTCCAATAAGGAATCAAAATGTTTGGCAAACTGATAGGTTATAGCATTTCCATCGCAATAATTTTCTATTATTTTTAAATTTGGGAAATGTGATAACTTATCTTTTTCCATATGCGATTTCCAGAGCGCTAATTTAGCTTTAAATGCATTTATCGTATTTACCATAGAAGCAAGGGGAGAGAAACACTGTCGGGAGATCAGGCTGGTCATTTTTTGATTTTTACAGTTTTATGATTTTTAATTTTTAAACTAAAATTATTCATTTAACTACGAGCATTTGTTGTTCAAATATCTAAAAAGTTACGATATTTCAATGGCAGTCACTTTAAAATTGTTTCGTGGTCACTGCATTGCTGACCCCTGCCATAGTCATTATTTAACTTTATTGTTAATTTCAATGTGTATTTATTATTCTGTAATTAACTACTCAGATACTTTTAAGTGTCTAAACTTTGGAAATAAAGCACATTCAAAATCACCTTTGAGGTCTTAAAATGCTAATAATATTCACCACTCTTCTTCACCGTCTATTTTTGATTTATTATACATGTAACAATGGACTGTAATATCCATTAAATACATAATATTTAAATTATTTTTGTCTCCTTCTAAACCAGTTTTTGTTAAATCATGTTATTTTAATAATATCTTCAAATTTTTAATAGCAGTATTTGAAATTTTATTTGTAATTTGCTTTGAATCTAATTTGTGTCTTCCTATTTTAGGGTCTTAGTCATCTACATGCCAATAAAATCATCCACAGAGATATCAAAGGCCAAAATGTCCTCCTAACTGACAATGCAGAAGTAAAGTTAGGTAAGTTTTGGGGACTTTTTTTTTTATGTTTCAAAATGTACTGTATTATTGATTATACCAATGTCTTATTTTTCTCCCAGGACATGTTCGGGGAACATGTTCACTGTCCCCGTAAGAAGTTAAAATGATCACCAGTATGCCAAACTTACAGGTTACAGCTTAAAATAACAGATATCTAGAAAAATCCAAATAATTGTGGTGAAAAAATCAAAACCAACATCTTTCCCTATAAAAACAATTGTTTTGAGCTTAAAAATATAAAATTCTAATCTTCTGCACACGTGGCTGCGATAGTAAGAAAATAACAAATTGTTAAATAAAAAAATTTCCAAGCCGATAATAGATGGTGCAGGGTGTCAAAGTTAGATTTTTTTAAAGAACTGTTATCATAGAGTGCCACCTACAAACATAAAGTCTATAGCACCCTTTACGCATATGCTCTTTCGCAAGTGCTTGGAGCGTACGGAATTGCAAGCGGGAAAACTTGCAGTACGCTCAAAAGCAGCTTTCCCTTCCTCTCCGACACCTTCACACGTGCACTCAATCACGTGGGAAAGAGCGTACAGTAAAGGGCGCTATTGCTGAAGTGCCCAGGAAATTTTAATTAACATAATATGCAATGATACCGTTGACCCACAGGTGATGCTCATGGCTTTGAACATGGTAAAAGTCTGTAAGAACTACTTTTTTTTTTTTCCAGTTTCTATGCTTATGGACCCTTTAAATTTGTTTAAAAGTACTAATTTTTGCTTTCAAGGTCCTTAATTTTTTCGTTTATTTTCCGGTTCTTAGAAAGTGCTTATTTTTGAGCTGCCTTACACTTAATTGCTGTCAATGACTGCCTTATAAAAATGTAGATAATTTTCCCTTTTGTATCATTATTGACTAGATGAGAATGCTTATATGTTATCTCTTACACTCTCCACTCCATATATATATATATATATATATATACACTCATGGACAAAAAAATTAGCGCACCAAGAAATAATTGCGGGATCGTAACGAAACTTGCAATGAAGGTACATGTCGGGGAGATATGCAAATGATTAGAAATGCAGCGTGATTGCGCATTACGTATAGCCGGTAGAGGGCGTTGAACATCGTACTCTGTGGAGTATAAAACAGGTAACCAAAGCTTGTTTGAGTGTGCTGAATCATTTACAAAGGAAGAGCTGAGATAGACATGCCATTACGCCGTGTTCCAAGACAATATAAGCAGTTGTCGCAGTTTGAGAGGGGGGGAATCGTCGGGATGATGGAAGCTGGGTGGTCAGCTAGGCGAGTAGCTCGTCAATTAGGCCGCTCTGATTGTGTTGTGAGGAGGTGTTGGGACCAGTGGACCCGAGAGATGTCATGTACACGAAGACCAGGCTCAGGACGCCCTCGACAGACCAGTCGTCGAGAAGACCGCCACATCGTAAGAAATGCACGCGTACAGCCAACTGCTTCATCGGCCGCCATCCAGGCACAGGTAGCACCTTCACTAGGGGCCTCTGTGTCCTCTCGAACCATACGAAGGCGCCTGGCTGAAGGACAGTTGGTATCGCGGCGCCCATTACGTGTGCTGCCCTTGACGCCCACCCATCGACGCCTCCGTTTGGAGTTTTGCCGCGCACGAGGAAACTGGACTGCAGCGGAATGGAACCAGGTCGTCTTTAGCGACGAATCCAGATTCAATCTCGGCAGTGATGACAATCGTGTTCGTGTGTGGAGAGCCCGTGGTGAACGCTTCAATCCTGCCTTTGCTGTACAGCGACACATCGCTCCCACAGCTGGTGTGATGGTATGGTGTGCCATTGCCTACAATCACGGTCACCCTAGTATCCCCCCCCCCCCCCCCCCCCCCCCCCCCCCCCCCCACCCCCACCCCACCCTATTATTCCGTGGCACCATGACAGCCCAGCGGTATGTTCATGAAATCCTGCAACCACATGTGTTGCCACTGATGCAACGGCTCCCAGGAGCCATTTTTCAACAAGACAATGCTCGGCCTCATACGGCAAGGGTGTCACAAGACTCTCCGCACTGTTACTACCCTTCCTTGGCCTGCCCGATCCCCAGATTTGTCTCCAATCGAGCATATCTGGGATCATTTGGGACGACGAGTTGGGCATCCCACGAGTTTGAACGAACTAGAGGCAAGGTTACAGCAAATATGGAACGAAATGTCTCAAGACATCATACAGAACTTGTATGACTCAATGCCGATCGTATGACATCGTGCATTCGCGCTAGAGGGGGTCCAACTGAGTATTAACTCCTCCGTTCTTTTGCCTTTTTCTCTGAAATAAATTATCCTTTTTCTTTGATTTTCTTATCATTTACTTATATCAAAGTAGTCATTACGTATGTAAAATTTCGTTTCATTTTGACGACTCCTTCTTGGTGCGCTATTTTTTTTGTCCATGAGTGTGTATATATATATATATATATATATCTGTGTTTGCTGTATAAAGGGCTGTTAAGTCTAAAATGAGTTATCAAACCAGGCATGTTTGAAAAATCAAGGGCTGCTGCAGGCTACAGAAAGCTAAGTCCAATTCCAATCCTTAATATTTTTATTCATCAGGGAAAATTTGGGATATGTGAAACAAAACACAGACATGTTAGTGTTAAAAGAGTTATGTCCCAATCAAAGATTTAAAACTCTTTACTCAACAAAAGTAAAATTGGAAAAAATTACTTTAAAAAAATAATTAAAAGTTAAACTTAAAACATTTGACTTAACAAAAGCCTTTCTTTCCCCAATCCTGTTTTTTTCAAAACTACGATTTTGGACTTGTCACTCTTTACATTGCAAACACAAATATATATAGACACATGCACACAAATATATGACTACTGGTACGACACTGCTTACCTGTGTCAATTTGTTAAGTTAAATGCAGGGATAAATCCTACAGATTGCAACCTGTAAAAGTAATTTTGAAATGGCATTATTATTAATAAGTTTTGAGGCAAAAATTATCGTAAGGTTGTATAGGATCCTGAAACTCAAATACTTTTTAAGTGTCTAAATTTTGGAAATAAAACACATTCAAAATCACCTATGAGGTCCTTAGAAATGCTATCACAGGTCCTTAAAAACTCCCTAGTTTTGATTCTGGAAAAATAAGTACAAACCTTGATGTTGTAGAATATGTCATAAAATGTATGTTAATTCAAAGTTTGAGAAAGTATAAACAGGAATTAAAACATAAGTATATTTACAACATACCTGGTCATTGATAGTGTATCTGAGGAAATTTAAAAAGATTGGGAATGTTTAATATATTAATTCATACATCTTGCATTTTGATGCTTCCAAAAATATAAATAAGAAGCTAATTTTCATGGCCATTTTTAACCCTCAAACCATTAAAATGGTTTGAGACAAAATAGATGGTACGGTCAGGTCAGATCCAACCCAATTTCTTTTTTGATGAGGGTTTTGGTAGAAATAAGTACCAATAAGCATTTTTGTATAATAATATTCATTGATAATATTTTATAGGAAATAAACCCTTTTTGTAGAAAAAATGACCAACAAATTGTAATTTAGCTAAACAAAGAAAATCTCTTTGGCATTTACATAGAATGTTGTAGATTAGGTCTAGTATGTAACTGAGTCTACCTAGTTTTAGAAGTGAGTGAAACCAACTTTCTGAGGACAAAAAAAATACGTACTAACATTTTTGGCCTTCACAGATCGAAATAAAAATAAAATTTTTTAAATGACTAGTGATCGTGAATAATGTTTTCAACAAAGACACTCATATTTACTTATTTCTATATCTATTAGGGTGGACTAGTAGGTCTATTTGGTAGGACTATTTGGTTCGTTCCTTGTCAACTAGATCTCTTGCAATGAGAGGGGGAAGACACATCCTTGGGTCAGATCCGACCCATACTGTACCATTTGAGGGTTAAAAAGTGTGAATGAAATGGCTGTTTAATTCAAATTATTTCATATTTACAATTTTAGAAATATTTCATATTACTAAATATGATGGTGCATAGTACATTCTGTAGCAGGAAAGACCATTTTTGAGGGAGGTATCAGATAATTATGCTTTGAAGCTTTTGATAATTTATGTACTTATGTTTAAATTTCAAACCACAAAAATTGATTGAACTGTTAATTGTATATGCATAACAAGGAATAGGTTTATAAAATGAAACGCAAGTTTCTGAGTCCATGCCTCCTGTAACTCATCTGACTGTAAGGTATTGCCACCCATGGTACTTTTTTCAGGATTCATTTATTAACCTTTAGCGTACGAGGCCAATTTTTCCAGATTCCCTCTTTAGAACAGGAAATTTCATGCCCCCTTTGTAAGAATGGCCTCTAAGGAGGGTTATATATACATATATATATGTGTGTGTGTATATATATGTATGTGTATAATATATACATACATACACACACACACACACACATATATATATATATATATGTACATATGTGTGATATATATATATATATATATATATAATATACACACAGTGAAACCCCAATTTAACGTAACCCATATTTAACGATTTCTCGTATATGCCATTTTTCATTAGTCCCCATTAATTTCCTATACTTATAATGTTAAAAAATCCCAAATTTAACATTATCATTTTAAAATATTACCCGCATTTAATGTTTCTTCAGCGGGAAAAACTCAATAAAATATTCCTAAAACAGTCAGAAATTATGGAAAAAATCTTGCATTTCAATGCGTGCAGTACTTGCGCAACCACTAAAATCAGGACACAAAGTAAAATAACCGATTTCTTTAAAGTATAATTTAGAAAACTGATGTCTAATCCATTGTAAATGAAAAAATAAAAGGTATGTTACCTACATTAGTCTTTATTTTATGCTGAATGTTTTGTTTTTGTCTTACCCCTATTTAACGTTTTCCTGCATCATTTATATATTTTTTATAGCATCATTTCTTTATGGTCCCTTGAATGACGTTAAATCAGGGTTTCACTGTATATGCACACACACACAGATATATATATATATATATATATATATATATATATATATATGTGTGTGTGTGTGTATTTCTGTATTCTTGGGATACATGCTATCCCACCCCGTAAGGAAAAGGTTAAAGTAACCTGTGATGCAAAAATGCTTTGTATATAAGTTATCTGATATGGGATACGTGGTGAGTATTAGCTATGCTTTTTCACAGTTTCAACCCTTTTCATACAGTTTATAAATAAATTTCCTACATTTTTAATTTAAGGAAATGAAATACAGGAGGCTGAATTTTTTTTTAGTCTTGGAAATGAAGAAAAAAAACCTTAAATATATTATCATAATTTGTATTTTTGTACTGTCATTTACATTTCATTACTATAATTTTGCAAGTGATTTAAAAAAAATGGAATTTCATTCAAATATTGTTATATTTACTAAATGAATGTAACTTTGATAAAAAATTTTAGTGGACTTTGGTGTTAGTGCTCAATTAGATAGAACAATAGGAAGAAGAAATACGTTCATTGGCACACCTTACTGGTAAGATGGAAGCTTTAATTAATATTCTTTATCAGTACAAGTGGGTGGTATTTTAATGTATTCTTTATTACGTATTTAGGATGGCTCCAGAAGTAATTGCTTGTGATGAAAATCCTGAAGCTACCTATGACAACAGAGTAAGTATACTAAATAAATGATAATATCTGCAAGTGGAATTAATTTTTAAAACAGCTAGTGAACTAACAGTTTTGTTATATTTTGTGAGGGAGTGAGTTTGATCTAATTAATTTAAGAGATTGTCTTGTGTTGTAAACTGAATAGTTAACACATAAATGTAGTGTAGTAATATTGCAATGATCTATACTTTTTCAGAGTGATTTGTGGTCTCTAGGAATAACGGCTTTAGAAATGGCGGAATCTCAGCCACGTAAGTACTGTTCAGGACTTTATAACTTGTTTCTGTTGAATGGAGGGAAATGTTTTTGCTTGTGAAATGTCAAATTGGCGATAAAGGGCCAATGTTTGTATGTATGTATATATGTATGTTTCTATGTATGCATGTATATATGTATGTTTCTATGTATGCATTATGCATGAATGTATGTATGTATTGCAATCGTGCCAAGAAGTGTGCCAAGGGGCACCCTATTCAAATGTAATACCAAAGAGGGTATTTTTTAGATATTTCATGCATCTTACTTCAACAGAAATAATTCTATTAGTTTTAAAAACAAAGTGAAAACACCAAAGGCAAAATATATAGTACTCGGAAGTTCAAAAGAAGCTCTTTAAAAAGAATTTTAACTAAATAACAGCGAAACAAAAACAAGACTGTTGTAAACAATACAAACTGGTTACAGTGAATCATCACTTCACTCGTGGTTTGTGGGGAAATAAAATAAAATAATGTGATATTTCTTTTGGTTGTAATGCTAGTGTTTACATCCATGACCGTTGAGCTGTTCCTTTAAATTTCTGTCATCATGCAGAAAAACTTTAATAACTTCTTTAATAATGAAGATACAGCTTTGAAATTTCGTCAGTATATTTAGAAATGGTATATGAATAATTTGAGACAATAAAAAAAAATCTATATTTTGATGATATTTAGGGTACTGTAACCCCTTAATTTGCAAATCTATTTTTATTTCTGCGAGTGAAGGAGATAATTGCATACAGGAGAACTCATAGGAGTGGAGCATATTATATAGAGCATTTTGTTGATAAATGTAACTTGCAAATATGGCTTTGAAAATTCTTGTCAATTTTTTCTTTTCTTTTATGTTGTATTATGTGTAAAAAGAGTTTACGGTATGGAATAGTTGAAGCATTCCACACTACTTAGGTTCAGAATTAAAGCACATACTTAGAGCACTACAAGTTACTTACCATAAGTCTGCTATGTGGCATTACTTACTTCTGAGAATCCAGTACAGGTAACCCTCCTATAACACAGTAGATAGATTCTTAGAAAATGCTGTGTTCTGTGAAACCATGCTATATTAGACCGAGAGACAGTTAAAAAAAAGGGGGGGGGGTGTTACGTTCCAAAAATGTATTGAAAACAAACTTTTTTTTTAAATTCCATATAAGCAACTTAATTTTTAAAAAATGTAAATGTATGTATAACACAAAAAAAAAAAAAACAAAAAAATATTATGCAACCTTAATTTAATAAATCTTCCTCATCACTGCTCAGTACAATCAAACGAGAACTTTTTTTGATTGAACGATATCACCTTTACGTTCAGAACCTTTTTCATTTAGATTTTTTGCACTTTCTATCCTCTTTAAAAAATTTGTAATTTTGGTTTATTTGCTGGTTCTTACAAGATCATTGTGGATTCACGGTTTTGGCTTCTTTCAGCAGAAGGGTCTGCGTTCAGGAAAAATGATTCAAGATTTTCAGCTAAACTTTGGCCTTGTAATTTCAGAGTGTTATAAATGAATGAATTATAATTTTTTATACATTTTCATGTAAAGCCACTATAGTTCATTATTCCATCCTGTCATTATTTTAGGGCAATTTAGTTTTTAAACGTGTTAAACAAAAATCATGTTATCTAATGCTATAGAAGTACAGTGTTGTACAAAGGTTTTCACAATTTTTTTTACCATTTTAGAGCAAAACTGTGTTGCAAGTTGCAGTGTTATACGAGGGTTCCCGCAATTTATCTAATTGTGTTAGAGCAAAACCATGTTGTAAGATGCCGTGCTATAGGAGGGCTACCTGTATATCACATTATGGCATTACTTTATTATACTTTTCATAATTGGTCCATTTTCTATTAAATGTCTTTTTTCTTAAGAGCTAGATTGCTTTGTCTGACAAAAGGTGTACAAATCTATCTAAATAGTTCATTAGGTTATGTTTTCTGTAACTTTTTATGTAGGGTGAAGTGGGGTAAGTGAGAATGCAAAATCATATAGTTCAAATTTGAAGTTTTTAACAAGTTGTTGTAATTGTATGGTAATTTGCATGGGTTATGTTTTACATTTATAGTTTTATTTTTTAAAAAAATCTATTCACGACTTTTTTGCCATAAATATTTAAAATTTTTATGTTCTCACTTGCCCCTGCACTTGGGGCAAGTGAGAACGCGGGTCCCAATAAATCATAGTTGCTTGTAGCAAAATAAGTAGTGCAAGGGAAAGAATAGATATTTCATGCTGAACAAAAGACTTTTTTTTTTTTTTTTTTTTAAATATTCTTTCTTCGGGGAGATATTTGTTCAAGTTAGAAGTGCCAGCGACATCTGAATATTCACAAAATAAGTATATTTGTAATATTTGTTTTAGAGTAACAAATGTATGTTAAAAGTTCAAAAAAAGTTTTTTTTTTCCTTTGCCTTTGCCCTACTGAATATTGTAGGACCAAAAAGACACAGAAAATATTAGTTCATCATGCCTTCTAGGCCTCGAGTCTTGAGGAACACTAAGTCATCGTCTGGTACAAAAGGCAACTCAGAAATAGTGACAACAGAATTAGAAATTCAATATATTCACACACAGTTTGTAATGTACACTCCACTCTTATTCACTAACAGTTAGTCTAAACAAGTTAGTATACTACAATTCACTTCTTCATACCTACAAAAAAAAAACTAGTTTTAGTTCCATAATTTACTATTTTTGAATGTTAAGGAATTATAAACAATCATCAGCTGTTAAAGAAACATGGCAAAAGGTGGTTGGTTATGAAGTTTCTCCAGCTAGAAAACACATGTTGGGAAGAAAAAACTATTTATAACTACCTTTGTGTTATAATTCAGAGGTAGGTTTTTTCAGTATATGGATGAGAACTGCCCCAACCTTCGTGTTCTCAGTTGCCTCAACATAAAATTTTTATGGGGTAAGTGAGAACCCTGCAGTACTGGAGTAATATTGCAAAACAGAGTTTATATATATTTTATCTGTGGGCACGATGGTCCAGTTGGTAAAAGCAGCAAGCCAGTGATCTGAACGTCACTGATTCGATGCCTGGCGTTGACAAATCCACTACCGTGTACACTAATGGCGGCTACCGTGTACACTAATTCACGAAAAATCTGTCGTGGCTACAATGTCCTCCAAGTTCTCGAATTTACCTCTGGAGGTGCGGGGTCATGTGTTCCGGTCTCGTCACTTGACTCGGTTCTAAACTACGGGAGTGGCTTGTAAGAGGTAGTGCTGGCCACCTGTATGGTGCCCCCTTAAATGAATGGCCAGCAGTCTCGCAGTGTACACACAAGTGAATGTCTAGTGACAAGTGCCTCCGCATTTAATAAAAAAAAAAAAAATCTTTTCTTAGTGAAAAAGTGGGTATTTTCAAAATAACTGTGTTGTGATTAATTAGTTATATATATATATATTATATATATTATATATATTATTGATATTGATTGATATATATTGCTAGTACTTTCTCTCTCTCTCTCTCTCTATATATATATAATATATATATATATATTATTACTAGTACTCTAACTAAGGTACCAAGTCTTGCTCTAACTTGGTACCTTATTTAAAATGCAAGGGTTTGGTGGGCATAAAAGTTTTCCATTTTACAATATTTTACTGTAAAAAAAAATTATACATAACAGTAGAGCAAGAATTTTCATACAAAGTTCACTTGAAATTTGTTTTTAAGTTGGATTTTTTAGGGTTTAAAGCCCACAATCTCACTTATCCCATGTTCTCACTAACCCCACTTCACCCTATTAGGGTTTTTTTTTTTTTATGTCGTATGTTCCAGCGGGTTTTGTGCATTTTATAAAGTCTCATGCTGAAAATTATTATTTATATACAAAACACAGTGATTTTGTGGAAGGAATTACTGCACATATTTAGGAGTCAGGGTAAGGTTGCTATTTAAAATGCAAAATTTTTTTTCTTGGGTTGAATGTAGGAGAAATAATAAATTTTCTGCAGTGAAAACATTTTTATTGAATATGCATTGAAATTGACTTCTGACTGAATACTAAATTGCATACCTGCCAACTGCTCCGGATCTTCCGGAGCATCTCCGGAAATTCATGTTAACTCGGAAAACCCAGAGCTATTAATCAGAATTAGATTAATTTAATCAGAGCTAAAAAAGCAAGTTATCAAGCATTAAAGAAACAATAATTAGCTGTGTGCACATGGTTACTAAATTTTTTAATAGAAATTCTATTTATTTACGTATTTTTTATAATATTAGTGAAGATAAAATAAAATTTGGTAAAATTATTGTGCCAACAAAGTTTTGATTCATTTTTTTAAAGTCTATAGTAGCAAACCTACCAAAAGGTAATTGATATCATATATTACTGTGATATCTCAACTTGCTTTACTTAATTAAGAATCTGTAATTCCAACTAACTCCCTTGTGCTTATAAACTTATGAATGTATGTTGAAGGCTAGGAAGTAAGACTTTACATTTTGATTTTGCACAAATTTACTCTTAAAACTTTATATGTATACTGTGAACATTTCGATGCAATTAGTCTTATTGTGTAATCTGAAAATTGCTAAGAAAACTAGTTTTGAAGAAAAATAATTTATAATTTTTTCCTAAAATTGATTGTTTTTTAATTACAAGTTTGTACACACTCACATGTATGTGTATAAAAACATTTCAAAATTATCGACTTGGTGGTGTGCTCCTGAAAAGCTTTTGGCAATGTTGGCAGGTATGAAATTGAAGTGTTTTACTTTAACTAAGAAATTTTGCTGATATGTATGTAACATGTTGCTTTGTTTTTTTTTCAATTCTGTAGCATTATGTGATATGCATCCTATGAGAGCTCTGTTCCTCATTCCAAGGAATCCCCCTCCTCGGTTAAAGTCTAAGAAGTGGAACAAGAAATTTCACAGTTTTATAGAAACTGTATTAGTCAAAGATTACCAGCAGCGGCCATATACTGACCAGTTGCTGAAACATCCTTTCATTCGTGATCAACCTACTGAACGCCAAGTGCGGATCCAACTGAAAGATCATATTGATCGATGTCGTAAGCACAAGAGAGGAGGTAAAGGTGCTCACATGACCACTTCCCTGGCTTCCTTTGCTTTATTTAGTGCTGCAGCAGATCCTGTTGGCTTTTACCATATCTTTTAGTGCATATGATTTTTAAAAATGCCATATTTTTCAGAGCAATAAAACTGCTTTTTTGCCTATTCTGCGTTGCTTGCATATTAAATAAATCGGAACTAAAGATGCTAGTGTGAAGTAGAATTCGATGAATTTAACCCGTTATTTCTTTTGCCGTCAAAAGCATTTTGTAGTATTAACTGCATATATGTATGAATTAACATCTTTCTTCTTTTGCTTTTCTAATATCTGCTGTTATAAATTCATCCTCTTTTAGACTTGATCAAAGCATGGATCATATCTGCATAGTATAGCAGATATCAAGGTTTCTTTGTAACAGCTTTTATAATAATTTAAAAAAATTAAAAAGCAAACTAACATAGTTAAGGTTTTAACATTTAAATGGCTGGTTTTCTTTTTGTTTTATGTTTTTTTTTTTTATGAAAGTGACTTACTAAGGAGAAATTAGCAAATCCTTTCATTCATCTTCTTTTTCTAATTTTATTTGTGTAAATTTCCACTATCACTTTTTTTAAAAAATTGAATTTTACTTTAATAATTAGTATTTTGTTCTTTAAAAAAAAGTATTGAGGTTTGCATGTACATTTCGGTAAAACCTATGTTTTATTAGTTAAAATATGACCTGAAAAATATGGTATATACCCTGTTTTGTCAGCAATTACGGTAACTGATTTTTTACTTTCTATTTAGGTGATATTCAAGAAGAATATCGATATAGTGGTAGTGAAGGTGAAGAAGAAGATGTTGGTTTGGCTGGTGAGCCGAGGTAAGCTAATAAAATACAGCTTTTATCATCAACTTTATTGATAGCATTATTATTTTAAAAATTTTTATTTATTTACTAGTATATAACCCCCGTCAAAAATGATGGAATGTTGATCAGCGTTTCAAGAGGTGATTCATCATTTTTGTTGGGCATTGCTGAAAACTGTGCTTAAACAGACAAAACTAAACTAAACTAAATCAAAACTAAACCAAAACTGTTTCAAAAGTGAATGACTCACCGCACAGCAGGCAATGCTGAAAATGATACTTAAACAGCAGTAAACAACGATAAAAAAAGCAAAAATAAAATGTGAAACACAATTTAATTAACATTAAAATGTAGTTATTTAAAGGGAATATGAAAAACCATGGATTAGAATGAATTCGAAATTCAAATGAATGACTCAATTGAATAAATTATTCGTTTCAATGGATATTTTAAGTTGATGATATTTCTAAAACTAAACGGTTTTGAGCTAGGGTGTTCACTTGAAATTTTCATAATTTTTAAAGGGCTTTCAAAATATGTAACTTTTGCAGTATTATTTTTCAAGAAAAATTTTAGAAAATGGCATCCCAATGTTAAGATGTTCCCGACTTGGTCTGTCCCGGAATGGTTACCTACACTTTTTCTACTCTAGGCTATTATATAAGTAAAGATTTTTAAATTTTATTTATTTATTTTTTTTGAAGGCTTTTATAAAAGTTGTTTATAATAAAGCTTATAAACGGTAAATGTGGCAAAATTATTTGATGTAAGAAAAATGGGCTGCAGCCTGTATAATTTTTTTAAGTTTGATTGTTTACACATGCTTCTTCATAAGATTTAGTTTTAGATCAGGGGTTCCCAACCTTTTTTCTAAATTGACCCCCTTCATCGATTCATTCGACCTTCTTCATCGACACCCTCACATTTTTTTCTATAATATGCAGCATACAACATAATTATAATACTAATAATTGCATATAAAACACTTAAAGATAACAATTTGACTAAGAATATGAACAAAAAATTTGAAAAGGTGTTCATTAGGTTTATGTTTTATTATTTGTGTACTATTTTCATTTTTAATTTCACAATTATAAACAATATTTCAGAAACAGATTATTATTATTGCACTAAAGTTTGATTTTAATTTATGTGGTGGTTGTGCTTGATGCATTGATACAATTTTTTTAATGTTTAGCCTGAAACTGCTTATCATCGTATAGTCACAATAACTAACATAACAAATATAAATATATATTTTACTAAACAATTTTACTGACTTATATGTAATTGTAATACAATTTCATTTGATACATATACAAAAGCATCATGACATTTGACTTTAGATGGGTGGATCACTCCGCCCTATGCAAATCTTTATTTATACATATTGAAGCGGATATTATTATCTAATAATTACATTCCTAGAACATTAAATTTTAAACCAGAAAAATTTATCATTGACCCCCCAATAGACCCCTGGAATACTATAGACCAGAGGTGGGGAACCTTTTTACCATTAGAGGCCACATGTAAATTAGGTAGAAATAAAGGAGGCTGCATAAGTTGATGTACCTATAAATGCGACTTTCATGAAATTATTATAGTTAGGTATAGTTTTAACAATTTGGTGTATTATATAGAAAAATAACAACAAAAAATTAAGTCCTTATTTATTTACTATTTGACTTAAAGTTGCAATATAAAAGATTTTTGTATTCACATAAGGGTAAAAATTTGTTGTAACATTAATTATTAATTTTTTTATAAAATTATAAGATTCATAGATACCACTGTAATTTTTTATATTTCACTGTTGGTATTTTTATTTATGTAAGCACATATATATATCCAGATTTTTAAATTTTAATTAAAACAACTACATATTTAAATACCACTTCAAATAAAAATAATAAAGTAGAAGTATTTTTAAGTAATTTTAACATTATAAAGAAATACAATAGAAAAATAATAGTATTAAATTATAAATAACTGACATAGCAAGAATTCCTAAAAAAATTTGAAGGTTCCCCACCTCTGCTATAGACCCTTTGTAAACTTCCATCGACCCTCAAGTGGTCCACCTGGACCCTGTTGGGAATCCCTGTTTTAGATTGATGATAATAATCAAGTACATGCTTACATTTATGTGAGAAGTATATTTTACTTAAAATTTGTACCTCACCAGGAAGACTAAATACTAATCATAAAAGTCGGGCGTGTTCTTTTTATTATATTCCTTTTATTTCACATAACGTATTTCCAACTTTTTTTGCTTTTTAAAGTAAGTATCAAAGTATTTGTTTGGGAACAAAAGTACTCTGTTCCTTTTTGAATAAAATAATTTTTAGGATTTGAACCTTGAGGGAAAATTTTCACCTTTATTACTTTTAAATTATATTTCTGATGTACAGGATGTTTAAAAAAGAATCACCCGATTTAAAATGAGTATATTATGAAAAATATTGAACAATAAAACTTAAAATTAATTTTATATTACATGGCTAATTGTGAAGTTTTTTTTATAAACCAAATTAAAGGTGCTCAATAGGCCCACCTTTGGATGCACGATATATGTCTGTATGGTAGGCAAATTCATCCCAAACTTCTGCGAGCATGTCTGCATACACTGCTTCCACGGCTGTTATGCATCCACAGACTTGTCTCGGAATTGTTTATACCAGTGGTTCCCAACTGGTGGTCCGGCACCACATATAAAAAATTTGCCAAATTAATGGGGATTTTGAAAGCTATGTTCATTGAACTAAATGGGCCGAATATATCCGATGACTATCAGGTGTGAATTTAAATTCCTTAAAAGTTTAACATAATTATTTTATTATTAGAATGTGAGTACGTTAATCCTGTATCCCTTTTGGGTGAGGGATATTCTATACCCCACAAGTCGGTGTGGACGGTGGTGGTCCTCATATGGTTCATTTTCAGACTTAGTGGTCCACAAACTTCTAAGGGTTGGAAACCACTGGTTTACACCATCGCCTAATGCTCTAAGACAGGGGTTCTTAAACTTATGTAGTCCGAGGACCCCTCTTGAGCAACATTTCTTTTTGCGTACCCCATCCCAACTCTAGGCACTTTAAGTCGTTTTTGAGACTTAATTTCTGGCTCAATATTCTCATAGGCACTATGTTATAATAAATATTGGTAAAAATGTATCGCTGGTTATTTTAATAAATGGTCTTGCACATTTATAGAGACGAACATTTTGATTAGGACATAGAATAAAAAACATAAAATGAATAAAAACAGTAGTAAAAAGAATTTTAAAAGTTACAAATCATAATACATTAAACTCATATAAACATAATGGGTGCAGTGGTTCTCTTGAAACCAGAACTGCAACGTCAGGCTCTATGTTGGAAAGTTTTATTCTGAGGTCCGCTTCTACATTGAGTTTGTTTCTATACTTTGATTTCATATATATAACAGTACCGAAAAAGCCTGTATACATAAATATGTTGTGCAGAACGGAGTCAAATGTTGGAGGGCTTCATTTGCAAGTGCAAAGTAATCAGATCTGAGAAATAACCAAAAGTTTGAGTTTCAAAGACGTATCGCATGATAATTCCACGAGAATATCTTGTTCAAGTGTAGATTGTTAATGTCAAAATTGTTTCGTGGACCCCTGGTAATGGCTACGTGGACTCCCAGGGATCCTCGGACCACAGTTTAAGAATCTATGCTTTAAGAGGTGGGAGATTCAATCTACCAGGGTTTTGTCGATTAAAATCATGCTGAACAGTTGTTATGGACTCACACTTCACAAAGCATAGAATACAAAATGATTTCTGTAATGCAGTCGCCTTCTTTACAAACACTGAACTGGTGGGCGAAGGAACAGTGTTAGTGCTACTTGTCAGCTACTGTGTGAAACTCAACATTTCCCTCTTTCTGCCTATACATTATTCGATCAGAATGGATTAAAAGATGAATAGTTATGATTTTTTTTATTCGGATGATTCTTTTTGAAACACACTGTATATTAGATGTAGTTATAATTGCAAGTATAGATATTTTTACAGAAAAATTGTGCTTTACTTGTGCAATCAAGTTATATCACCATAGATTTTTTTCATCTATTGTTTTTATCAGATAATTCAAAATTATAGGAAATTATGTATAAAATGAGTTAAAGAATTTTAAAACTAATAGATTTAAATTTTTTGCTGAAATTTGTGTTCATTGAAATTTACCTATAGCCCAGTAATATGTTTAGAATTTAAATAAATCACTCATTTTTTTTTTCTTTCTTATAATAATTCTTTGGCACTGCTTGAGATCATTACTGAATTACTTTACAAAGTTGATTTGTTTTGTGGCATGCTTGAATAGATAAAATTCTGTTGCTCTGTTATCCCTGCATGTCTTCAACAAAGCTATTGTACATCTGCATAAAGTATATTAAAATGCATGTGTTTGGTTTGAAAGTACCAATATGCATTATTAGTTGATTATTTTGGGACTTGGTTAGATTTCGCTGTTTATAAGTGTATGTAATTATTATTAAAGCTGAAAAGACATGCAGAAACTTGTTCCTGTCTGGGTATGTTGAAATTTTGATGCAAATTATTCAGCTTTTTAAGAATTTTAAATTGAAAAAAAAATATATTAGATAATTATACTTTAAGCCTTATTTTAAGAAAGATAATTCTGAAGATATACATGAATTATGTAACTTTTTTGTTTAACATTGTAGCATAAAGGATTAAGAATATCGCATTCACTTTGTTTTTATTAACTGCAGCTTTTTGCTTTAATACTCGATAAAATAGACAATGCAATTTACAAGTTTGTGAACAACATTCTCTTAGAGTTTAATGATGTCTTGTATTTCTTTTTGTAATGTATTGTGTTATTTATGAGTTTACATAATATTTTATCAAAATTAGTAAATTAAGTTACTATGTAAAGTGAAAATTGTAGAGTTAAGTGTAAATGTGTCATGAGAAATTATGATCTCCTCTATTATAGTCTATAAATCAGTGGTTCCCAACCCGTAGAAGTATGCGGACCACTAAGCCAGAAATTGAACCATGTGCGGACCAATTCCACCCCCTCGGCCTTGAGGGGGATCTTATGGGAGGTATAGAATATCTCTCAGGCAAAAGGGATACAGGATTAATGTACTCACATTCTAACATCATGTTCTAATAATCAAATAATTATATTAAACTTTTAAGAAATTTTAATTCCACTCCTCATAGTCATTGGATATATTAGACCCATCTAGTTCAGGGAACATTGCTTTGAAAATCCCTATTTCTTAGGCAACTTTTTTATATGTAATACTGGACCACTCCTGAGGCTCTCGCGGACCACCTGTGGTCCATGTACCACTGGTTGGGAACTACTGTCTGAGAGTTTAATGATGTCTTATATTTCTTTTTGTAATGTATTATATTTTTATGAGTTTACATAATATTTTATCAAAATAAGTAATATAAGTTACTATGTAAAGTGAAAATTATGAGTTAAGTGTAAATGTGTGATGAGAAATTATGATCTCTCCTGTATTATAATCTATAAATCAACAATTTTTCTTTTATGACATGTATTGTTCTATCAGCTATTCAAATTTATTAAATCAAGCAGATAATAATTAAAGTAGTTTAGAAGCAAAACCATGTCAGTATCCTGACTAATAACTCGGAGCTATAAAATTGCATACTTTGCCCATCACTTTAATTACCATGCATTATTCTTCTTACATTTATTTCACTTTCCTGAAGCAGAGCAATAATTTTGTTGGTGAAAACAAAATTTGTAATTTATACTTATTTCGCAAATAGAGCTAAAAGTTTAATGAATTTGCAGTCTTTTATGAATTATTTACCTTTTAATGAAATTGAAATGTTGAGAGTTGTATGGGGCCACTATATTTGAGTGAACATGCATTCAGTGCATGTTTAATCAAGTATAGTGGATGCACATGCGGGCAAATCTTAGTTTTGTATTTATAGATTGCTAGATTTAGTACTTTCCTTAAATACCTTTAAGAACTCTTTATATTTTTTCCCTGTTTGTGAGGTTTGAATAAAAACATCAGAGATTTCCTTTTTATATATATTCAAGGTATTTAATCTTTTATTTACTCTTTGATCTTTAAAAAATACTTTTTTTGAGTTGTTAAGTTCAATATAGGACTGTTGACAATTTGCTTTGGGGGAAATGCCAATGATACTTTAGTGCGTGTGTGTCTGTCATTACTACTCTTATTTTTATTATTATTATTATTTGGGAGGAGAATTTTTTTAATCCCTCTAACTTCTCCATTTTGAATATAATAAAAATACTTGTTTGCTCTAATGACTTTGATATATGTAAATTTACTGAGTTAAAGCTGGAAACAACTGACAGATCACTTTTAAAGTAATTATGAAATAAATAATTACTTTGGGGAATTTATAAAGTTGATATTTTATAGAAAAATCATTTTAAGTTTGTGTGTGCATACCAATACTCAATTATTTCAAAATTTTTAAACTTTAGAAATAAATCATATTTTAAATCTTTTCAAAAAGTCAGTGTTGATTTCTGGAAATGAATACATACTTTAATTGCTATTGTGTTATCAATGAATTCCAGATTTTTATCATGCTTGGTAATGTAGTTGTAGAAAAATTATTTCCTTTAAATAATCTGACTTATGGAAAGAAAAATTTAAAGTGTTGTGTTTTAAAGCTTCATATGAATATTGAATTCTTGGCTTAATTTTAAAAATTTGCATTCAGGACAGACCTAGAAAACTTGACTCTAACTTGCATTTCTACCTTATTAGATAAACAGTATCAAAATAATACAGAGTGTCCAGGCTAAAGGTATCCAAAAGTAATGACTTATTTTTACGGAACTACCCATTAGAATTTAAAAAAAATTATTTAAATTGGAAGAACATCTCACTAAGTTTTAATATCAATCATAGATTTCAATCATAGTATCATAGATTTCGATGTGTGCACCTTTTATAGCATGACAAATCTAAATGGTAATCCAGTTCTCTCCAAGTGTTTCGTAGCATATCAGGCGTTATTAGACAAATACGCTTCTTCAACTCATCCACAGTTTCAATTTTTTGTTTTTACACAAGAAATTCAATGAGTCCCCGAGCAAAAAGTCTGATAATGCCTGATATGCTGTGAAACACTTAAAGAGAACTGGATTACCATTTAGACGTTTGTCATGCTACAAAAGGTGCACACATCGAAATCTATGATGCTGTTATAGAAATCGATGATTGATATTAAAACTTGGTGAGATGTTCTTTCTATTTAAATAAATTTTTTAAAATTCTGGTGGGTAGTTCCATAAAAAATCATGACTTTTGAATACCTTTAGCCCGGACACCTGAATGAGTGTAAACTGTTTTGTTTAATTTTTGAATTTCCATTAATGTTAAGAAATATGTTTCAGTTCAATTGAGCCTGTGCAACAAGATTCGACTTTGCGGAGGAATTTTCAGCAGTTACAGGAAGGTCGTACCTTAACTTCCAATGAAAGTCGACCTTCAGGGAGTAGTTTTCAACCTCCATCTGCTCCTGCTCTTCAGATCGAAACCCCTGCTCCCCCTCCAAGACACCCTGTCCCACCTCAAAGGCTAATAGGTAAACAAAGAGCTGCTTTCTCACACCTCATGTTATCAAGTCCAGTATTTGGATTCTTAATTACTGCTGTACAAACCTCAAAGTAATTAACATTTTGCTAATGATTTTTCAGTTGTTCCAGATCCTCCCCCTCCCAGTAAACCTCTTCCACCTATTCCTGTTGATGGAAATAGAAAGGCTAAAGCGGCCACCCCTCCCAGAAATAATCAGAATCAAATTATTCCATTTCAGTCTTCTCAGCAAAATAGGGGCTCTGGAGTATTTAAACCTCCTGCAAGGCGACCAGAGGTATGTTTCTCAAAAGAAATTTACTTTCATTTTGAACTCTGTTTATTGAATGCTGTTTTATGTTTTAGGGGTTACCAATCTCACTTGGCCTATCACCAAAATTCTTGACTATAGACACAATTCGGGATGGGGGCCCCCTAACACTGATGTGGGTTAAATTTCCAAAATTGATACACCAAATAAAATTAAATCATGAATCATTGTTAAAGTACCATTTTACCAAGAATTGGCTATTTGAAGCGTAGAAGCTAGAACATTATCAAATAACAAAAAGCAATACAACATATTAACTTCGTCATTAAAACACCAATACAATGCAACCAGAAAAACTTATTAATCCCTTACATACACTATAACATACATATGATGAACTATACATACGATGAAGCAATCAATCAAATTTGAAAGGATATATAAATAAAATTGCTATTAAAAAAGGTAGAATTAAAAAAATTTTAATTGGAAATTTTTTTTCTTTTAAAATTAAAATTTTTGGGGGGAGGGCCCAACATTTGGGGTCCCCTAGGCCTGGGCCTACTGGGCCTAATGGAAAATCAGGGCCTGCCTATCACCCTCTTTCCAAAAAAAAAATTAAAAATTCAGGTAGTCTCTTATGGTGAAACTACCGGAGGTTATAAACGTAGGATTACTTATCATTGCTGACGTTTAAAAAAAAAAAAAATTTTTTTTTAAATCTGTTTAACTGTTCACTGCTACTGGGTTTGGCATGCTGCCAAAATTATAACCCACGGCACCGGACAATTGTTTTCTCACCGTAGGACCGTTATTGAGGAATGTAATCCTATGTTAAAAAATGACTCAGCAACCCCTGGAAATTTTCTCTCTGAAGCAAACAGATACGCAGTGACCAATTTGCATCCTTTTATGTAATTTATATTTCTACCAATGTCCTTACACATAGTAAAGAAAGATGTTGTCAATAAGGCACTTTGAAGCTTGAAATTACAAAATTATTTATTAACCCTTACGTCCGCTCATCAGTCTAGGAGACCGCTATTGCACCTGTTCTGAAGGGTGGTGGAGGTGATCAGACTGTTGAGGGTTTGTGAGTTCTTCAGTCGGGTCCTGACCTTCAAGTACAACACATCAGAGATTTTCATCCGCTCGTATTTTGTTGGTAAATTTAATCTTTTACCGATGAGTCTTAAACTGATTTAAATTTTTGCCGGTCTGTGTGACCGATAAGCCTTGAACTGTATTAATTATCTGTCAGTCTGCATGCATTCTATTTCTAAGGTCTGTTTTATTGTTGTAGCTAGCATGGCTGAAAGAATTCCTCCTGTTTCACAACAAACCAGACATTTTGTCTCTCTCGCACTATCACATATTGAGGAATCAGATTCTGAAATTTTTGTTGAATAATCTATTTTTTTTTACCCTTTTTAAGAATGAGAGGTGGCAGTATTTTTACATTGATGACTTATAACTGCAAAAAACTTATAAAAATAGGAAAATATCCTAATTTTATAGCATGGTGGTCTGTGAGACTGATGAGCTGGGGAACAGTATGATGACTGAACAGTAAGATAGATGTGCCGACGTAAGGGTTAAGAGTGGCATTTGCTTTCTATTAAAATGCTGTTAAGATCTCCAGAGAAAACAAACTTAAAACATCAAAATACTTAATTTTAGCCTACGAGATGCAGTTAACAGTTAGACTGAGACGAGAAGGTTTTTTTTATACTAGGCAAATTAATGTGATCTGGTGGCACATACATGAATGACACTTACCAATAAATTTTATAAAAAAATTAGAGCTGTTAACGGTCTAGGACCAATACACATCTGGCCCAAGGTATAACAGGCTCCTTTACGTACATACTTACATATATACATATATATACCGTGAAACTATTTTAGCCAGCCACCCACTTTGAACAGCCCTATTTTATCCAGAACTGATTAATGATTCCACATAGCCAATATTGTGGAAGAAAGCCCTTCAAAACGACCACTTTTTTGGAACCATTATTGGCTGCCTTAGAGGAGTTTCACTATATATATGTGTATATATACACATACATACAATACATATATATATATATATATTATATATATATATATATATATATATATATATATATACGTAAGAGTTAAGATTCATAGAACAAACAGAAATTGAAGATAACAAAGAACATTAATCTTAATGAGAAAGATTAACTTGGTATGCCTCTATCAGTGTATGAAGGCTTGGCTCTATTTTTCAGCAGCTTGTTAAATCAGCATGATTAGCTATTTGTAGTTGGTTTCTGTTTTTAGTGAGCTGATTTGTGACTACACTAAATCGAACTAAACTGCGACTGTCAGATAAAATCCATAGTTTGCCGTAATCCTTCTCGGAGAGAATTGATTTGAGTCCCAGTTCTATTGCTATCCATTTGCTTCTGAAAACTGAACAGAAGTTAGGATTATGACAACAAAGAGTCCAATTGCCTCGAGGGGTTTCAATAAAAATGCAACTACCTGCAAGGTTGTCGATTTTACTGCCGTCAGTATATATCTTAATGGCACTATTAGGTATGTGATTTAAGTTCTCCAAGGTTAGTTGCTTGGGGTGTTCAGAGACAAATTCTTTCTTGTCGACTTGAGGGTTTTGAAAGGTATTACCAGTAACAGTTAAAGGTAAACCAGTTTTGAAAGGTATTACACTTTCTAAACTGGTTAAATATAAACACACCTTTTTCACTTCATGAACTAGTTAAACATGTACATGCCTGACAAGATGGGATAGAAGAGTGTAGAATTCATTTGGCCATGAGCCCTAGGGACCCTGTGCAATCAATACCTATGGGCCTTGCTACAGTTTACCCTTCAGCCTGGTGTTGGTTTTTGATGCCCGAAGCTTATATACTTTTCAAGTGTATATAGAGTTTGTCGCTGAGCTGGAAAAGAATTGAACTTCTTATTTTAGTGGCATTGTAGTTGAAGGAGAAAATGTTTACAGAATTATATAATCAAGTAAGAGTCTTACAAGAACTGAACTCTTAAGTTTGTTAGGAATACTGCAGTACTAGTATACTTAATTTTTTATAGTGACTCTTTTCTTTAACCCTTCAGCGGGCGTGCCAATTTTTAGAACACCAGCAGGCATGCCTGGCACAAGTGCAACGTCTCTTTCAACCTTGATTATCTTTTTGTAATAAACTTTTATTTTCAAATTGAAAATAATAATTCTGCAATTTATGACAAGATTTAAAATGTTGATAATATTGAGATATATTTATAATTAAAGGCTAGAGAATGCAGATACAATCGCCTCATTTTCAAAACTGTCCGGTTTATTAGATCTAAGACAACTTGCGAATGGATTCCATTTATGTTAAAAACCTTAAAAAAACAATGAGAGAGTCCATCTTCATGATATGCAAGAATGTCGTGTACTAGCTGCACATTGGATTAACTCCATCAACTCCTGCTTTTGCCATATCTGTACTACAGTATAATTGTTGGTAAACCACAGTTAAATCCCGACTAACAATGAATGGAAAAGAATACAAGGGTCAGAATATCAGACCTGCATTTGAAAGGTCGTAGTTATAAATAGAAACTACTTAGACAACAGGGGTTCCCAACCTTTTTATAGTACCGTACCTGTACGTTGTAAACAATTTGATGACGTACTGGTAGACCAAAAATTTGAAATGGGCAAATAAAATGCAATGGAGAACATTTGTATTAAAGACAAGTAACTTGGGATATATTTTTATCGCTAAACATATACATAAAATATAATAATCACTTTACAAAATATATAATTAGTGAGAAGGTTGGGCCTGTTTATTATTAACTAAAGAAGTAATATCGGGATCAATGTTTGTCAATTTAAGGCGAAGATCCGATTCGATGTCCATCAAAGCTCTATATTTGGTTTCATCGCTGTCATTGCAGAAATCTTTTTTCACATAAATATGTGGTCGCAAATAGCATTAAAAATTTTACCTGCTTGGCAAGAAACTTCTCAGACAGAGTTATAATTCGCAGGCGAGTGCAAATTTTTATGGGGGTGGTCATAGATAACACATTCAGGCGTAGACGGCATCTTTTGAGATTAGGTAAATCCAATAAAGTATTAAAACACAAGGATAAGAATTCCAAACTTAAAATATTAAACGTATGGAATATTAGTTATTATAGTCATTTCTTTTCTTTTTTTGTAATACAGCGGTTTAATAGGTTTTTGTTTTAAATTGTAAAACATTCATGTACCGGTACTGGTAGGCCTACCAAAGGTTGGGAACCATGACTTAGAACATTCAACCTTACTTGTAAAAAGAAACCATTCAAATAACGAAAATGTTGCACTTTGTACTTGCTGAAGGGTAGCTGTATGGTATTTTTAATGTGTTCTTTTGATTCTATAGGACTTAGAAGTTCTGGCTGCTCAGTTAAATGAGCCGCTATAGGTGGTGCTGGAAGCCTGTCAAATCGAAATAACAATCGTAGATTATCATCAAATTTAGTCGAAACTCCACCTGGAATGAATGGTATTATGAACGAAAAGTCTGGAGCTATTAGAAATGGTTCAGACTCCGAAGAAGAAGAGGAGAAGATGAGGGCCAGATTCAAACTGATGGAACATTGCTGGCTTCTGATCCTCCCCGCCCGTTGTAAGAAATTTTAATATTTCAACTAGAAAAATAACTGAATTAAGTCCAAAGTTAAAGTGATTAGTAATGGTTATTAATTTTAAAAAATTCTCTGCTTTTCTGTAGAAACTTTTGAATCTTTGGTTCCCTTTTTAACGTTGTATATGGTATATAGCTGGAAAGATATTGAAGTAGTTTGTTGATATCAGTGATAAACCTTTCATTTAATCAGACAATTTTATTTGTTTGAGTAATATGAAGGCACATTTTTCTTTTAGAAATATTTTTAAGAAAAACTTTTTTTGATTATGCTTATGTATAATTTATGCTTTATGTAATTTTTCTTTTTAAATAGTTATTTTAAAAGTTAAGATTATCATAATATGGGGTTAATAATTTTTAATGATTTATCCTTACTCTTTTAACTAATTACATATATGTACGGTAGCTTGTTTCAAGATCATTTTCTTAATATATTAATTTGTATTTAGATATAGCTTTGCTTTTAGTTCCTTTATTTGGCTTATTTTGATGAACCACTGATTTTTAAATTTTTTTTTTTTTTTTTTTGGGGGGGGGGGGGGCTAGGAATGCCTAGACAAACATGGCACATGAAAAAATTTTCTGCATAGTTGAATTTTACAATATTGTTTCCTCATATTCTATTATAAAACTTATTTATGCTTCATATCAAATAGTTTTGAAGGCAACCTAAAACTCTTGTTTTCAATATGAACTACATCTGCCTTTTTTAACATGTTACAAATTTGCTTTTAGAAGATTGAAGAGGATTTGAATTTTTTTTTTTTTGATTAATAGGGGAAAATAACTATGCTTAAAGTGTGTTTTCTTTTATTTAAGGCTGATCTAGTCAAATGTCAATTTGATTAAAATTATGTGATTTGGTATGATATTTCCTTACTATATTCTAAAAGTTAGGATCTAAAGAGTAAATATATAATTAAGGTTTTTTTAAATCGAGATTGGAAGGCCTACATTAAGTTGGTTTAAAAAGTCTCTAGGAAATGTAATTATTTTTGTTTTCGAAATATCTGTGTTACCAAAGGCTAAGCCTGACTTATGTGGGGCATATTAGCCTAGAGCTCTCCAAAGTATATTATTATAATTTTTAGTATTGATTTGAATTTGCTCACTTTTTGGTGCAAACTTAAAGGTAGCATTGCTTTTAAATTACCTGAGTTTATGTTCTTGAATTTTTAATTTTCAATAGACAATTAAAATATTTATTCTGTGAATTGCGCCTAATTCTGTTTTTTACACACGAATAAAAAAAATATTTCATTCTCTTTGTACGCGAGGTCATTTTGATTTAACACAAGCGGTCAATCCAATTTCTAAAAAAAAAATCTCTAAATTCTAAGAAAACAAAATTTTATTGTGGCATATTATTTTTTACATAGTGTATCCAGTTCTGTTTTGATTCATAGAATTGAGTCCGCAAAAACATTTTCTTCTTTTATTCTATCAAAAAAAAAAATAGAAAAAGATCCTGTTCTAAATGCAGATTAATAAAAGAAGGTCTGGAAGTGGCCAAAAATGGGGTAATCATTTTGTTCAAACATTGACCCTAATGAGGAACGCGCTGGGAAGTTTCAATGTGAACTGAAGTTGTTGAGAGCCTCTTACAGTGAATGCCCCTAACCAAAACACGAACATAAAAGTAATAACTGAATTTGTTCTTAAAACCGGTGAATCATCAGCATCAGATTAGACTCGTGCTGATTTTGCTCAAGAGATCACGGAAAGAATTTCATTAATAGAGGAAGATGATGATGTCCACAACAATTTCTAGTGATAGCAGTGATATTCCAGTCGTACTCAAACATATGCGTCTTTTATTTGTCAGAAAGTGAAATGAAATAAAAATTTTATGCGTCAAACAGATTTTTTTATCATGACTAATTGTTTTCATTTTCATTACATATATGACATATTTTCTTGAAATAAAGAATAAGCTTAAAACAGATATGTTCATATGGTTTTTTTAAAATTATTTTTATGGTTTTTTAGACCCGGAACAAATCTTCTTTTCTTCCATAGAAACAGTGTCTTTTTTTACACAAATTTTTTTTTACATGTATTCATCAGGAATGTATCTATCGTGTAAAAATAGAATTAGGTGTATAGAGTAATTTTGGGTTATAGTTTCAAAATTTTAATTTATCATCATTTTGGCAATCATTTTGACCTGAGATATGCTGAATGAGTCGTGGCAATTAAATTATTTTGTATACGATCCCTATTATTTTATGCTCAAATTTATTTCAGAAAGCACATCTGATTATTTTTTGATGTCTAATTGATTTTTTTTGCTAATAATGTATGTTCTTTTAAGAGTTATCCTATGATAAGAGACACGTGTCCATGAGTACTCTTATTGTATGATGTGAAGGGCAACCTTTATTTTCTTTCTAATTGTGGGGGTTATGTCTGGAGACTAACATCTCTGCATGTTAAGCTCTTTATTTAAATGTAATGATGTATTTCTTTCTTTTAATTTAGCTTATTTGGAAACTTTCTGTTCAAGGGTCTTGAATGCACTTTATTAATCTCTTAGTTGCTGATTTTAAAAGTTTTAATTCTTTCTGTTATGTATTTCTGTACTTTTTATTGCTGTTAGTTATTTTTTCCCTTTTTGTTTTGTGCTTTATTTCAAGGGCCTCTGAAAATCCGATGAAAATAGGATATCAGGTAAGATATCATAAATCACTGTAGTTAGTTGCAATTATGAAAATATCCATTGTGACTACAGACTTCATCGCTTTCTGATGAAGTACAGTCATGTATGCTAATAAATACTTAGTTCTTCCTAGATGAACTTAATTTCTTTTTAAAAACTAATAATGAGACTTTTAATCAATCTTTAGAACTAAAAATGTTTCTCAAACTGTTAATGCAGGTGTATGATTTTTTTTTTTCTTAACAAACTCATTTCCATCTATGATGTGAATAATGATATATTAGTGTGTTTGACTTCTGTAAGCATTTTGGAAAATCAGTTTAGTTTATATTGTTGTTCATAATAGGGTTGGGTGGCTGTACTTTAGCGTATTATATAAAAATTAGTGCATCCTACACAATAATAACTCAGTTAAATGTGTGATATATTAGGTGTATAATAACTCTAATGAAAATTAAAACTTGTTGTAACCAGTAATGAATTTTAAATGAAACACATTATTAAGTGTTTTATTGTACCTGCGCTTCATAGTTTGAGAAACTCTTGAGTATTTTTGCTTTTTTCTTTGTCTTTCATAGCATGGTTTTTTACCCTTGTGTGATAGCTTTAGACAGTGATTTTTTAATTTGCAGAAATTTGCACTGGGTTTTGTTGCATGAATGCATGACAGTAAACTCTGCACAAAACAAAAAGGGAGTTTAGAAAAATGTAATATCTGAGTTATTGCTTGGTGACTTTGCAATGAAATGCATATTAGAACTATCTGCACATATTTCAATTTGCTTTAATCTTTTGAACTTTGCTTTAAAACGTTTTGAATTGGTTTTATGCTTTTTTTTTAAATCATAGACAGACTTTGTAATTGCAAGGATTATTTCTTTATGTGAAGCCAAAATTTATAATACGTGTGAAAATTTTTTAGGCCTCCAGATGCATATAGTGATGTTCTAAGGAATTTGGTAGACCAGATAAAATTCATGAAGGTAAAATACTTTCCTTTCTTATGTAATGAACAATATTGTATTAAGTATAGTAAAAATTGTGTGACTTTCTAAAATAAAGGAAAGGAAAACCATACAAAGGGAAAACCATTTAAAGGAATTCATTTAAAGGAAAACCATTTAAATGAATTTTTAAGTGCAAATGTAAGTTGGCAACTTACATTTTGCACTTAAATTCATTTAAAAATTTCCCTTTCTGCTGTTCTACTAAGCCTGATCACAGATAATTCTTGATAGGTGTTTGTCACACTTGAAGGTATTAATTGTAGGAGGCCCTGCCAATTATCACTCTAAGTTAGGACTACAGTCGATTCCGGTTAATCGGGACCATATCGAGAGGCAATCATTTGGTCCTAATAACTGGCTGGTCTGATTAAACGAACATGCCTTATGTTACAAGATGGGATTCGTTTCGAATAAGCAGCTGGTCGATTAACCGGTGGTCCAATTAACCGAGAATCGACTGTATTTTGCTTGAAGAACTGATCAAGTTGCACAAATATCAAATAACATGTGGGTTTTGATAGCTTCAGTGTTGTTGATTGGAGAGAGGGGATGGGGTAAAAGGAATTAAACTATAGTAATATATAGGTAGGGAGAGAATGAATGATATACACATTGGAATCTCGATCGATCGTTTTCCCGTTAGTGTCATTTATTTCACCCAGTCCTGATGATCATATTGCTTTGTTATGTTTCCGCATCTATCATTCAGTTCAGTCGGTCCCTTGAAAAATGGATAGATCCAGATTCCACTGTGTATATTTTCTTTTGATGTGGAGGCACTTGTTTGGAGACATTCCCCTTTTGTTTTTCACTGTGGTCTGCTAGCTACTTTATTATAGGAGACCATTTATCTGAGCCAGCATTGCTCCTTATGAGGGGACAACACAGTAACGACCAAGCCTTATTCAGGACTGGAAACCCAAGAACACTGTGTGGAAGCTCACTATGCTAACCACTATACCGTGATGTATCTGGGCAGTGTAAATGAGTTATTACCTACATAATTCAGAGCTATATTGCTGCATACTGCTTCCACATGTGATGTTTGAAAATTGTGCATTGAACAGCCATTTTTTCTTACATGGCATGTTTTTACTCTCCCCCCCCCAAAAAAAAAAATAAATAAAATAAATAAATATATATATATATATATATATATATGTATATAGGAAAATAAGGAGGAAGGCTAAAAGCTAGCAGCAGTGGGAGGGATTGGAATGAAGTACGATGATGGAAATAGTAAGAGATAAGCAAAATAATCTGAAATCTTTAATAAAATTAGAAAAACTTGACAACAGCAAATCGAACTCTCAGATTGTACTTAAATGAAGAAGGTCCCACACCTGAACTTCAAGAAATAGTTGTATTATTTGAAGTCATAAATGCCAGTGTGGTTTAGTATTAAAACAAGCAAATACTTTACAGAGGGACCAAAACTTGTGTACCAATTAATACAACTCTTCAAGGTACCTGATTGAAGATTTATGTAATATTGTCGACCCCAGTGATCAAACGAAATGGCTTTTTCGTTCATCCAGAACATTAATGTTAGCAATGACACAAGATAATACAAAATACATAAGAGAGCTCAGACTTGACGAATTCTAAAAACGAGACAGTTAGATCAAAAGAGAATAATTATCAGAACATTCATGCTACCAAATCTCAATTTCAAGGCTCGAGACTACTTGGAAATAATTAACTAGATGGACTGTGATTTATCTTATCCCCCAAAATTATTAAAAGATATTAGTGACTATGAGATTAAATCACATATTCAAAGTGACTCAGTCCCTAATTGGGATATAACATTTAAGACATTCCTATTTCACACAGGCAGTTGAACGATGTGTGAAACTCGTGACAGAATCCCCAGGAAAAGTTTGCGAAGCTGAGTCTAGGGATGGTTTTATCAGAATAACTCTGCTGTCAAGGTTAAACCATGCCTAACTTTGCCCATAAATCAGATTTCAAAGTACTTCAGCTAAGAATGAATGAAAACGGAGATGTTTAATTGTTGAACATGATTTTCTTGGACTTACAACTCTTCTTTTTTCAAAAAAATAATCTGTCTATAATATTACTAATGGTCTAAAATAATTTGTTTTTAAACATTTCAATTTATATTCAATAAAGAACCTCCCCCCCCCCCCCCAAAAAAAAAAAAAAAAAAAAAGTTAGTATTTTTTCTTTCTTGAACTGTGATCTACCTAACTTCTGTTGCTTTTTCACCTTATATCTGCGGCTGTATTAAAATTAGACAGCATTTGACGTTATCATTTTCGGTGGGTGTGTCTTACGTCGGGATAAATATGTGAGTAAAGATTTCGCTCAACTGATGCGTTATCATTGTTTTTATCGTGCGGGTTTTTAAATAGAAATTATTCATTCCATCTCACTAATGTGTTGTATGTGTTCTGTTCTTTTGTGATCTAGAGTTTGCCATGCTCGGCGGGGGATTTGTGTTTAAGTTTTTCTTTATACGTTAATTAATTTTCTTTATTTTGCTACATCGTGTATTTGGTGTTTACTTCCTGAGCCATGCGATACCACTAATAGGCTATGGGCTCAGCATGCCAAACGAAGATAGAATTATAATGTGCCCCAGTGTGCTGGCTAGGGGGCAAGTGTAGGAAACTAACATGCCTCTTATAAGTTTCCACTTTTGGACTATAAAACACTTTTCTTGGGCTGTACAAGGCAAAGATGTCGCTCATACCTGAAGAATTCGAATTACTAGTAGTGATAATTACGGAACATGGAAGTGAATATGCGAATTCTCTTGATAGACAAAGGTTGTTGGGGCTCTGTTATTAGAAAGAAATTACCATTGGATGAACCACCAATAGAAAAGAGAGGTCCAATTACAAGCTACGAAAGGATTGTGCATTTACTACATTGTATTATGGTATCAGTCAAGAATTTAGAACTCTCATACAAGATTCAACTATGGGGAAGATGCTTCGGATTTGCTGGAATGCCAGTTGGAACCAAAGACCCAGAGCAAGAATAAAACGGCTGCTTGACGAGTTTTTCTGTGTCCAGTATACTCCTGGGGAAGAGATAGGGCTATTTATTCTCAGAGTCAAGCGATTGAGTGATGCAGGTCACAAATTGGATACTCCTTTTCAAAGTTTTCAAGCTATTAGAAGATTGCTACCTGATTACCTTGGTATTGTTCAACTTATATATCGCTGGCCTGACAATGAGTTTACTTTAGAAAAAATAGCTGAAGAGCTTATCCAAGAAGAGAATAAACTCCGTCAAGTCCACGCTGATCTAGAACAACAGATAAGTGAACAGATAAGACCTCTCTATGTGTCTCATAAAAAAGGTAAGGCTGAAAATTTTATACCAATAAAATTGAAACAGAACAGAAAATCAAGTTTAGGACCATGCCAACAGTGTGAGCCAATATGGGCATTAATAGTGCAGTGTAGAGTTAAAACTGAAAATAAGATAAAATAGAAAATAAGTCATCCTCCCGAAATCCTACGAAAAACTTTAACGATGCGAATTTGGTTGAAAGTTACATTTCTACAGCGAGCCACAAAACTGATAATAGCAGAGCTCAAAATACATATAATTGGATAATAGATTCCACAGCTACCACTCACGTTATGAACAATAGAAACTTATGTACTGAATATGAAGCTGTTAAAAATTTTAATATGTCTCTTGCTACTGGGAATTCTGAAAGTTAAGTATTAGGTAAAAGGACAGTGAAGTTCACAGTAAAAATTAACGGAGATTTACAGTGGATTACATTGGGTAATGTCCTTTATTACCCTAAATTAAGATGTAACCTGTTATCGGGATCAAGACTTGAGCAGGTGCTTAAAGCAGGTGCACACCTAGTTTGTTATAAAGGTAAAATCCAGGTATACAATAAGCAGATAGAGTTAAATCGATGTTGCATGATGCTGAAACGGGAAAGAAATGGTGGGTGAAAGCTTGTCTTAGTTTTAATTATACCTGGAATAGAATTTGCCACAATCAAAATGCAACTCCATACAAGTTAATGTTTAGTGTGAAACTGTCAGTCATCTACTTAAAGATGTTTGGCAGTAAAGCTTATGTAGGCATACTGACTCAAAAACTAAATAAATTCGAAATGAGATCAATGGAAGGAGTGATGATACAGTACGCTTTAGATACCAAAGGATACAGAATCTGGCTACCTAGAATTAAAAAAGTGTATGAAACTTTTAATTTCAAGTTCGGGGAGCGAAAGAGACGGACAGAAACAGCATTGGAACCAAAGAGAAATAGTAGAAGAAAGTGACTCTGATGAAGACGAGTTTGTAAATGCAAAAGAAGAAACAGATGGACCAGAACCACCAGTCCAAAAGAAAGGGCATTAGAATTAACTTGGTTTTGCAAAGCCGTAGAGAGGCCAGATAAATCTCTATTATAACATCTATAATACCAAGTTCCGATCAAATAATGATATACAAAAGTATTGTATAGCTAACGATTTCGAGTTTGATAAAGACCATATTAACTTTAGTGGTAAGAATAGATATTTGAGGAAAAGTAGGCGAGGAGATTGAAAAAATGAACTTATAAGAAATTCCCATTCCTGAAACCTTTGAGGAAGCCGAGAGATGGGAAGAAGCAAGGGAAGCTGAGGAGATTAAAATGATGAAAAACAGAGATATATGGACACTTGTAGAGAAACGAAAAGGATTAGAATTATTGGAAACAGGTGGGTATACACAGTTAACGAAAACCAATCAAATACAAAGCTAGACTGGTATCTCAAGGCTTCAGCCAAAAGAAGTGCATCAATTACGAAGACGTTTACAGCCCGGTTGTAAACTTTTTAGTAATTAGAATTTTCTTTGCAATTTTATCTTCTAGGATGGATTAGTTGTCAATTAGATGTAAATATGCCTATTTGTACGTCCACTTACCAGAGACAATTTATATGACCCAACCTAAACGTTACAAGGAAGGTTCAAATAAAGTCTGCCGATTAGAAAAGCTCTTTATGGGTTGCACCAATCTGGACAGGAGTGGTTTTTAGAAATCGAAAAAGCACTAAAAGATTTCAAATTGAAAATTGGACTGGTGCAATGGAGTATATATGGGAAAGAACATAGTGTTACTACTTTATGTAGATGATGTCATTCTTTTTGGAAAAAAGAATAGAAACTATTCGTTCCATTTCACTAATGTGTCATGAGTGTTCTGTTCTTTTATGATCCAGAGTTTGCCATGCTCGGCAGCAGATTTGTGTTTATCTTTATACGTTAATTAAATTTTTTTTTAATGTAGGATTACATTCCTCTATAACAGTCCTCTGGAAAGCAAAATTTCCGATGTCCTGCGTAGTGAGTTATAATTTTGGCAGAGCGTCAAACCCAGTCTGTATTGCTTGGGCAAGCAGTAAACAGTTTAACAGAAAAGTACCAAATGTGTCAAAATTTTGACATTCATTTACATACGTACATATATATATAGATAAAAAAAAAGTGTTTTAAATGTGATAAAAAGTGTTAAAATTAATATAAAATCTAATACCAAATGTCTCAAAATATTAAATACAGTGATTTCCGCTTATAAGAATCACGTTTGTTATTACTGTTTTTGATTCTTATAAGCGGTTGATTCTTATAACCGAACTTCCCTTTGGACAAGCACACACACAAAAATATATACTTGTACATATATGTAAACACACAGGCACATATATACATAATTTACCATTAAATACTCTTTAATTTACGTTATTATCATTTATTAAAATTATTTTTTATAATTTTAAAAATACTCAATTTCTAAACAAAATACTATAACTCAATTTCTAGATCTATAAGTAACAACACATGATTATAAAATCAACAAGAGGCAGCTTCTCTTTGACTACACTTTGGAAGAGCATCATATCTAATTAACAAGTTCTGTTTTTCAGAAAAACTAAGAGTTTTCCTTGTTTTTATCATATTTGAATTCGACTATCAAAAAGTTCTAACACTAACTGGCAATTTTGTAGAAAACTAAAGTGAATACTAGCGACGTATGCTTATTACAGTCTCAGACGAAGATTCACTTTATAGCTTACATTTCACGGATTGATTCTGAATCAAACCGTGAAACGTTTGATTCAGCATTTGGTTCATCTGATTCAGCAAAATGGATCCGTTTATGTTTCACGGTTTGAAGTGCTGAATCCACTGTCCCGTTTGCGTAAGTGATGGTGGACACTTCGCGGAAGATTTATGTGTTTCAGGGTCCAGAAATCCGCAACCAGGAAGTAAGTGGTGGGAAAAAAGGAGTGCCTGTCTGGAGAAAAGTGAAATCGGACCCGGGCGGGTTAGATGCCCCTGGGTAAAGCTAATAAGACAGTGTTTAGCAAAATCGTATAAGGAGAAACTCTTATGTTATGTCTAAAGGAATGTATTTTACGACTGTTTTCCACCCCAAAGTTTTATCAATCTTTCTTTTCAAAAATTTAAGAAAGAATTTCGTACCTTTTGAGAGTTCAAGTGGCATTTTTTGGAAAAATGAAAGGAAGGCGAAGATTGCAAACTGATTCTTATAACCGGTGGATTGATTCTTTAAAGCGGAAATTTTAACATGGAAATAATACATTTGTTTTTGTTTTTGCGATATTGATTCTTATAAACGGTTGATTCTTATAACCACTGATCACTATAAGCGGTGGTTACTGTATTTGAGAATGATTACAAATTATTTCGGGTTAAATAGTTTTAATTTTTTTTTGGTTGTCAAACTCATATTTGTATAATTATGTTGGTGGCAGTTATTTTGGCTGTTGGTTGTACTTCACTTCAGTACTTATTTGCAGAGATTATGCCTTATTAATTGAAAGTGTGGATTATTTTTATTGTAGGTTCTGCTCCTGTCAACCATGCACCTCATCGTCCACTTCCTCCAACGCCAGATGACGAAGAAAATAATGATCGTACTCTGGTGCTGAGGAGGGTCAGTATTAGATGTTGAAGGAGTTGATTCCTTTTAAGAATATGTTTTATGTTTAGTCAGCTATTTATTATAAGTAGAAATTGAATCAAAAACATTTTGATCATATACATATTACACAGCTTTTCATTATACAGAAGATCATTCGCACTTTATGGAAACTCTTTCGATAGTTAAGTTTTATGTATGAATGCTGTATTTTTTTAGGCGATTTGCTTCTATCTGATAGCCATGGTTCTTGACTATAGCTCTAGCTTGTATTTTCCATGAAAGTAAATTTTTCTTAGTACTGTGATGTGAATTTTACCCCATAACGTTTGGATCATTTTACAAAGTCTGTTCAGTGTTCTTGGATGCCGTTTTCTTAAAGCTTGCTTTGATAAACTAAAAGCGCAAAAGTCCATTGGAGAATCTTTTACAGATATTTCATTAAATGGGATACACTTTATTCCTGTTTCGTATTCTTTCTTTGCTAAATAAGCTCTGGTTGATTTAGACGTATGTCTAGAGGCTTTGTCCATATTAAGCTCAACTTTATCAATGTCCTTTCATATAAACTTCAGTTCTATTCTTCTTCAAAAATTGGTTCTCAAATATATTGCTGATAGTAGAGTGAATTAATATTGGCTTGCAACTTTTTTTATTTCTAATTTGCCATTGTAACAAAATCCTGCAACTATCATCAATCCGTTTGGGAACTTTTCTGTACATTCATGAAACCATTTTGTACGGTCATTCCCATCAGTTTAGCAATAGAAAATTGATTTTTTTCTATTACAGTCACTTAAATACACCCATGCCTCATCCACTGTCACCACAAATTTCCATTTTTCAGCAGCTAGGTGTTTTTCGTATAATTTTCTACACTTTGTTTTTCTGTCAGCAATATGCTTTGTCAAAAGCAGATGAAATTGAGGTTTAAACATCCTTTTTAACCACAAATATTTATGTATGATTTTACTTACAGTGCCAGAAGACATTCCTATTTTTGATGCAATGGATCTTCGAGTCGGTGGATTTTCTTGTAGGATCAGAGACTTCACTTTTTTGATATTTTCCTGCATTCGAACAGTCTTGGGATGAGGTTTCGCAGTCATGTTTTAATTTTTACTTTCAGTTAGACTTTTTTTTCCTTTCAAATTTAATATATTATAAATACCTTTTTCTGAAATGCCATAACTGAGATTTTTACACCGCTTTATAATTTGTCGAGATGATTATTTTTCCTTGGAAAGCACAGTTACGTAACTTTCGAGCCTTCTATTCATTTTAGGAGCCATTTTCAAAATAAATCTTTTATTTTACATTCCAATCAAAACAAAATAGTAACAGACGATTATTCTGAAGTGCCAAATTTTACCAAAAATAAATTAAAAAATCGTTTCCATTAAGTACGAACAACCTTCTGTATTTATGGTTATAATAAATGATACCTATGTTTTTTAGTCAAATGGAGTTTAATGTATTGTATGAGTATTTGTTCTTTCATTATTTTAAATTATTTGTGTTTTATTAATCGAAGCAATCTTCCAGTATTTAGATTTTTTCCATCTTTGTATAAGTTCTTAGAGATAAGCCCGTAGAGAACTTAAGTAGTTAGAGATTGTTCCTTGTTTTTAATTTTATTATTTTAAAAGATAATATTGAGCTAATCATGTACATCTGAAAGCTTTTATTGTAGGATGGGATTGATCCATAAATTTTTGTGCACATAGACTTTCATTGAGAGACATATATATATATATTTATTTAATTTGCTAATTGAGATTTTTTATAAATTTGCAACTTTTATTTATTTATTTTAATTTGCTGCTTGTATTTTATTATTTCTGTATGTACATTTTTCTTTTTAATTTCCCTTTAATTTTTGTCATGATTTATTTTATTTTTGTGCCTGTGAAAGTTAGCTGTTGCTTGTTTTTGGTTGAGTTATTAATTTGTGGCATCCTTCCAGAACCATTCTAATAGGCAAGAACACAATAGGCGTACAAGAAATGAGAATGATAGTAGTGGAAAGAACCAGGATAAGGCTAAGGATAGATCTAGTAATATAGAAAAAAATCAAAGAAGAAGAGACTCAGGGCCAATTGAACGTAGTGATGTCAATAAAACTAAAAATGAACAGAGGCATCGTTCATCTTCATCGCCATTACACAAAGCCACATCTTCACCTTTTCCTTTAGCTACCTCAACTCCCAATCAAAATGGGGAATCAAATCATAAGAAAGAAAGAGTTAGTAATTCGAGGCATGAGTCCAAGGTCAGTTTGCACACAACACTTTCATTTTACACTCAACATGGTTATCATTGTATATCCAATTTAACATCCGTATTTTATATTATTTTATTGTTTGTAATATTTTGTTCATTTTCAAGCATGTGTTTGCCAAAAATTTTTTTTTTTTTTTTTTTTTTTTTTTTTTTTTTTTTTAAAGTACATTCTCAGACCTGCCAACTTTCCGGATTTACCCCGGCAATGCCGGATTTTTAATGCATCTTCCGGGTTTCCGGAATGGACACTATTATTACCGGATTCCGAAATGTAAAAAAAAATAACGCTGGTTTTAACAATCCCTCACAGTAATGCAGAGTGTGAGAGGATTTTTAGTTACATAATAAAAATATCAACTCAGTTCAGGTCATCTATGTCAAGGGAAACCTTAGAAAATTTACTAATATGCAAATCGAACCCACAAGGATGCTGTTATGAAGAACAATTTCACAATGAATTTTTAAAAAGAGCAAAATCAGCTACAGTAAATGCTACAAAAATTCCAAGATTTTCTGCAATTAATTAAAACAAGCTAATGTTTGTTAAAGAAATAGAAGTACTCAAAATAAACAAAAAAATTGACTGCTGGGGTCCCTGCTAGTGTAAATATGATGTACATTAAAATGTATCATTGCAAATTTCAAATATATACCATTTGTTTAATATTATAATTTCAAGATTAGCTGAACAGTAAGAAAATATTTTGAACTATGTAATATTATTAAAGAGATCCTATAAACTATAAGTAAGTATACATTATAATTCTTTTATTATAATTTTTTACTACACTGTTTTGTGTTATGTCAATTATTTTATGCATGGTAGAATATTGCAGGATTTTGCTCTTACTGAGGTTGGCAGGTCTGGTTCTTATTAAATGTTCTAGCTGAAAGTGCAGTCTAACTTCTTTATAAAATAGAAATAACCCATAAGATGAGTTATGAACAAAGAATTCTGAGTAAGGCTAGAGGGTCTTGAAGATTTTTGATTTGTTTATCAATAACTGTATAAATGATAAAAAGTTTACTGAATATCTGTTCTTAAAGCATTGAAGATTCAACTAAAGTTACTGGGTACTTTAAATACAGGATGTCCGGACTAAAAGTATCCAAAAGTTATGGCTTATTGTAACGGAACTACCCATTAGAATTTTTTAAAAATTATTCAAATAGAAAGAACATTTCACCGAGTTTTAATATCAGTCATAGATTTCAATCATGGTATCATAGATTTCGATGTGTGCACCTTTTGTAGCACGACAAACGTCTAAATGGTAATTCAGTTCTCTCCAAGCGTTTCGTAGCATATCAGGAGTTATGACACGAATTGCTTGAATGATATGCTTCTTCAACTCATCCACAGTTTCAATTTTTTGTTTATACGCAATGGATTTAATGAATCCCCGAGCAAAAAAAGTCTAATGTCTGATATGTTACAAATCACTTGGGAACTGGATTACCATTTAGATGTTTGTCGTGCTACAAAATGTGCACACGTTAATATCTATGATCCAAATCTATGATTGATATTAAAACTGGGTGATGTTCTTTCTATTTAATTTAAAAAAAATTCTAATGGGTAGTTCCGTAAAAATAAGTCATTACTTTTGGAAACTTTTAGCCCGGACACCCTGTATATTAATTTCTGTAGAGCAGGGGTGTCAAACTCGCGACCCACGACGAACATTTTTGCGGCCCGGCCAATATATTGGCTCACAATAATGTATAATAAAATAACCGACGCAGAATTATAAGATGGGAAGAATTCGCTAAATGTTTTTTTAATGATACTCTTTTTTTGCTATTATTAAAAAAAATGCATATATTTATGTTGAATATACTGTAATTAGGTAAATAAACCTACATTTCTATTAATATTGATTTTTTTTGCGGCCCACCTATAGTTAAACCTTGTTTGTTTGGCCCAAGGTATCCTTTGATTTTGACACCCCTGCTGTAGAGCATCTAATATTTTATCAAGTTTATCATACTTTAATTTTTAAAAAAAAATTTCAATAAGAAATGTTCTCTTTGCATCATCAAAGGTAAACTATAAACTGAAGATATCTCTCTTGCTTTTCTTTTAAACTTTCTGAAGTTTTTAGTATATTTTCCTCCAGCAAGCCATCTGTCAAATCTAACTGCGTTATTATATTAAATTGTAAGTGAATACGAAGAACATTAATCCTTAATAAGATGCAATAGCTTTTGAAAGTTTTATTTTTCCCTGTTAGAGCAATGATATAAATGTTAAGTCTACTGATGCAGCATAATTTTTGGCTGCCGGATACACCCGGGGAATATCCTTGAAAATTTAAGAATCAATGTAAGAAGTTCATGCATGTGTGGGTAGAAACAGAAAATTTTCAAAAATAAGGTATTATGAACAAAGATAAAAGTGCTGTTATTTTTAATGTAGGATTACGTTCCTCCATAACAGTCCTCTGGAAAGCAAAATTTCATATGCTGTTCGTCGTTGCGAGTTATAATTTTAGCAGTGTGCCAAATCCAGTTTGTATCGCTTGGGCAAGCAGTAAACAGTTAAACAAAAAAGTACCAAAATGCATGTAGATTTTGACATACATACATATATATATATGTGCATTTATATAGATATATATATACATAATACATACACACATATATACATACAAAAGAGGTAAGAAATGATAAGTAATCCTATGTTTAATAGCCCACAGTAGTTTTAGAGACTACCTGAAATTTGTTTTATTTGCTTATTTCAGAACAATAGGTGTACTTTCATGGGCAGTGTTTATAGTAAAAAAAAAATTAAGATAGTCTCTTCTAACGAAACTACCGTGGACTGTTAACATAGGATTAGTTATCATTACTTACCTCTTTTGTATGTATATATGTATCTGTATATATGTACGTCTGTCTATGTGTGTGTGTGTATGTATGTATATATATATATATAAGAAAAAGATGTTAGAGAAAACCAGTAATAGCTCTAAAGCTACTTGCAGCCAGGAACAAATAACATGAAAAGAAAAGAATGAAAGAGGTTTTAGACAACATTTCTTCATCAGCGGTGTTAATGCTGTCTAAAAACCAATGGATTGTTTCCGATGAGTATGATCTATACAATAAACACACTCAGACACCGTACAATCCATGAAAAACAGAAGAATTGATAATAAATGAATAATAGTACTTAACCAAAGAACACCAAGCCTGGCGCTATACAGAGTGGAAGTTAAGAACATGTAACCGCAAGATGACTGACGTCACAAAACGTGCAACCATGGAGATAGTGGATTCTCGGTTACAGACTTACTATGGTTACCGTATTTTAGGACTATTATACCCTTAATAATTTAGTTTTTAATTATTATTACTAAGTGTTATTTTTATTATTATTTTTATTTTTACTTATGATTATTATTTTATTTTTTATTTTTAGTAGTTATTTTTTCTATTTTATCTTATTGTTATGTTTATCTTATTAAATGCAACAGAACAAACTATTCATTAAAACAAAAACAACCAATTATGTTTTTGGATAGACTTACTGGGTAATTATTCCGAGTTAGCACAGCTTTCAAGTCTATAATATGCTTAATCCTATTGTCTTTAGAACATAGCCTATTTATACAAACTAACTGATTTACAATAATGTTATTAAAAACAGATTTATGTAAACAGGTTAGATAATTTTGAAATTTAACAATATTAAAACTATAGTCAGATCTTTTGTCGTATAAGTCAAAAGTAAATTTGCTGTGAGAATTTAATTTAATATTAATATCTAAAAAGTTTACATTAATATTATTATGGCTACTTTTAATTAGTTCCAGATTAGGAGGGTAAAAATTTAAGTCTATATGGTTATTACTTTTATTAATTGCTATTATATCATCTATATATCTAAATATATTGTAATTGCATATATATATGTGTGTGTCAAACTTTTGATGCATTTTGGTACTTTTCTGTTTAACTCTTTACTGCTTGCCCAAGTGATACAGACTGGGTTTGGTCTGCTGCCAAAATTATAACTTGCGACGCAGGACATCTGAAATTTTTCTTTCCGGAGGAATGTAATCCTACATTAAAAGTATGACATACTTAGAGGATACAAGGATTAAGAAAATCTCAGCTTAAAGTAGTAAGGTATGGTACCATTGGGGGGAGGATTACCTCCACTTGCTATTGTGCTCTTTCAAGGAGCAGATAGAAAAGAAACTAACAAGCTGTGTTCTAGTCAAATTCAAAGAATCAGTATGATTAAAATTTTACATAACCCAATAGAGATAGATTAGTTACATTTGTATATCATGATCTGTGACGCTTAAGTCGGACCTTTAGAAACCTGTTTATTAGATCCAGGCTTTTCCAAATGATCAAGAGCAGTATGTGTTCCATCTAAGAGCATCTCTTCTAGAATGGGTAAAAATGTGTGCTATTTAAGAATTAAAGGATTTTATTACATAATTATGCTTGTTGTGTACATAAATGCATGGTATTGGGCAGTGGTGAAATTATAATAATAATTTTTTATATTTGTGATATTGAATTCTGAAAAAGATGTTAAAATTGGTTCTTTACGAATCACTTATGAATGGGGTTATATTTAAGAGTTTTTACTTTTTTTTTTCTTGTGTTAAAATACAAGAATGAATATTTATTTTCTATGTACAGTTGCAGCTCTTTATTCCGGCATTCTGTGGTTAAGCTCATTCTGTAATCCAACACTGATTGAGCCACCTGTGTTCATGCTTTTTCGGGTGTATTCGATATCTGCACTGGCTGTACCCACCAGTTGGCTTTGCAGTTTGTCTGTGTTTCACGCAGTTATACGGTGTTGTCTGGGGTCCTTGTTCCTGTGTTTTTAGTTTGTTCAGTGTTCATTTCAGTATGGTGTTTCCTGTTTTCTAACAGTTGCAAATCACGTTTCCACAATGTTCTCGATGCCCAGCACAAGATCTCCGAGTGTTAAAAAAACGGATAAGTATAAACACATGACTCTCACTGTACAGCAAAAACTAGAGATAATTAATCGCCTCGAAAAAGGTGAAAACAGAAACTTCATAATGCATGATTTCAATATTGGTTCTTCAACTATTTATGATATTATAATAATAATAATAATAATAAAACAAACAAACAAAGGAGTTTGTTTGTTAACTCTAACTTCAGAAGTTTGCTGCTCAAGCTGTTACAGCAAAGAATGTGGAATCAAGACTCATATTGAAGAAACCTAATCTTGAAATTCTTGATTGCGCCATGTACACTGGGTTTAGTGCGAAATATTTATATTGTCTGCACAGGTTCAGAATGTAGATAGATACATGTTTTAATCGTCTGCATTTTTATCTGGAGTGGTTATCCTGTTAAGATTATTGACTTTCGATAATCCCGCACAATCGCTAATTCGGCACGACTGAGGTCCCAGACATGCTGGATTAAAGAGCTTCTATTGTATGTTCATGAAAGCCTTTCAAGGAAAATTGTAAAACTTTATACTTCGAAATTCTCTTAGGTACTAAGAGTAGTTGAATTGATTGCTATTTACTAATTTATGGATTTAATTATTTGTGGCTCTGATAAATGAGTGCAGATTAATTTACAAATTTTGTTTTTACTGTAAGCATGCAAAATTTTTAAATCTGTTTTATATTTATTAGACTGGCACTTCTACTACCTGTATTTAATAGATGGAATTTCAATCATTTTTTTTTTTTTTATATACATCAAGTTTCAGGACAAGATTGTTTGGGCTGTTATGTATATAAATATAGTTTTTGTTTCGCCATTTATGTTTATAGAATAATTATGTAAACCAGAAAAATATTTATCTTAAGCAAAATCGGCATCATAAAATTACAGTTGAATCTCAGTTCCTCAACATGCAGTTAATTTCAACATGAAATTTGACTAGCTAATATAGTTTTTTAGCAAACAAAATCTGATGTATTTTTTATTTAATCATTCAAATTTATATTTATTTTTGTCTGCATTTCTGCCTTTTGAGTTTTACTATATTATTCAGCTTTCTAGAAATATAAAAAATTTTGGAACCAAATGTGCTCAAAGGTGTACCTCCCCTCCATAACTTTATTTCATTTATACAAGGTGCGACCATTAATTTCCAGGACTGATCTAATTACTCCAGAAAATATTACATGAAATGCATATCCATTTAATCTGCTTCGAAGTAACTCCCGCCTGCCGTAATGCACTTCTGTGCTCGTCTGTATAAGTTTTTGAAACAACTTTTTAAGTCCTCTTTTGGAATGCTCTTTAATGTGGATGTCACCGTTTTCTTGATGGCTTCGACATCTTCAAATCTTGTTCCCTTCAGCAAATCTTTAGTTTTGGAAACACGAAAAAGTCTGCCGGTGCAAAGTTCGAAGAGTATGGAGGATGCTGCATCTCCACAATCTCATGCTGGGCCAATTAGCTGAAGGGAACAAGATTTGAGGATGTCAAAGCCATCAAGAAAATGATGATGTCCACATTAAAGAGCATTCTGAAAGAGGACTTTAAAAGTTGTTTCCAAAACTTATACAGCCAAGCACAAAAGTGCATTACGGCAGGTGGAAGTTACTTCGAAACATATTAAATGCGTATGTATTTCATGTAATATTTTCTGGAGTTATTGGATCAGTACTGGAAATCAATGGCCATACCTTGTAGATAAGATTTTACTGTGTATTCCTTATCATGTCTAAAAATCCACTCAATGTATGTCAGGGTTTTAATTAATAAATATTTTGAATATATATCAGGGTTTCAATATATTTTTTTGTATTCAGTAACTCCCTTCCATGTAAAAATAATTAAACCTATGAATAGAATTGATTTTTTGACTTATAGGAGAATTAGTCAGGAAATATTTTTTATCTGCATCAATAGTTTTGATTAGTAATTTAATTTGATAGAGTAAAACATCATTTTTCTATTTCTTAGCAGTACTTACTATTATGTACTAATCTTTTCAGCTGTGCACTGTACCATTTTGTTCCCATTGAAGAATTTTTCCATTTTAAATTGCTTCCATTAAACATTTCATTCATAATATGCTTTATTTAAAGTTGTCCTGAAAGGAGGGTTTATTCAGTTTTCAAAATGTTTGTTTGTGTTGAGTCTTTAAAACTACTGATACTGAATTTCTTGCACTGTTATATTTTTTTAAGTGCAGATATGTTTACCGTATTTCATATGCAATTAAGATTTGTTGAAGTTTGCTTATGAGGTATTTATTTTTTACTTATATGAGTAGTTAATATTCATGTTTTTACCCCATGTCTCATATCTAAATGTGTAAATTAACTTAAGCCCTCTTTTTGTTAGATTGTTCTGAAAGAAAATATAGTAAGGGAACTAACATTGTATTAGTGTTAATTTATTTATGTATATGTAATATTTTCATGGTTGATGGATTTGAATAATAAGTGCATGTATTCTTCAAAAGTGGAAATTATTTACTTTTGACAAAATCGAGAATATACAGTCGATTTCAGTTAATCAGACTACATTATGACGTGATTATTTTGGTCCTAATAACCAGCTGGTCTGATTAAACGAGCATGCCTTATGTTACAAGACGGAATTCGGTCCGAAGGAATCAGTCTGAATAAGCAGCTGGTCCAATTAACCGGGATCAACTGTATATAAATATATCTACATATGTATATGTATTATTTAGAAAAAGATATCAAGAGAAAATCCTAATTTATTAATGTGTTTATGGGACATAAGCATTAAGTTTAATGAGTAGCAATAATTATTCCTTACCTTTGATATATTATTCTAAACTCATTAGCCCGCAAGCAGCTTATGTTGAAACTTTTTTTTGAAAAGCTGTATGTATCAAACACTATTTTCTGATACTGTAAAAGAGAATTATTAAGTATACATTACCATTGTTTTGCTACACTAAAGTACACTGCTCAAAAAAATTAGGGGAGCAAGCAAAGAAGTTAAGAAAACCGTGCGAGACAGCCACGTATTGGCATAAAATGGATAGTACACGCGTATCAATGCGCAATACAGAAAAAAAGACGTAAAAAATTTGTAATTAAGCTTTAATTCTTTGAAAATATGGAAAAAATATGAAAATATGATTTAGGGCAACAATTTGGTTACATGTAAACGATAAAAAAAAAGTATTGTTTAGAAATGATGCAAGATTTTTAATATGGCGTATGGTCTCTCCGAACAGCTAAGACTGCTGTACACCTGTTTTCCATGGAAGCGATGATGTTATCGATAAGACTTGAAGAATACTGTTCCACTCCTCAAGAAGTGCAATCTCCAGGTCTTGGAGAGTAAAAGGAGGCCTTGGTCTCACAGCAATGCGTCGTCCGAGCATGTCCCAAACATGCTCGATTGGATTCAGGTCAGGAGAGCATGCTGGCCATTCCATACGCTTTATTGTTTCAGCTTCAAGCATGTTCTCCACAAGACGAGCTGTATGCGGTCTGGCATTATCATGCTGGAAAACAAAGGAATCTCCAATGGCTGCAGCGTAAGGTATAACACGAGGTCTCAGTATCTCGTCTGCATGCCGTCAAAGTACCATTCCGAATGATATGCAGGTCCGTACATCCACCTATGCTGATTCCTCCCCATACCATAAAATCAGATCGTCTGTATTGTGACCTTTCACGAACAAATGTGGGGTTATTTCGAGTGCCCCTTTCCCTCCATACCAAAACACGTCGGATGTCACACTCCAGACTGAATCGGGACTCGTCTGTAAACAACACTTGGCTCCAATCATGTTGCTCCCAATCTCGATGTTCAGCAGCCCATCTTATTCAGGCCACACGGTGGCGTGAGGTCAATGGAATGCAGACCATTGGCCTACGCACATAGAGACCTCCCTGATGAAGCCTATTACGTACTGTCTGGCTGGACACCCTTCGTCCTGTTGCCAAGAGAAACTGTCTTTGCAGCTGAGTAGCATTGTCTGTTCTGTTTCGACGAGCTGTTAGCAGTATATACCGGTCATCAGTTGCTGTAGTGGTGCATGGCCGACCTTGCCCTGGTTGACGTCTAACATTCCCTGTTTCTTGGAATCGATTCCACAGCCTTGCAACGACACTTCTGGCGACTCCAACAGCATCTGCGAGACTACGTTGTGTTTGCCCGGATTCAAGTCTGCCTATAATTTGCCATGCCATGGATTCCGGTAAATCACGTTGTTGAGACAATTTCAAGTCACCTTTTCTCAAAAAGAATAACTGAGCAATCGAATTTCACAGTTAAGGCAGTGAAACAGACGTTTCTGCAACATCCCGATTTCCGCCCTTATGTTCTTTTTCTGGTTTTTGACGTCATGAACTTTGATTTGCATATGAAGTTTTCTTCTTCTGCTAGGCTTTAAATTATGGATGATTTATTTTATATTACTTGTCGGTGTAAGTATTTGCGTAATTTCATTAAAACCATGTTCTCCCCTAATTGTTTTGAGCAGTGTAGTTATGCCTGTCAATTCATTACAACTTTATTCCAGCTGAATAAACCATAATCATATAATGTATTGAGTAAGTCTTTGATTATAACTTAGTACTCTTTAAAAAAGTCTCTATTTGATGTTTTGATTCATAATCCAGGCCTACCGGGCTCTTTGTGGGAACCTGGTTCACTTCTCCTAAGAAAGTCCTCCTCCTGGGGTCAGGTTTTGCAATTTTGCAATGCTCCACTTAAGTCTTATTTTTTGTACAATTTAACAGTTTAAGTTCTTTCACTCTTTGTATGCACCAGCAGCATGCTATAATAATTTTTCAGTTCATGATTATAGTTAAATGAGATACATATATCATACCATAGAGACAATTTAACTGCAATTACCTTACACACTATTATCTTAGTCACTGATTAAAATAAAACGAGCAAACTAAAATTAGAGAGAATTTACAATTTGTATTCAATTACAAAAAAATTCATTTAACCCTTCAGCAAGCATGCCCATGTACATAGTGCACCATTTTCATAATTTTGAATGGGTTGTTTTTACAAGTAAGGTTTGAATGTTCTAAGCAGTCTCTATTTATAACTACACCCTTTCTAATGCAGGTCTGACCCTTCTATTCCTTTCCATTCATTGGTAGTCGTGATATAACCGTGGTAAACCAACGATTATACTGGATTACAATATGACAAAAACAGGAGTTGATATACTCAATCAAATGTGCAGCTATGACACGATATCCCACATATCACGAAGATGGACAATCTCATTATTTTTTAGATTTTTTGGACATAATAGGAATCCATTCGTGAGTTGTTCTCAGATCCGATAAACCAGACAATTTTGAAATAAGGCGATTGTATCTGCATTCTTTGGCCTTTAATTATAAATATAACTCAATATTATCCACATTTTCTATCTTGTCATTAAATGCAGAATTATTTTCAATTTAAAAAAAAAGGTGTATTTCAAAAGGAATAATCAAGGTTTAAAGAGATGTTGCACTTTGAACCATGCGTGTTCCAAAAATTGGTGCTCCCGCTGAAGGGTTAAAAAAAGTACTAACAATTATAGAATATATTCTATTTGAGTGGTTTCACCGCGAGCCTTTAAAAACTACTGTGATTGTTTTAGAATGACAAGGATAGGACTGACAGGAGTGCTCCAACTGGTGGTTGTGATAGAGGACCAGGTCAGCGAATGGAATCGTCGCAAAGTTCCCCTGGTAATATAGGCATGGCAGCTACTCGGTCCATGGGTGTCCTGCCGGATCTGCTCCAACAACATGCTTCGAATACATCTGGCCACCAATCCTCTCCACAGCACAGACTGCAAGACTCAACAACATCCGATGAGGTTCATTTCTCTGCTTTATTCATTATTTAATCATTCAACTTTATTTTACTAATAATCTTAATAGGGTCTTCCTTTGGTTCTAACTTGCAATATTTTTCACTAGCCACTGCTTTTAGTTTTATATTTTCTTTTGCTAATCAACTCAACTGAAAATAACATATGTAAGGAATGTTACCTTTCATCATAAATGTATGTTGTTAAGGGGTATTCTCTATAAGGCTGATTCTAAAACATCTTGATTAAAAAAATGTGAATTTCCATTACTTCAGAACAGAGTTAAAGACTTAGAAACCGAACACCAATGATTTTAAAAATGATATCCCTCTCTTTATGTACTATTTTTCAAAATTTAGATATCTACACTTTATCATTACATCAAATAAGAAAGTTTTGTTGAAAATTTTTTTTTCACTTAAAAAATGGATTAAAAGTTCAGCAAGTACTAAAATATAGTGTGGATTACAACTATGATATGATATAAAACTTCTTGATATACACAGTTGAGTATTTCAGAAGTAGGAGATACTACAGTGACAGAATCAAAAGAATGGACTGTAGATAAACTTACATACAACTGTCCATGACTAAACACTGGATTTGATAGGTCTAAACATATTTTGTCAAAAGATCAGTGGTTGTAGCAAATGTCGCCACTATACACATGTGGTTTTAAATTGTGGGCAGTCACTAATGTTTACATCCAGTAGTTGCAGCTGTTGCCATTCATAGTTGATAATATTGCTGATTTTTGTGTCGCATATCTACGTGTTTTATATACAGTCAAACCCCGTTATAACGAACTTCATGGGACCAAAGGTTTTGTTCGCTATATCGCAAAAGGTTTTGTATCGCCATTAAGAAAAATGTTTGAGTTCACAAAATGAATAACTCATTAGTTGCTATGTGTATTCAATAATGATATATTAAAAAATGTTAAAATCTATGAAAAATGATCATTAATGAATTATAAATTGACTAAAATCGATGACATTAAACTGACACAATACTAATTAAATTAACTAAAAATGAAGACAATTGGAAATAAATTCATTTTACCTTTAATTGTTGCTTATTGTTTTGATACAGAAATAATCGGTAATCTTCTGCTGATGTGATGCCAATTTCAGAAACATTTTATGAATTTCTTTGTCCAATACATCAAATGACTCTTAACATTCTTTCTTCCACTGTTTGTGGAGACAAAACCTTATTAATGACACGCATCGCTGCTGTAGCATCTGAGATGGTGGTAATTTCGTCATGTATGTGCTCCTCTTCATCAGCATCAGATGCAGAATCTTTGATTTAAGAATGATTCATTTTAATTTCTCCCACAATATCTTCGTCAGTCGGATTTTCACATGTAATGACTTCATCATCACATGTTTCGAACAATTTCATGTCACAATCTGAGAATGATGAAATTTTGTGCTTTTCTATCCACATCGCGATAGGTAAATCTTCATCATCATCTTCAATATTCTTTGCTTCTTCAACATTCGTTGTATCTTCAACATTCTTAAAGAGTTTAAAAATAAAAAAAAATAAGTAGTCAACCGAAAAAAAAGCTCATGATAGCCGATTCTTAAGATTTCGGAAGTTCACTATAAAAGCATAAATTAGCATTAAATACAATAGTAAAATGGCGGGACCAAAATTTTTGTTCGAGTTTGCTATATCTATGAGTTTGTTATATACCGGGTTCACTATAACGGGGTTCAACTGTATATAGATTATATATTGCATTAAGGGATTAAAAATATATTTCTAAAGACTCCCTTTTTTTCCTATTTATAGTACAGACAAGCTGTTGGTAAAGCTCCACCCCAACTTCAGCACAAGCAACGTTCTTTCCTTACATTTGGTTTTGGTGCAGGGGGCACAGGCCCTTCTCCTTCCCCCAGGAGAGAAAGTCACGTGAATGTAAATGTCACGCCTACATCCCATGAATCTTCTGCAGACACTCCAGAAATTCGGAAGTACAAGAAAAGATTTAATTCTGAAATTCTCTGTGCAGCATTATGGGGTAAAGAATTCATTTTCATTATTAGACTTAATATTTCGTAGGATAAAATCTGTTAATTTTGATTCCATATCTCAATGAATTTGTGAAGAAACTTTTGATTGGTTTTTCTTTAAGTTTGATGTAATCATTCAATGTCTGTATTATATTTTTAAATGATATGTTACTTTTACAACTGTAGTTTATGAATTAAATTTTACTACTTTTGTTCCATTTCCAGATATACGTTCGATCTAACTAAGCATAAAATAAATCCCCCCCCCCTCTCAATATTTTCTCCTTTTACTTCTGTATTAAATGTACTTTTTGATAAAGTATATACAGTGTGACAATTATTGAGTTATATGGGAAAAAAAACTTCATAACTTTTGAACCATTGGCGAGATTTAGTGAAAACTTGGCAGTTGAATACAGGGCATGTTCGGAGTTGTTTTTTTTTTTTAGCATGCATACTCGTATTGCTGTTGTTGTTAAATTTTCATTGAAAATGTTGAAATACAGAGTTTCTGAGCATATATCCATCGTCAAGACCTATTATTCGAGCAATAACAGCCCGATTGCAGCTCAGAGGAAATCATCGGTGCGATTTTCATTAAAGGCACAGTGACTGCTGAACGATTTGTCAAAATTTTAAAATAGGATCTTATCCCTATTTTCCAAAGTGTCCCAGATTTCGAAAAGATGAGGCTCATGCAGGACAGAGCATAACCCCATCGGACCAATAGAGTGTTTGAAGTCTTGGAAGAGCACTTTGGAGAGTGCATTCTGGCTTTGGGGTACACAGAGGCGACTAGAATGAGAATTGCTTGGGCACCATATTCTCCTGATCTCAACCCTAGTGACTCATTTTTGTGGGGCAATTAAAGACAAAGTTTATGCAAATAACCCTGAAACCATCGCTCAGCTCAAAACAGCCATTCAGGAGGTCATCGAAAGTATCGATGTCTCGACACTTCAGTGAGTTTTGCAGAATTTTGCTCTTCATCTGCGCCGCATCATAGCCATTGATGGCAAGCATATCGAACATGTCATAAACTAAATCTAATTATCTGTAGTTACTTTTCAAATTTGAATAAAATTTTTGAACTCAGTAGTTTTAAAAAATTTAATCTTTTATTTCATATAGCTCAATAATTGTCATCCTGTACATTTCCAAAGAGATATTTTATCATGTGTCAGATATAGAGAGTTGTTAAAAAACTATATGCAAGTAGTGCATTTTAGCATAAAATATACTATACTAATCCTTTAAATTGTGAGTGAATTAACAAGGTATAGACACGTTTAATCTGTTTTCCGAAACCCCCGTCTGGGGTTTGTAGGGGTGGGATGATGGCATGATGTCACCCTGAGGTTGCTTGGTCTAAATTGAGATAGCACCTCGGGATAATGTTGGTTCACCTACATTGGTACTCCCATTCCAAGTAACCTACAATTTTGTGGCATAGAATGGGTGAATGTTGAAAGAAAAACTGCCTGCAGCATTGAGGGGGGGGGGGATCTTTTGAATTAATATGAGTAGTAAACTTCTATAAAATGTTGTAAAGAATCATGCACTGATTCTCTGTTTTGTTGAAGTGTCTTTTAATAAAATCTGCCTTTTCGATTTGTAATGATATACAAGGTATCTCAAAAAACCTTGACATATTTTAAAAATTTATATAAAAAACAGTACTCATGGTAGGAACTAGAAATTCATATGTGTTACCTTATATATTTGAGTTTTTTTAGTATAGTCAATAAATTTCAATATGTGCTCCTTTTTGTGTCTTGGAGAATATCCAGTTGGTAATCCATTTCAGCCCATCTGCGTTCCAAAAGGGATTCCTTAACACATGAAATGGCAGCAATTATGCATTTTTTGGGCTCTTTAAGAATGTGCACTTCTGTGAAAAAAACTTTGTATTTGACAAATCCTCAGAGAAAAAAAGTCAAGAGGTGTAATGTCTGGAGATTGAGATGGCCATTGGATGGGACCATCTCTTCCAATCCACCTGTTTGGAAATTCTTCATTTCAAAAGTCTCGTACCCTAATGAGGCAGTGCACCGTCTTGTTGCCAAATGATTTTAGGATGTAATTAAGAAATTTGTGGGACAGCACAATAGCCATTTACAACTTCAGCCATTTTACAACTTTCGCTTTCACGGAACAACTAGTGCCCTCTGTTTAATTTTTTTGACACAGAAAAAAACTCTAATATATGTGGTAACACATCTGTGAATTTCCAGTTCCTACCTTGCATATTTTTTTTAATATAAAATTTTAAAATGTGTCAGGGTTTTTTGAGACACCCTGTATATGACCTATGATATATCAAAGGTTAGTCTTTTCTATAATGTATTATGTTCTACTAGTATTTCTTAAAATAATTTTTTTTTAATTTCTTTTGAAGTGCGGCTGCATTAAATGCTATAAAATAAAGCCGCGTATATCCCATTTGTGTAAACATTGTAAGTTCCCTTAATATCTGCAATTTCTTAGCAAAGATTTAGCATTTTTGAGTAAGAATAAATAAGCTGTTCCATACAATGTATTTTTAGTTTAAAATTTTGAAAAATTTTGAAATTTTTCTAGATCAAATCTCAAATTTTCATCTAAGCAAAGGAAATACACAAATACAGTGGGATCTTGATCTATTGTTTTTCAAGCGACCAACTGTACTGAACGATAAATGTGAGAAAATGATAGATGTGAGCAGTGGCGCACCCAGGGGGGGGCCCAGGGGGCCCTGGCCCCCCCCAAAAGAAGTAGAAATATTGATTTTGCATTATAAATATTTTTATTCGTTCATCTCGGCCCCCCCCCCCCATGCATAATAAATATTTTTATCCATTCATCTCGGCCCCCCCCAAGAAAAAATCCTGGGTGCGCCACTGGATGTGAGGACATAACAAAGCAATAGGATCGTCGGGACTGAGTGGAATAAACAACACATATGGGAAAACGTTGATTCGGAGAACAATCAATCGAGATTCCACTGTATGCAAATATTGTTGATTCTAATGACACATGTGTTGTTCTAATGTGAAATGGCGTAATTTTCAGGTGTGAATTTACTTATTGGGACTGAAAATGGTCTGATGCTCCTCGATCGTAGCGGGCAAGGTAAAGTTTACCAGCTCATATCCAGGAGGAAGTTTCAGCAAATGGAAGTTCTCGAAGGTCAAAATATTCTTGTCACAATATCTGGTAAAAAGTGTCGAGTACGAGTGTATTACCTCTCTTGGCTGAAGAGTAAGATACTTCGCACGGATGGTGTAAGTTCAAGCGACTTTTAATTCATTTTTTACTCTAAAAATATAATTTTTATTATCTCGAATATAACTTCCTAACGCGGAGTGTGGTATGTTTTCACTGTTTAAAAAATCCATAAATAAGCAGACTGAAGTTAAAAAAGTATTTGATGGTTTATTGCAAAAAAAATGATAAGATAAAACATTACAGAGGCTGTTCACACATTTTTTAGACGATGTATATTGTATTCACAAAACTAAATTACATAAAATTCTTGTGTTTTAAATGTTCTGTTTGACATCCCTTATTCTGAACTATCTTTCAACACCGCAATTTCCAGGATAATAATGCCTTTTGAAGTGTCAGAAAAGGTATTCTATCCCATTCCTCCTGAACAGCTTTCCAGAGTCCTGTAAGGGTTTTGGGACGACGTTTGGATAATGCAGATTTTAAAAGTCCGAAAGCACAAAAATCCATAGGTGATACATTGGGAGATTTAGTAGGGATATCAGTGAAGGGTATGGCCTTGATACCAGTTTTTTGTTCCATTTCTTTTAGGAAATTTACAGTGGATTTTGATGTGTGACTGCTAGCTTTGTCCTGATGGAGTCTCAGAGATTGATGGCACTGTGGGTAAAGCGATGGGTATTTCATTCAGAAAAATTGGCGATAAAATATGTTCCTGATAGTATTTGGAGTTAATCTTGACATTTTTTTCCACTCTCTTTATTTTTAACTTGCCATTATAAGAAAAACCAGCAACAATCATGAATCCCTTAGAAAAACTTTCTTTCAATTCTTTGAACCATGTACTTAAATTTTTATCTCCCCTTTTATGATAATAAATGGCTCTTTTTTTGTTGCAATCATTTAAATACACCCATGATTCATCTATTGTGACAATTGTTTTCCATTTTTCTTTGGATAAGTGTTTCTCATATAGAATTCTGCAGCGTGTCCTGCGTTCAGCGATAGGATTTGGAAGAAGACGTTGCACATTGCGTTTTTTCGCTTTCTTAAGATTTAAATCAACGTTTATCATTTTGTTTACAGTGGACACCGAGCATTTTAATGATTTTGCAACTGTCCTTTGACTAGGGGGATTTTCTTTTAACATTAAACAACGTACCTTTGCAATAGTCGAAGATGTCCGTTTTTTCCTTGGATACTTGTTTGGAATTTTTGTCCCACTTGAGGCTCCAATTTGACGTTTTTTTTCCTTTCTTGTTGACGATATTACCTATCGACGCTTTCGATATCACAAAACCATGACTATCACATTGTTTTTGGATAACGGAGTATGCATATTTCTCGAAAGATCATAAATGTAGCCTTCGAACCACTGCTTTGTTAAAAACGCCATTTTGAATAAAAACAAAACTTTCAAGCCACAGAGGATAATTTTGACTTTTAAAAACATAGTACAATTGCAATTATTTCTTTTGCAGCAAACGATTTTTTATTACCGCTTACCAAAATCGTCTAAAAAATGTGCGAACAGCCTCTGTATAAAAACAACTGAATATCTTACAACAGCAACCGTACCTATGGCCGCACTAGCAACAGCAAACACTGCATACCCAAGCACATACAACTGCTCCTGCCACACAGTATAAATAACAAGAATGTTTTACATAAGGCAGAGTGTCTTCTTCCTGAAAACACTTTAAGGAAAAAAGGCAAATGTAAAAGAGTGACATAAACACGGGAAACGATCGCGATTAATCCGATCATGAATGACGTCATACAGTATAATGACCGGTTAACTTAAAATAGCAAGGATTAAGGAACAGTATAAAGAACGTGAGTGAAGTTAAAGTGAACGATATGTACGTGTATGAAGTTCCAATGTTTAGGAAATGAGCATTACATAAATGCTGAAGCTTATTGCCGAAGTTCTGAAAGACGATAACTTTAACATTGTAGTTACGGTAAGATTTGTAATAAGTCAATAAAATGTTTTGTCATGAGAATTCTGCGACACATTCTCATATTTGTGAATTTTTTTCTTTACTTAAAATCCTACTGGTTAGAGTGATAATAGAACCGTGGTTGAATATTACTCGAGAGAAGTTTTAATTTTGCTGAGTGTGACAGAACATTTTTCTTATATTTGGGTTATTTTACCTAATAAAGAGGCAACAATCAATTTCTTCTTATTTTGCTGAGTGTAAGTTTTTAGAGATCTGGGTAACACTAAGTGTCGACTTGTGACAAAACCGTCTCGGAGAAAAGCACGTGCAAGTATCAGAGACTGCAGCTGTCACAAGTGGACATGCTCATTCCTGCTCATGTGACTTAGTCTCCAGTCTTCCGTCATTGTTGGAAGATTTTTGTCAGAGCTGACACTTGATTTCATTCTTTTAGTTTAATTTTTATTTTTATCTTACAATAAATATAAATTGGTAAATAATTTTTCAAAATGAACAAAAAGAAGGTTGTACCTAGAGTTGCCAACTCTTTCTGTGACGATTCCAGGACAAATAGCTCAAAACTGAACATCATCATCATTATCAGTCAGCCCTTACCTAGTTTTCTGAGGAAACTTTATGTAGGAAAAAATAAAATACAGTTTTTTAAAAATTTATTTTTTATTTTAACCCTAGTTGGCAACCCTAGTTGTACCAGGTAAAAGAGAGTGGACTTCATTTACTTTTGTTTCCTTCCCTCCAGTTGTTAGTTGGTACTTTTAGCGTTTTATTCATTTATTTGTGTTTGTTACAGCTGTGTTTTGTAGTGCTGTACAATAAATAAATTTTGATTTTTAGTCACAAAGTTGTTTTGTTAATCCTATTTTGTTAGGTCATTTCACAGTGTTGGTAACTGTGCAAATAACCAAAGTAAATATTTTTAATATAATAGTGTGACTATTACCATATATTGTATGAAAAAAAAAATCTCCTGTGTACTCAGACTTTTCTCCCGTGATGGTCTTCAACATGATTTAGCCTCATATGTTCTGAAGAAAATTTCTCTTAATTCATAATATTTAGATAGAAGATATAGCAAAAAAAGAAAGAGTCAATACTTTTCTTAAAACTGGGCTTAAAGGGAAAACTTCTTGGTCATAAAAAGCAAGTGGGTGTTAAACGCAAAATTTCAGAATACTATTTCTTTTAATGTTTTACAGTAAAGCCTGCAGTATCTTAATACAAGCGACTTGAAATTAGATGAGAATTCAGATTTATCACTATTTATATGATATTCGCATAGTCTTGCTTAGAGAATGGGAAGTTGGCGATTGATTTTGTGATTTAATGCAGAATAAAAATGAATCTCATTGACATTGCGTTGAATTTTCTTTTAAAATTATATTTCGTTCTTGAATGGACATATTTCCTGTTAGACTACCGGTAAAAGTCAAAGAACTTTGTTAAATTCTTTCAGTATAAATTATTTAAATAACTAGCAGGAGTACCTGGCGATGCCCAGGATTTTAAGAATGTGTGTTTACCGAAATCAATTTAAAAATTAAGCATAGCATAAATAGCAGAATAAAGAAAGCTTGCAAAATGTTATTACACATCATTAAAATGAACATACCCGACATAAAAAATATATATATATATTTTTAATAAACTCTCAAAATTCAGTTAGATTCCATCTTTTATCATTGTACCACTAAAAGCTGAAAAGGAAAAATGTCAGTCTTTTGGCCTTATGAACTCTGCATGAAAAATTAAACACAGTAAAAATAACATACAAGGTGCGCCCATAAAGTAACCGGACAATTTTTTTTAAAATAAGAAAAATATTACTCACCTTCAAATAAATTTATCTCCTTCAGAATAATTGCCAAAGGAGTCTATACAATTTTTCCGACGTTTCTTCAAGTCATCGAAACACTGTTTATAGGCGTTGGAACTGACCGTTCGCAAAATACGCGTAACATTTGATTTAATATCCGAGACATTTTCAAATCTCTGTCCTTTCATAGATTTTGCATTTTGTGATTACAAAGGACTTATTCATCACGAATTTGTTCCTGAAAATCAAACAATTAATCAATATTTTGACAAGGAGGTCCTTTTTCGATTAAGAAACAGGATAGGTGAGTTAGGAAGGAACTGTTGGATTCTGGGCAATGTTTTCTTTTACACGATAATGCTACGCCCCATACGGCAATTTCTGTACAACAATATCTTGCTAGGCATTCAATTACAGTGATAAATCACCCACCCTATTCTCCCGACTTATCGCCGGCTGATTTTTTCCTTTTTCCGAAGCTTAAGATGGCCATGAAGGGACAGAGATTTGAAAACATCTCGGATATCAAATCAAATGTTACACGTCTTTTGCGTGCGGTTAGTTCCAATGCCTATAGACAGTGTTTCGATGACTTGAAGAAATGTTGGAAAAATTCTATAGACTCCTTTGGCTATTATTTTCAAGGAGATAAATTTATTTGAAGGTGAGTAATATTTTTCTTATTTAAAAAAAATTGTCCGGTTACTTTATGGGCGCACCTTGTAGTTTTGAAAAAGGCTTGTGAAATGTCATACACATCAATAATATGAAACCCCAATATAAAAATGTATAAATTTATAAGAAACGTCCGAATAAAGAACTAATTTAACTCGATCTTAGATATACTTAAGAGATATACACACTTGAAACAATAAATAATTAACCTAATGCTTTAAAGATTATTAACTCCTATTATCTTTGGGCATATAGTCTTTGAAAATGACTGATTTGAGCATCTACGTTTGCTTTGCAGATTGAAAAGAGAAGTGGTTGGATCAACGTGGGTGATCTCCAAGGAGCTGTACATTTCAAAATAGGTATTTTTAAAAATCTAATCGTTTTTATTGACAACTTTTTCATGTTGAAAGTTTGTGTAATCTTTACTTATATAAAAGCCTAGAGTAGAAAAGTGTAGTTAACCTGTCGTTTCAGCGATACAAAATATCAATACATGCCGACACCCTGCATGGATAATTTTTCCTTCGCTGTTCATCTTCAGTTAGAAAGGATACCAAGAAAATTGCCTAGACTACAAAATCTGTGAGGAGAAACGTACCGTATCTCGAATCTATCTTTACTTATATAAAAACCTAGAGTAGAAAAAGTGTAAGCAACCATTCCAGGACGGACCAAGTCTGGAACATCTTAACATTGCGACGCCATTTTCTGAAATTTTTCTTGAAAAATAATACCACAAAAGTTACATATTTTGAAAGCCCTTTAAAAGATATGAAAATTTCAAGCTCAAAACCGTTTTTCCCTAGCTCAAAACCGTTTAGTTTTTGAAATATCTTCAAATTAAAATATCCATTGAAAAGAACCATTTATTCAATCGAGTCATTCACTTGAATTTCGAATTCATTCTACTCCATGGTTTTTCATAGTCCCTTTAAATAACTACATTTTTAATGTTTAATTTTAATGTTAATTAAATTGTGTTTCACTTTGCTAATTATTATGTAATTATTATAAATTATTATAAATACTGCTGTGTGGCGAGTCATTCACTTTTGAAACTCATTCATCAAAACTAATTGTTGTTTACTGCTGTTTAAGTATCGTTTTCAGCAATGCCTGCTGTGTGGTGAGTCATTCACTTTTGAAACAGTTTTGGTTTAGTTTAGTTTTGTTTTGTTGTTTACTGCTGTTTAAGTACAGTTTGTGTTATTTAGTTGGCTAAGTTTTTGTATTTTTATTTATTTAATATTGATGCAGAATTTTACACTTAAAGGAAAGTTATATTTTTCTGGAACCTATATAGCATTATGTACCTGTATTCATCGTAGTATATGTTTAAAATATTTCTTCATTACATTCAAAAATAGAATCTTCATGCTTTTTTTTGTTTGTTTGTTCATATGAACTCTTATGAGAAGGAAACGCTGATCAACATTCCATCATTTTTGACGGGGGTTATATACTAGTGAATATATAAAACATGAACCCAAATTCTGTCCAATTTTTTTTATGGATTAGAAATGTATGGTTTAAAAAATTTGCTTGTACTTTTCAGAACATGATATTGCATTTGAAGAAGGCAGATTAATAGTCCTATTGAAAAGAAATTGTACAAATGAGATTATGTCTTTTGATAAAACAGGAAATTTTGACTAGTGATATTTTCATGCTGTTTCAGTTTTACTGTAAAATGTTTTATTATTAGACAACAATCGTTAAGTTTTTTAAAAAAATCTTTAAATCAGTCCCTGCTTGGAAGTATAATAATATCAAATATTTTGTTAAAATAGTATTATGTAAGTTTAGAATTCAGCTGTTTTAGAAGTTCAATATTGTTAATTTGAGTTCTGTAAACTTTTTTATGATATAAATTTACATCTTCTCATATAAGCTTTTCCTCAGCCATTTATTTAATTAATATGTCACATTAAAGTAGCACATCATTATTTGTACTGCAATTCTTTTTTTTTCAGTCAAATATGAACGAATCAAATTCCTTGTGATTGCCTTGAAAGAAAGCATAGAGATTTATGCATGGGCACCAAAGCCTTACCACAAGTTTATGGCCTTCAAGTCATTTACTGAACTGGCTCACAAGCCAGGGTTAGTGGATATGACCATTGAAGAAGGTGTAAGGCTGAAGGTTGTCTATGGTTCTTCTGAAGGCTTCCATGCAGTTGACTTAGATTCTGGAGCTGTATATGATATTTATATTCCTGCCCATGTAAGTACTTGCACTATTTTTTCATTGTGTTTTGCTCCACTCACATATTTTCTTCATGTAGGTTGAACATGTTGAGGTAATTTTGTAGTTTTCTGTTCTCAGAGGCATTCAATTATAATCTGAAAAGTTGTAATACTATCAGTTAACTGCATATCAATGAGAGGAGAAAAAAAGCAGTTTCAACTCATAGAGAAAGGATTTCAGTGGTTCTATTATAATTTTGATCTGCATCTAATTTTAAAGGTAATATTGTACAAGGTTTCAGACCTCTGTATAAATTATATATTTCCACTCCTGAAAATATCTCCTACTTTAGATATTTTAGACTTAAAAGGTGATAGAGGAAGTTGACCTTTCAGTCTTATCCCTGACTAAAATCAACTTGAATATGTACAAAACAAATGAGGCCCAGTTTTAAGGGTTGATGCATACCTGCCAACTGCTCTGGGTCTTCCGGAGCATCTCCGGAAATTCGTGTTAACTCCGGATGCCCTGCGTAAATCTTAGTTTAACCCAGAGCTATTAATCAGAATTAGATTAATTTAATCAGAGCTAAAAAAGCAAGTTATCAAACATTAAAGAAACAATAATTAGCTGTGTGCACATGGTTACTAAATTTTTTAATAGAAATTCTATTTATTTACATATTTTTTTGTAATATTAGTGAAAATAAAATAAAATTTGGTAAAATTATTGTGCCAACAATGTTTTGATTCATTTTTTTAAAGTCTATAGTAGCAAACCTACCAAAAGGTAATTGAAATCATATATTACTGTGATATCTCTACTTGCTTTGCTTAATTAAGAATCTAATTCTAACTAACTCCCTTGTGCTTATAAACTTATGAATGTATGTTGAAGGCTAGGAAGTAAGACTTTACATTTTGATTTTGCACAAATTTACTCTTAAAACTTTATATGTACACTGTGAACATTTCGATGCAATTAGTCTTATTGTGTGATTTGAAAATTGCTAAGAAAACTAGTTTTGAAGAAAAATAATTTATAATTTTTTCCTAAAATTCATTGTTTTTTAATTACAAGTTTGTACATACTCACATATATGTATGTGTATAAAAACATTTTTAAATTATTGACTTGGTGGTGTGCTCCTGAAATGCTCCTCAAAATTCCCGAAATCTTTTGTATTTGCTCCTGAAAAGCTTTTGGCAATATCGGCAGGTATTTTGATGCAACTTTCTTAATAAAAACTTTTATATTTTAATCCCTGGCATGGTCATGCAATATCTAAAGTGTTGAGTTTAGCAGTAGATAGCAAAGTTCCATGTCTTATGACCCTGGAAATGAATGAGAACATGTGTGTGAAATGTTTAACTATGGAATGCTATGAAAAATATCAGTATGCACATCCTATCATGGGAATTCCTTCTTTTCTCCAGTATATTTGCACTAATACACAGAAAGAGGAAGAAATTTTTTTTCATTTTTGAATATTTTAAAAATATTTCTCCTGAAACAACTTTGGAGTATAACTTTTTTAGTTGTTGTAGAAATAATCTTGTATATCTTCAGTATTATACTTTAATTTTAACGTAGGATTACGTTCCTCCATAACAGTCTGTGGTGCAACAAAATTTCAGACATTAAAACCATTGTCAGAAGTTATAAATTAAGAGTGGCAGATGATTACGTTCCTCCATAACAGTCTGTGGTGCAACAAAATTTCAGACATTAAAACCATTGTCAGAAGTTATAAATCAAGAGTGGCAGATGATTACGTTCCTCCATAACAGTCCGCGGTAAAGCAAAATTTCAGACATTGAAACCATCGTCGCAAGTTATAAATCAAGATTGGCAGACAATTACGTTCCTCCATAACAATCCACTGTAAAGCAACATTTCAGTTGTTAAAACCATTGTCACAAGTTATAAATCAAGAGTGGCAGATGATTGCGTTCTTCCTTAACAGTCCACGGTAAAGCAAAATTTCAGACATTGAAACCATCGTCGCAAGTTATAAATCAAGATTGGCAGACAATTACGTTCCTCCATAACAATCCACTGTAAAGCAACATTTCAGTTGTTAAAACCATTGTCACAAGTTATAAATCAAGAGTGGCAGATGATTGCGTTCTTCCTTAACAGTCCACGGTAAAGCAAAATTTCAGACGTTAAAACTGTCATCGAGAGTTATAGAAGATTCAGGAGCTGGTGATATTTAAATGGTAGATATCGCAATAAATGGACAATTGCATTTCATACTGGCATCCGTATATATGCACCCAACAGTCCATTCAGGTGATCTAAAATTATTTCTGTTTAGTGCGCTCATGAAATGTTCCGAATCAAGTTTACTTATATGAAGAGTTTTATATTGATGCCATTGTGCCAATCATCATGAGTGATTTTAATATAGACGCAAAACACAACGAAAAGTATTTCATTTCCTGAAACATCACTTTCATTTAGATAGAGTTCTGTCCAACTATCCGAGTACACTGGGAAACTCATTTATTGACTTGACATTTATATGACACATTACCCCCAATTTTCTGACATATTATGTAACTTATTTTTTTTTTCTATCAACCTATTCTGCATAGGGGTATCACTCATCCTTCTCTTCGTATGTAGGAATTTTATTGTAAAAAAAAGCAACGATAAGTAATCCTATGTTAATAACCTGCGGTAGTTTCATTAGAAGAGACTACCAGAATTAATTTTTTTTTTATTTGTTTTTATTCAGTTAATAGGTCAGCTCTGCCTATCAGCATTATGTGCATGATGTGTTTTTATATTATGCACTCTTATCCCATGTGAATCAAATAAAAAATCATTGAAATTTTTTTATGCTTGTTTTTGATCATGAAGTGACTTTCGCAAAATCGAAAGTGTTCAGTGGTAAATCAAAATAAAATAGTCAAAAGAAATCTAATGCACAGCTGAACTTGACAAAAACTTTTAATGACAGACACAAATAATATCAAAAAACATAAAGGGAAATTAAGGGTTTAAAAACCGAATCAATAATACGAACATAGAACTTATTTGCCCATAGGAACCTTTGTTCCATATCAAAATTTAAATCAAATATATTTTAGGTAGAGAGGGTACGATATTATCTCAGTCAAGCAGTGCCACCAAACGTTGTCTATAATTATTTAAACACAGTTGTGCAGCCTAACTGAAACTTTCTCAACATGACATCATCAAGAAATATTGAATCATGACTAGATTTAGGTTGGAGGAAAAGTGTTTTCGTTTAAATCAAGTTGTTAAGATCAATGAGAATTATTTGAGCACTGTAATCCATGATTAATTTATCAGAGAGCTTAATTTTGGGATAGTGGAAGAATGATTTTTAGCAGTCATAAATGTACTCTAATACAGTGGTGTACAATCCAAAAATATTTTGAAACACTCCTACAGTGATGTATCATATACATGAAAATCTGTGGTAACTTCCATTACCCCTGTCAATTGTCAATGGTGCTGTTTTGAAGTTGACTCGTTCTATTCCAAGCATCTCACCTAATCCCCTCTTTTGAAAGTTGGGATACAAGCCAGTACTTTGATTTCGATTATTGGACCTCCTAGTGTCTGTTGATCGAATGACCTGGTTGGTGCTTTGCAAATAAACTTTTATTTTAGGAGCATTATGGGAAGTTTTTTAATATTAATCAAGCAAAATGGCTTTTCATTTTTAGTTAGAGCACATTTTCTAATATTTATACTAAGCATAAAAAATTGGATTCAGAATCTTGATATTTCATATCATCGAATTAAAATTTTGAAGTAATATCTATGCTAATGGCATTTAAGGAAAATTATATAAGGTGTAGGCATCTACATTTAAATGTTACAAGGGTCATTTTTTTAAGTAAGATCTGTTTTGTAATGGAGTAAGAGAAACTTTAGTTATGAACGTAAATTGTATCACAAACTAAAATATGAACATTTTTTCACTTTTCAACATAGTCACCATTAACATTTAAACATTTGTCAAATCAAAAACTCTCCGCCTGACCATTAAACCAATTAGTAACAGTTTCTTTCAATGTGTCATCATTTTCCAAGCGCTTTCCACCAAGAAATTCCTTAAGTTTTAGAAACAGATGAGAGTCTGATGGTGCAAAGTCAGGGTTGTATGGTGGATGATCCAGTAATTCCCAATGAAAATTTTCAAAATCGACGGCGGGGACCGCTCTCTAGTGGCGTCGTTCTGCTTCCCGACAAAGCTCGGCCTCACGTTGCGTCAATAACAAAGACACAACTGGACAATTTTGACACTGTGATAGCACACTTACTTTATCTTGAATGGCCAGATTTGTTTCTGAGAATAACTCAGACAACCAATCCTAAGTACTCCTGGATCATAATTATGAAGTGAATGTTTAACAGTAAATGAAAAAGACCAAGTTTATACTTTATTAAAGAAAGGTATGATAAATGTTAATAAGGAGATACCTCCTTATTAAACATTTTACTAAAATTCATCGTGCTCTCTCCTCCTTTTAATGGAACTTTGTTTGATCAAAAAAAGCTTTAAAATCATTAAGTACCTTACAGTAGTGGAAATCAATAGCAATCTTAAAGAACTGTATGGATCAGAAAGAGTTTGATATACAGGGTGTCTTAAAAAACCTTGACACATTTTAAAAATTTATATAAAAAAAGGACTCATGTTAGGAACTAGAAATTCACATTCGTGTTACCTTATACATTAGAGTTTTTTTTTTTTTAGTATAGACAATAAATTTGAATATGTGCTCCTTTTGCGGCATGATGAATATCCAGTCGGTAATCCATTTCCACCCATGTGCGTTCCCAAATGGATTCCATAACACATGAAATGGCAGCAATTATGCGTTTTTAGAGTTCTTTAAAACTGTCCACTTTTGTTGAATAAACTTTGTCTTTGACAAACCCCCATAGTAAAAAGTCGAGGTTTCATGTCTGGAGATCGAGGCGGTCACTGGACGGGAACATCTCATCCAATCCACCTGTTTGGAAATTCCTCGTTAAAAAAATCTCATACAATCGTGTCCCAATGAGGCGGTGCACCATCTTGTTGCCAAATGGTTTTGGTATGTAAATAAAAATTTGTGGGACAGTGCAAAAAATTTTATAACTTTTACAGCCATTTTGCAACTTTCGCTTTCACGGAACAGCTAGCATCCTCTGTTGAACTTTTTTGACACAGAAAAACTTTAATATATGCGGTAACACATCTGTGACTTATGATGCGGTAACACATCTGTACGGTAACACATCTTGTAAACTTTTTTTTAAATATAAATTCTTAAAATGTATTAAGGTTTTTGAGACACCCTGTAATACGGATGTTATGCACTGCAAAAGGAACAACTGCTGGGATAGAGAAGAGGTTTCCCACTTTTGGACTCGTACAGAGCAAATTGTGAAACCAATAAGGTGTAGAAAAGGCAGTTAACTTTTGTGTTTATTTTAAACCTTTGAATAAAATTAACTAATTTTCAAATATTTTGATAATTGTAGATAACGAAATAAAGCTAATTATTTTCTTTTTTGATTTTTTTGTTTTTGGTTGTTTTTCTTTTCTAATTATTAAAAATTATTTTATTGACAGTGATCAGCAATGTTTGAATTTGAAAATGTTTACTTTCTATTTAAGCATCGTTATATAAGAGTATGGTATGTAATTTTAAATCTATGGCATATATAATAGTTTATATGAGATAAAATTGAAATTTTTAAAAAAATGATGAAATTTTTAAAAAAATGTAATTTAAATTTTAAAAAAAAATTCGAAAAAAAAATCAGGATTTTTATACACTCTGCTATCTTGCTTAAGTTGTTTAGGTTAGTATTGTGTGTGGGTAACAGTTATGTATCCAAATTCAAGTAAGATGCTGTTCACTTAAAATTTTGAGTAGGCTCAGGTACAATCTTGTAGAGTGTACTTGGTATTCAATCATATTTTTTCTTTCTCTCTCTCTGTGAAATGTTATGATCATATTTTCTTGTATATAAAGTTTTATTAAAATTGTTTTCTAATACACCCATACCTTGCTTTACGGCCTAGATACGTTCCGGAAAAGTGGGCCGTATAACAAATCAGTTATTTTGATATAAACCCATGCATATTTAATTGGATCTGTTCAAATTTTTTTATAAATAATATAGTTTTTGGTTCATAAACATTTTATTTTTTTTATTTACTATAAAAATGCTTACATAAAAATTTAAAGTACAAAACAATGTAAATAATAAACAGAAATTCAAAAAATAAACATATAAACAAAAAACAAAAGAAATCATATGCATCATATTTTTTATATGTATCATATGGAATCATATTTTTGATATTTATACATGTAATAAAAAAACATAAAATAAAATGTTTAAAAATTGTTTTAGTTTGATGGCGAACATTAACAGGAAGAATCACTTATCTATAATATGCTGCCATCATCACTTTCCGCAATCGAAAAAGTGACATAATTAAAAAAGGCTGTTATAGTGAAATGCCGTATAAAGAGCGGCCGTATAGCGAGGTATAGGTGTATCTTCAATATTATATGAATTTAAATTTTTCAATTTTGTTTTTGCTGTACATGTAATGTCGTAGATTTACTACTGCCAGTTTTTATTGCATAAGCAGATTGTTTTGATTTGCATCATTTAAGAAAATATTTCGGCAAATGAATCTTTTTACTTAAATTGTATATCAACATTAAACATTTTAAGAGTGCAAACATTAGGAAAACTGCACATCAGCATCAAATTATTCTTAACTTTTGTTTGTTTCCTACCCTATTTCCCTCGTATTATTCTCGATTGCTTTTTTTTTCTTTGCATGCATCTGAAGCACACGGCCCTTTCCTAATTTTAATTTCTGCCAGTTGTTAGCAAGCACTTGAATGGGCTCAATGATTGTTCTTACATAAGATTTGATCTCCCTTTTCTCCTGTTTAACATTTCTATTTTAATTTTTCTTCCCTATGCTCCTCCTGGATAGTTTCATGATCGGGTATGTGTCAACAAAGTCGGCTTCTACTGACAGCCAAGATATTTTATGTACTTTTTACACCCTTAGTTTTTTCTTTTCAGTTACTATGATGCTGACTATCTCTTATGCTTTATTAAGTACCTCCTTTTAAAGATCGCGTGGTTGTTATGGGCTGCAAGCATGTACACATCGTCCGATGTCTAAAATTTCTATTCAAAACACTCTCGGTGTCTGCATGCATTTGATAAATTCTACACTATAGATTTGCCAAACAGCTTATGTGCGTCTAGCAGAGTCGATGCACTCCTATCATCTTGCTTTAAATCAATGGTTCCCAACCGGTGGTCCGGCATTACATACAAAATAGTTGCCAAATAAATGGGGATCTTGAAAGCAATGTTCATTGAACTAGATGGGCGGAATATATTCGATGACTGTCAGGTGTTGAAAATTTCTTAAAAGTTTAACATAATTATTTTATTATTAGAATATGTGAGTACATTAAATCCTGTATCCATTTTGCCTGAGGGATATTCTATACCCCCTTACCCCTCGGAAGTTTTCCCCCCCCCCCTCAAATCGGTGAGGGGGGGGTAATGGTCGATTTCTTGCTTAGTGGTCGGCAGACTTCTACGGGTAGGGAACCACTGCTTTAAATGAAAGAGCTTTTAAATGTATTTTTAGTGTTGCTACTCATATTTATATGCATCTATGTTCTGTTGCCATTTTTGTATGTATAATTATCGGAGGTTGTTTGGAAGTATCCCCCCCCACTCCGCATAATTCAAAAATAGCCTGATGTATAAAAATATGCACTGAGGGCTACAAAAATTGACTTATCTGTACATAACTTCTCATTTATTCTGTACCCCATTTCCATTCTACATCTGGTTTTTTGAATGAATTAAATTATATCCAATTGGTTATGTTTTACATCCAGTATTATTTTGAGATAATTATGTTTTTAGATAATTGTTAGGTACTAAAAGGGGGAAGTGTCTGTCTGTGATGTTGCCTATTTCAAAAACTTTTTAATGTACAGTCGAACCCTGTTTAAAACACTCTAAGGGACCAAAGGTTTTGTTCGTGTTATCCGAGGTTTGTTATATCCGAACCATTAAGAAAAATGCTAGAGTTCACAAAATGTATAACTCATTAGTTCCAATGTGTATTCAATAATGATGTATTAAAAGAAATGATAAAATCTATTAAAAAATTATCATTAATGAATTAAATTGACGAAAATCGATTACATTAAACTGACACAATACTAATTAAATTACATACAGTAGGAAAATAGTGAGACTAAAATTTTCGTTCATTATATATCGGGTTCGCAATAAATGGGGTTTGACTGTATTTTTAACTATATCCTACCCTTTAAGAAAAGGGTAAAAATTTTAAAAATTGATAAATGATATTCACTATCATGTTAAGTACTGTTTCTGTATAATGACAGACAAATTTTTTTAAGTTTATCTCTGATAAATCACATTTTGACATTAAAATCTCCTAATCCTTATAACAGTTCTTGTGACAGCTTTTATGAGGAATTAATTAATAAGAATAGATGTTTTTTGAAATTTGTATTTAACTTTTCTATCTCGCATTATGTATGTTGCCTATGTAGATGGACGATCGTAAAAGTTATGATAGTGATAGGAATTTTGCCAAATATTTCTTTTTCTCTCCATACATAACATTTTCACATGGCTAACTTCTAACCATAAAATGAACTAAAGTCGAACCCTGTTTAAAAAACTCTAAGGGACCAAAGGTTTTGTTCGTGTTATCCGAGGTTTGTTATATCCGAACCATTAAGAAAAGTGCTAGAGTTCACAAAATGTATAACTCATTAGTTCCAATGTGTATTCAATAATGATGTATTAAAAGAAATGATAAAATCTATTAAAAAATGATCATTAATGAATTAAATTGACGAAAATCGATTACATTAAACTGACACAATACTAATTAAATTACATACAGTAGGAAAATAGTGATACTAAAATTTTCGTTCATTATGTATCGGGTTCACAATAAATGGGGTTTGACTGTATTTTTAACTATATCCTACCCTTTAAGAAAAGGGTAAAAATTTTAAAAATTGATAAATGATATTCACTATCATGTAAGTACTGTTTCTGTATAATGACAGGCAAATTTTTAAGTTATATTTATATCTCAGAAAAAATAATTGAAAAAATAATTAATAACATACTTATTTTGCTAATTATATCTCAGAAAAATAAGTATGTTTGGGAAGGAATCTTTTTTATTTCATTTTAATAAAAATGATAATTTTGATTACCAAAGAAAGACACTGAAGGAAGCTTTCTAAAAATCGTTGCCGATGAAAAAAGATTCAAAAATTGAATGTCATTTCCCTCTATTTTTATGTACAAGTTTTGACATGAATGAAAAAGTTATGTTAGCATTATGCTGCTAACTTTATATCATATTGTTATTATTATTAAAGAACTTTGATTATGTATTGTTGATGTAATGTTCATGCAATGTGTGTTTATAATTTTTGCTTTTTCCAGTCCCAGGGCCCTATTTCTCCTCATACGATAGTCACTCTTCCAAACTCCAAAGGTTTACAACTCCTTCTGTGTTATGATAGTAAGTTTTCATTTTTCATTGAATCATAAAGGGAATTTTTTTAAATTTTCATGTAAAAATAAAATAGATTTCTTTTGCAAAGGTCATTGTTGCTTGAAATGGATTTAGTGAATCATTACTAATAAATGATTGATATAGATATATATATATATATATATATATATATATATATATATATATATATATATATATATATATATATATATATATATATATATATACACAGGTAACCCTCCTATAACACGGTAGATAGGTTCCTAGAAAATGCCGTGTTGTGTGAAACCGTGTTATGTTCAAAAAAGGGGGTTACATTCTGAAAACTTATTAGAAACAAACATTTTTTAAATTCCATGTAAGAAACATAATTTTATTAAAAATATAAATGTACGTATAACACAAAACGAAAAGAAACAGCAAAAAAAATATTTTCATTTAGTGCAACCTTTATTTAATAAATTTCTTCTTCATCACTGCTCAGTACAATCAAACGAGAATGTTTTTTCGATTGAACGATATCACCTTCAGTTTCAGAACCTTTTCTTCATTTAGATTTTTTGCACCGTCTACCCTCTTTAAAAAATCTGTAATTTTGATTTATTTGTAAGTTCTTACAAGGTCATTATAGATTCACGGTATGGAGATATACAATTTTGCAGTTCCCTTTTGAATTTTCAGCTTCTTTCGGCGGAAGGGTCTGTCTGCATTCAGGAAAAATGATTCAAGATTTTCAGCTAAGCTTAGGCCTTCTTGTAATTTTATAGAGTTATAGATGAATAAATTATAATTTGATTATACATTTTCATGTAAAGCCACTATAGTTCATTACTCCTTCCCGTCACTATTTTAAGGTAATTTAGTTTTTAAATGTGTTAAACAAAAATCATGTTATCTAGTGCTATAGAAGTACAATGTTGTACAAAGGTCTTCGCAATTTTTTTTATTGTGTTAGAGCGAAACCGTGTTACAGGTTGCAGTGTTATACGAGGGTTCCAACAGTTTATCTTATCGTGTTAGAGTGAAACTGTGTTGTAAGATGCCATGCTGTAGGAGGGCTATCTGTATATATATATATCAATCTTGTATTGTCAATGTATATATATAATATATAGAATTTCTAACGATGTGTTACAAGACTATATATATAAATCAAAACAACAAACAAAAGAGAATTAAAATGTTCATGAACCGAAAAGTTTCCTAGCTATCCAATATCTTTCCCACACTCAACAAAATCGAGTGGGGTGAATGATAACATCAAACGAGATTAAAGGTTATGGGACTTCACAAACGTAGAAAGTGTCTTTTGGGTATTACTTGGTACATGTTATGCATCTAAATCATTGTTTTTAAGAGAAATGACCCTCTCTGAAAGTCTAGATGTAATGTCGATTCGTTGTTACATTTCTGATTTTCAGTTTAAAGGTCAAGTGTTCAGAAACATGTAGTTTTGTTTTATTTTGTAACTTCATTGTGTGGCACATCTATTTGCTTGCCAATACAGTCGATTCCAGTTAATCGGACCACATTGGAACGCGATCATTTTGGTCCTAATAACCGGCATCTTACAACTGTTCGGATTAAACGAACATGCCTTATGTTACAAGATGGGATTTGGTCCGAATAAGCAGCTGGTCTGATTAACCGGTGGTCCAATTAACTGGAATCAACTGTATTAGACTTTTTGTCACAAAAACAGTGATATTCCAACTATAATATCTATGGCTGTTTGTTATTCAGATCTGAGTCTTGTGTTACTCAAGGGATATAGAAACTGAAAGAGAAACCTTTCGTATAAATAGGTTTAAAAAAATAAATAAATAAATAAAAATTTTTAAAAATGTCCTCAGTATTAAAATTGACCTACACTAGAAAGACGGCTGCTGTTATTTTGACGGTTTCGGATATACTATTGAGCACAATGTCTGTATTTAATTCCTCAGGCTTCTGAAATTTTATGACTTTTTCTAATTTTACACAAAATATGCATGCATAAAATTATATCCGATAGTAAAGAGGGGGGCGAAAATGTGGATTTGGGAGGTTGTACTGTATAATCATCTTTTGTACACTGTAGCTTCACCACCATCAGCTAAGGCTGTACCTGATATTGTCAGGCGAGCATTGAACTCTAAGAATGTACGACATTACTACATTTCGCAGATCGATGCTACTTTGAGTCTACAACAGAATTCAGAAAAAAAAAATTTCCCCTATTGTTGACTCAAAATTCAGGTGTGGCTTATACACGCATGTGACATATACATGAGTAAATACGGTAATTCTCATTGAAAATATTTTTTTATTAATTTCATATCAGCATTGACTGTGATTTCTATAGCTTTCAAATTACGATGCGATATTAAGTGCTTTTTTTTTTCGTTTGTTTTAAGATGAAGGAGTTTATGTAAATACCTATGGTAAAGTGAGTAAAAACATTGTTTTACAATGGGGTGAGATGCCGACATCTGTGGGTAAGTGTGACTTGTATATTGTACTCTATTTGTTTTATCCTTTATTTCTTTTATCATGCTTAGGGATGCGTAATTTTCGTATTACGAAATAGATGCGAATAGATGTGGAATTCACAGATAGGAGCGACTAAATGTGAAAATTATTTCTTTACTACTTTTGGGCGAAACTCGGTGATAAACGGCTTTTTAAGCGAAATTAGGTAATAATTGTAATAATTTATTAACATCATTGTTTAACTAAGACCATCCGAGGTCTATAACTGAGAAATCTCACTCTCTCGATTTGCTCCAAATTTCGGCCAGACAGTTTCTCCGTACCACAGTCGAACCTAAAAATCTAACTGTAAAAATCACCCGTCAAGTTTTGTGGAGCAATTTAGTAGATTTAAGATCCTCTCTCGAGCACCAAAGTATTTCAACTACTTACAGATTTTAATTTCAACAAAATGCTACTTCCTTAACTTTGCAGAGGCAGCTATACAAAGCTTCTATAGTCCTGTGAACAGAGTAGATGCTGAGATATTGTAGCATGTACAACATAGTTAATGACAGAAGGCAAACACTTATGTAACATAATGTGGAGACTACTGTATGTCAGCTTTTAACTAAGAATTTTGATACTTACCTATTAAAGTTAGTAAAATTGTGATTTTTTAAAAATAAATGTGATTTTTTTTTTAAATTTACATTTTCCTTTTGCGAATAAATGTGAAATTTTATATATTGTATTTTTGTTGCGAAATTTCGATATTTTTATGCAAAATTTGCATATCCTTAATTGTGCTTTCTTGTTTATATCTTTCAAATCAAACAATGTGCATAATATTTTGTTGACATGTATTGCAAATTGATTTCTGGTTTTCAAGTGTTTAATTTTCTACTTTTGTGTTTTTTTTCTTGTAGCATATATAGGGACAGGCCAAATCATGGTTGGGGTAACAAAGCAATAGAAATACGTAATGTAGAAACTGGTCATCTAGACGGAGTCTTCATGCACAAAAAGCGCAGAAGTTAAAGTTTCTATGTGAACGTAACGACAAAGTGAGTAACAAATATCATAATTAACAGAATTTTAAAAATAATTTGTTTTAGCTTTAGAGCAGTGGTTCCCAACCAGTGGTCCGCAGACCACAGGTAGGACCTCGGGAGTGGTCCGACACCACATATATAAAAGTTGCCAAATAAATGGAGATTTTGAAAGCAATGTTCATTGAACTAGATGGACTGAATATATCCGATGACTATCAGGTGTCGAATTAAAATTTCTTGAAAGTTTAACATAATTATTTATTATTAGAATGGGATACGTTAGAATGTGAGTACGTTAATCCCATTTCCCTTTGCTTGAGGGATATTCTATGTCCCCCATACCGGAATTCCATTCCCCCCTCAAGTCGGTAGGGGGGGGGGGGGAGTCTGCACATGGCCCAGTTTCTGGCTTAGTGGTTCACAGACTTCTACGGGTTAGGAACCACTGCTTTAGAGTTTTGAAACAGAACAATAACTTTTATTGACTGACCGGAATAGGTGTGTGTGTTTCTGTATTTCTTTATGTTCTAAGTGTTTTGTTTGCAGATAACTTCTTGCAACTTGCATACCTTTTCTCAAATTTGTGGTTATTATGATTGAAAATATTTTATTTATTTCAAAAGCAAGGCTTTTGACAATCTCTTTGCCTCCCAGTATTTCTGAAAAATCAAAGCAAACCATTAAGTGCAGTGCACGTGTCTAAATGTTCACCCCTCATGGGTCATTCGAAGTTGCAATTACCCTCAACCATAATGGAATTAATTTAACATCAGTAAGAAGCATCAGCACTGTGATAAATTTAGCGTTAACCGTCACACTAATACCTCTTATGATTGAAAATGAGCCAAATTGAAAGATGGCGGTGACACATTTCCCATCTTTTACACAGGTAGCTCTTTGGTTTGCTGTGTTTGAGACGGCTATTCTTTGCTGAGCTCATGTACAATTCACATAAATGAATCCTTTTGCAAAAATTGGACTTGCAGTTTTTTTTAAGGTGTCATTTAAAGTTGCAGTTGATTCCAGTTAATCGGACCACATCGGGATGCGATCATTTTGGTTCCTAATAACCGGCTGATGAATAATATTCGGCTTATGCTATAGGATTTGTTTGGTTCTTTAGGATTCGGTCCGAATATGCGACTGGTCCAGTTAACCAGATTTGACTGTAATTACCACCTTGGAATGGATTGATTTTTACAATGTATTATATCAGGTTTGTTGTATAGTTTACAATCAGTAAAAAGGATTAAAGGTGGGTCATTTTTACCCGAAATGAAGGTAATATGTTAGGACTGGGAAAATTCTTAATAAAAGGAAGAAGGAACTTTCATTTACTAAACTCACTAAAAATTGAGCACCCATTCTCAATTTGATTTGTGCTATTGCATTAGATTTTTAACGTAGGATTATGCTCCTCAATAACGGTCCTCTGGAAAGAAAAAAAATCAGTCATGAGTTATAATTTTGGCAGCTTGCCAAACCCAGTAGCTGTAGACTGTTAAACAGAAAAGTACCAAAATGTGCCCAAAAAAGAAAAGAGGTAAGCAATGATAACTAATCCTGCATTAATAAGATGTGGGTAGTTTCGTAAAAAAATTATATTAATAGTTAAATCTTGTACATGGCGAAATTTCTAAAAATATACAAATGTAGGTGAATATTTAAATTATTTTTTGTAAAATGCTAAATTTGAGGTCATGAGAAATAAATTTTGAATCCCTATTTCCAAACATTTTGGTGGCTCTAAGAATTCACTTACACTATCTGTCATTGTAGCAGCAGCTGAGCACAGTTTTCTAAACTGAAAATTTGAAAGAATTATCTGTGAACAACAACAACGATGCTAGAATGATTGAATGATCTAACAATCATTTGCATAGAAAGAGCGGTGTGGAAATAATTATAGGGATGCTATGTTGTTGTTGCTTATGCCACTTGACCACAGCAACATCAGATCAAGTCCCGAAGGCTATGGTGATGAATGTGCGGCTCCTGTTTTGACTAGCACCACAAGGGTCGGAGTCCAACTTGGCCAAAGGACCAGTCCCGTAATTTAGAACAGGGTCAAGTGACGAGACCAGAACACTCAAACCCCACACCTCCGGAGGTATTTTGAGAACTTGGAGAACATTGCAGCCACGACAGATTTTATGTGCACTAGCTGTCGTTAGTGTACACGGCAGTGGATTTGTCAGTGACGAGCATCAAATCAGTGACTTTCAGATCACTAGCCCTGCTCTTTGCCAACTGGGCCACTGTGCTCCTAGGGATGCTATTGAGCACTTTACTTCTATAAAGTCTCGAAGAATGACTTAGGAATTATTTTATGACATAACGAACGATATTCATATTTATTTGCTTTTTCAACATTTTCTGTCTGTTAAAATTTTCATACATATTTTTAAAACCAATAAAATTTCTTGAAATACATACATATACAGTCGATTTCCGGTTAATCGAACCACATTGGGATACGATCATTTTGGTCCGAATAACCGCTAGTCCTATTATGCTTATATGATAGGATTTGTTTGGTTTCTTCAGGATTCGGTCCGAATAAGTGGCTGGTTCGATTAACCGGATTCGACTGTATTTCTCAAAATGTCCATAGACATTTCCGATACTTAGATTGTCCTCTAATATTCGGAAAAGGTGCCACGATGGACACTGTGGTATTGACATAGTGAGGAATGATTAACAATATATCTTTGTGTTGTAGGTCTTCTTTTCCTCAGCCAAGGGAGGTTCTTCGTGCCAGATCTACTTTATGACCCTTAATAGCCAGGGATGGCAAACTGGTAGCAGACTTTTAATTAAGAAATGAAGGAAAAGAAAATAAGTGCTCCTGCCATTCACAGAGATGGTGCTCTTAAACAAAATACTGAGGGAAATGTTTCCCCCAATTTTGCCTTGCAGTGCAGTCATAACATATTTCAGATCTTTTCTTCACACTTTGTGGCTTCGGAGTTCCCTTATTCTTTTTTGATTTTGATTGCTCAAAAAATGTCCTCTTTAACATTTGTAATCTTGTATACCAGCTGCACTTCTCCCGTCAGTTTGATAGATTAGTTGATTAATTAGATTGGGAATGAAAATTAATTCTGTGTCGTGTTGCTGTGCAACTTCTGTTCAGTCGACAGTTTTTAGCCTCGATTGTATGTATGTGTGTGTGTGAAGAAAAAAATTATAACAAATGTTCCTAAGTTTTAAAGAAGAAGAAAAAAAGCTTGTTGTAAATCTTGACTTTTGTTTCGAGAATCTAGATGTGGGATCATCTTAATTATTTATATATTGCATACAAGTATTTTAGCGTATTTTTTATAACGTATGTATTAATTAAAAATTAATTTTTTAATAGGCATTATAAACTAAACTGTGTATGTGAGAATAATAGTTTCTTTCCCAATGGTAATTTAAAATTATGTTTAAAAGGTATATGTTTAATTTATAAAACACCTCGCTAATTATTATGAAAGCTTAATCTCACTTGCTCTAGAGCATAATGTTGAACCAGTTTATTTTATTTTCTGCAGAGGAATTCTAAGAATTTTCGACAGGTAGCCCATTGCTTTAATTTTTAATTTTTGATTGTGGTTTTTAACGGTTTTTAGCGATTCGATAATTTTTGGGGAAATTGAACCGGCATTCATAAGTAAATGTGGCATTTTTTCAGTGGTTTCCAGCTGGTATTCAAGAACAGGATGAGAATTGTTTTAGTTTCCATTGTAAATATATCATCTCATTTTTGTCATATTTATCATTTTTGTTCAGTCAAATTAATAAGATGTACGTCGGCTAATTTTTCGAGTGATTGTTTATTGAAATGTGACTTGTAATTGTGTGTTTCAAAATGAAATATATTCTATAGTAATAACTTTAAGGTTGTTTAAGAAGAGTATTTAGAATATATTATTTTCATTCTTATTGCTTTTTGTGAAGATTCAATTATTGTAAACATTATAAAGTTATTAATCATATTAAAATATTTGTGATTTTGTTTTTTTTGCATTTGTTTTAGCTTGAAAGTATATGTTTATTATTAAAGCAATTTAGCTGTTTATAATTGATTAGTTTCGTAATTATATTGATAACTACACATGCTAATATTATTCTTACACTATGCAATATTGCTGGTCCCTCTTTATCAGTCAATATTTTAAAATGAGAAATGCAATATACCAGTTTTTCCCTCTGTTTCACAAAATGCTAGTATAAAACTTTTGAGCTTGTGTTATTGAATTTATTTATTGATTTTTTTCGATTCATTATGCTGACCTACTTTATTATATCGCATTCATCCAAATATTATGGCTACTTTTTTTCTACTTTTTATTCCTTGTGTACTTTTTTCTGGTGTGTCAATTAATTCTATGTTTTTTTTTTTTTTGTTTTTTTTTTTTTTTTTTTTTGTCTTACTTCGGTTTTGTGAAAATATATTTGAACGAATTCTGGCATATATTGTCACATTTCAGAATTTCCTTGTCAAAGACAAGTGTTTTAGTTAAATTTTTCCATGAAATTTAAAACCATTTTGAGAGTAAATAATTGTTAATTTTTTTTTTTTTTTAAGTTCTAAAGTATTTATGAGTCAAGTTTATTCAAATAATAATAAAAAAATGTATCTGTATACTTATCTTTTGTTAAATAACAGTTTTCTAGGACTGTCACATTAAAAATTTCTCTTGAATGATATCGTTTCTAATTGGTAACATAGCTAAATACCAGTTTAAAAGTGTTACTTCAAATTTTTCTGACATTGTCCACACATTTGATTAATGTTTGCTATTTTTCTGTGCAAGATGCCGTTTCAGTCGAGCCTTTCTGTTTTGTTGCAGTAACAAAGTTTGGCATTATATATTTTTGTGATAATGCTGTGTACTAAAAATTTTAATACTTTATCGATGCAAATATTGTCAGTTCGTAATGTATTAAACAGATGTCTTTTTTTTGTTTTTGTTTGTTTGTTTGTGATTGACTTGACATGAGACTATGTGTGTCTGGCATAGCTTCAAAGGTTAAGATACTGTTGACAGTTTGTACATATGTGTGTACATATATACATAAAATGGAATATAACTTAGTTCATTTACTATGCACTTTTTTTAAAAAGGCTGAAAAAAAAAGACCTGAGTGTTTTCCTTTCCTTTATCTAGAATTTCTAAGAATTTTTTAGAAGTCAAATGTTTTATAACAGGTGAAAACAATACTAACTATGTTTCTAATATTAGTCATGTCATTCTGTCCATTGAAATTGATTCAAAAATTGCTTAATAAAATTTGTTGGACTATTTTAATGAATGATTTTTCTCTACTCTCTTTAATACTGTGTACAAAGAAAACACAGGCATTATTCAGAACCTTGTCTATAGGAAAGATTCGAAAAAAAGCTACATTCTCAGACAGTAGCGTTGAAGAAAAAATTTACTTACATATGCACCAGACTGCGTTAGAATTCAATGCCATTGAAGAAAAACCAAAAATCGAAAGTACATATTTAATGAGATGCAAATTTCAGATAAAAGGGACACAAATGAGAATTAATTGAGGAATAAGAGCTGATATATTTATTTATTCATTTTTTAATATGTAAATGTTGCCTATTTATAGATTTTATGACTTTTAAAACACTGAATCCATTCGGCATTTCTGCATGGACTTTGAATGCAAACTATTCGAGTCTCTTTATGTAAATCTTAAACATTGAGTTCTGTTATCAATCCTGAACCGTTAGTTAATCCTCTAGGATCGTGCAAAAAAATATTGCTCCCCCTTCCCAATGGATATTTTAGGGTTGCATTAGAAGCCTAGTCTTGTTTTCAGCAGGTGTGGCCACCACTTACTTGGTTTCTGGAGGTCAACTGTTTATTATTTGCTCTAGAGTGGGTACATCAAGCAGTGGCACACCCAGGTGGTGGGCCAAGGGGCCCTGCCACCCCCACCCCCACCAAAAAAAAAAAGTGCATTATGAATGTGGGTTTGCATATAGATATTTTATCTGTCAACTCTGCCACCCCCCCCCCCCCCAGATTAAATCCTGGGTGCGCCACTGAATCAAAGCATTTGTACATTTTTGCCGAGGGGAGAAAACAAGAATATCACGTGTTAGAATAATAAATTGTCTTTGTTGTAACTGTACATGTATGTTACTTAGAATATACTACATGGATTTACAAATTATATAGTATAGTTAATTTTTCCCCCTCCCCTCGAATGCTGTTGTTTTAGGTATAAAAAGCCTGGCTAGCTAAAGTATATATTTGTTTTTGTGTATTTTACATTCAAAAGTCCATAATGAAACAGCATTATTTCTGATATTCAGCTTTGTTCATTTGGCAAATTTAAAGGTTATAATGTGTATCCCAACACGAACCCAAGACAGCCTAGTCGTTTGCACATTGACTTTGGAACTGAGAGAGTTCCAAACCTGAGGCAATTCTACAGCTGCCTCATAATGCCTTTGTGTCTAAGTCGGTATGGACATGCTAAATCTGTAGGCTGGAAAGTTCTGTGTGGTGTAGGGGTTTGGAAGAGGGTATGATCCCACCAGTTGCCACACCTGGGGTCCCTAGGGTTAAAATTGGGGTGGCATCTGGCTAAGTTGGACTCCTACCCTTGTCTTTTTCTTATCTCATGTCATTAGACAAATCCATGAATAACTTGTGGGTGAATGTTTTTCAACACCTCCAATGTCCTCTCTAAGAGAGTAATCCGTTTGACACCTCGGTCCCCTCCACTTTCGTGTATCAGCCCATGATTCACCAAAGACTGGCAGCAATTCCCGTATACACAGCCGAAGGGTTAATTTCCCATGTTCGGTGATGTTCATATAGGCCTGGGTGCTGGCCGGACAGTACAGGTCTGCTGATAATTGGACAACCCGGGGCCCTTCTCCAAGAGTAAATGTCCGACTCCCAAAATACCAAAACAGGAGTAGTCCTCGGAATGGTATTTAGGGTATGATGGCATGCTACTATAATCATGTTCCTAATGTGGCCAGTCCTTTATCTGGATAGTGCTGAAAAGTGACCCCTTAAAAGATCTCCGGGGGCCCTTCAACCCAGAAACTAAAAGTGTTGAGGGCTAGCTCTCCTCTCCTTCAAAATGGCATCTAGCTAAGAGAGATTCATACCCACATCATGATGTAATCTGGATCTACAAGCCTTACCAGCGGGAATTAAACTCACTAGGGCCTTGTTGCCATGTCGGGCCCCGCTCCATGTTCTGGATCTACAAGCCTTACTGGCTGGAATTAAACTCACTCGGACCTTGTTACTGCGTCGGGCCCCGGTCGATGTTTCGTATCTACAATCCTTCTGCAAACCTGGTCTGGATTGTTCAGGCGAGGGACCATAGAAACAACAACCATTGTTCTGCTCAATTTTCCTCATTTGTAATCACAAGATTGAGCTCCCGACTGAGCTCAAGCCCCAAGTACTTGAAATGGTTTGAGAGAGCGAACAAATATTTTGAACTCTCTCACTCAATTCATGTCTATATCAGTTTTCATGCTCAGTGTAAGGGAGACTTTTATATATCTGTATGCAAGTTAATTTCATCCAAAATACTAGCAATGCAGCATACTTTGGGAGAGGGGGTTGTCATTTGGCTGTTTCCTTCAGTACCAGGAAAATAGAGAAATATAGAAGAACTTTCAAAAAATTATAACTACAGGCTTTGTAAAGTGTGTAACTTTATGATGGTTTCTACCTGTTGTCTGCTGTGAAATCCTAAATTATAATATCTGATTTAGGGAATACTAAATAACTTGAAATTTGAGGGAGGGGGAATTTCTCCGATTGCGTTAATTATTTCCTAAAGTTTATCCTATTAAAAATTTGCTCCACGTGGGCCAATAAAAAAATTATTTTGAAAGCAGAAGTTTGAAAATTCCTATAAAAATTCCTATTTAATGAAAATATAATAGAAGGGAATTCGCTGTTGTCATGATAGATCAAGCTGTAATGAGTGTAAATGAAAGAGCTTTGTTCATAGTGTTGTCTTTGTTTGAAAATGAAATGTTCTGATGATTGAACCTGAAGGTGTGGAAATATAATTTTTGATGGAATCGAAGAAATTAAATTTTGGCTTGTACAAAAACTTTTCAGGTTTTTAGTGGGACTACTAATTAAACAGAGTTAGCGTTTACGTTTTATCAAGATTTATTTTATATAAAACTAAATATACTGCTTTAATATATCTATGTGTGTGTGTATATATATATATATATATATATATAAAATTTTAAAATATTGGTATTTAAATGAAATGGTCATTTGACAAATTTCCCATTCCTCCCTATGGTGAAAGAGTTATAGTAAAAAAAAATATTTCTTCTAGAGGACTACCACAATTTTAACAACGTATGGTATAAAATAAGCTGTCACATCCTTAAAAGTGTTCATATTTAATACCTTTTTAAGGCTCTTAAATGGCTTCCTTTTTGACGTGGCTTTGTAAAAGTGCATATTATTTTAGCTAAGTACTTAAGTCTCTTTTGGTTTTTCTAAACCTTTCTTTGCTATTCAAAGTTTCCGGCGATTCCACTCGGTGCCATAACAGGATGTCTAGTGCACGCGAAATTTGTTGTTTCTTATGCCACTTGACCGACAGCAACATCAGATGAATTCCCGAAGGCTATTGGGCAATGAAGGTGCGGTTCCCGTATTTGACTGGCACCACAACGGTCGGAGTCCGATTTGGCCAAAGGACTAGTCCCGTAATTGACGAGACCAGAACATTTGACCCAGCACCTCCAGGGGTAATTTTGAGAACTTGGAGAACATTGCAGCCACGACAGATTTTACGTGCACCAGCCGCCATTAGTTTACACGGCAGTGGATTTGTCAGCGACGAGCATCCAACCAGTGACTTTCAGATCACTAGCCCTCTGTCGGAATTTGGAAATGTATTATGAAATGACGGCGACTTGCCATCGTCAGAAAATAGCTGTGAACCGTGTGGAATCTAAATATATCTATACCTCCTTCCGCGTCATTTTTAGAGTTTATATTCCATTTCTCAGGTGCACTTATAGCACAGGAAAAGCGTCGTTTTAAAGAATTTCTTGACGTGGATGTGTTTTTGTAACTGCAGTTAGAATCTTACCCTAAATGGCGGAAACGTGTCGATCAGATCCTACAAAAACATGCACAAAGAATAGAAGATTTTTGGTTTACTTTAATGGGAAACAGGAGAGGTAATCGGCGTATACCTTTGAACCCCTCCTCATCTGAAATACGAGTCATTACTGCTGTACGTAACATAGTAGAGCAGGGGTAGCCCATTTCAAAACACAAAAATTAAAATAACCTCCATTTTTTTTGTACAACTTGACATCGAGGTCGGATGAAAAGTAAACACCGCTCACTGTTGATACACAAATATTTGACTGAACGGCAACCTCTCAAAAATAGGCCACGTAGGAATCATCTGGTCACAGTCAAAAGAAATATAATTATGAAAGCTGTTAAGAATTGGGGAATATTAATTATTGTAACAATTGAAGAATGGTATGTTTAATGAAGACGTTATGGAAAAACAACGCATCAAAATTTCTTTCCTATCCAACCTAACCTTTTCAGTTTTTGGCTCTTCTAACTATGCAGACGTTCCAAAAGAAAAAAAACGATGTTATTCTCTCGGATATGAGAGAGCGTATTGTCGCGGATATTAGACACGAATGCAGTCTTGATGAATAACGATTCAGTAACTAAGAGCACAACACTTATTGACACAGAACATGGAAGAACGAAACTAGAAAACTTACCACAACCAGAGCCTGACTAAGGCAGGGGCATATCCCCCACATTAGAGGGGGGCCCCAAAATCGAATAGAAAGTTTATTTTACGTTTCCTTCATTAATGAACTTTTTTTAAACAAAATATCAGTACAGTGTAAAATTCGTCAGTTTTATGTTAGCTTCTTCATTAATCTATCGTATGAACACAAAAAATCTATATTTCGTAAATCCATGGCTTTCTAGGGCGGAATTTAGCTGAATTCCGTCCTAATGTCAGCAAGGATATGAATTTTTTCGTAGCTAGATGACAAAGTTAACAATCAGAAAACTGCATTTCGGAAACTTGTGAAAAATTCACAAACTGCAGCGATATGATTGTTAACTAGGTCATCTTAATCGCAACTGCGAAAAATTCAGTTGCATCGTGTTCAGTGGATTCTGTTGGATTTTCGCAACACTGAGAAATCACAATAATCAATTATAAGTTGTATTTTCTCAAAATTCTCACAAATGTCAAATATTCTTTTGATTAATTAATTTTATTTGCAAGACTGTGAAAATCTACCTGGATCCCTTCCCAAATATCGAATGATAACGCATAGTGATGACTGCAACCGGTTCTAGTCAATTTTCTTGTTATATATCTATACTGAGGTGAAAAATTTAAATACTCCCATAAAGTTCGGTTCTCATTACTGAAGTAGTGAAGCAGAAGGGGGCCCCCAAAGTAGTTTTGCCCCGGGCCCCAATTAGGCTAAGTCGGGCCCTAACAGAAAACTATAAGGCTGTAGAGCCTGTTCACGAAGCAATTCGTTAGCGTAAGCGTAATAGTATTGAAATATATTTAACCAATGACAAACCTCCAAACGATTAGCAACGAAATTGTTAAGGCCTATGATTGGTTTATTTCCGTCTCGTCGCCAATTTTCCTTTTACGCTAACGGGCTACTATGTGAACAGGCTCTTACTTACAATATCGAACCGGATCACCAGAGTGACTCAATCGGTAGGCTCGTTACACTGTTCTACAAGGCTTCTAAATGCTGTTTTTCTTGGCTACTCCTCTAACAAAGGATCGCTCATCTGTATCTTCAAACATTCGAATTATTCTCAGTTCTACCCTTTCGTGAGTGATATTTCTGAAAAACGGGAGTGCTCTATCGTTCCCATCCTGTATGGAAATAGTTCCAAGATAACGCCCGAATCGATGAAATGGCTTATTCGATTGGAAAATGGAGTAGAATGCACATTTTTGTTTCCAAACGCTGATTTTTATCAAATTCAGTATAAATGTATAAAGAAATTTTTAAAATCGCAAAGAAAAATAGTGACTGTCAAAATTATACTGGTATTTGGCCCGTAGTATCAGTTGGAATCTGTATCATTTTTAAAAAGTTATTGGCGTATTACTAATCATTTTTTCATTGTTTTGTATCGAGAATATACTGATAAAATATAACAGTAAATATCAATAAAAGATTTGATTTATTGAGTTGTTTAAAATAGTTTTTTGGGGGGTTCTGTTTATATTGAATACATCTCAGCTTTTAGGATTATGGTTGTCGCGTAGCAATCTTTTTTTCATTTTATCCATGTCAAATTAATTGGATCTTCTAATGTGGTGGTGAACTTTCGACGTTCAGTTATTTAGTAATATTACGCGTATGTGTTTGTTCTATTATAAAGTCTTGTTTTGATTTCCTAGAAAATAATAACGATAGTACATACACCCATACTTGCAAATGCAGTTGCCCAATTTCTTTTTCTTAGTTGGCGTACAAAGTGTGTCTGAGTGCTCGATTTTTTTTAAATGATATGAAATGACGAGGGTCGTTTGATAAGTCCGTGCAAGCGATGCCCTGAAATGGTTGGGGCTAACCCATTTAGCATGCTTGAAAGGCATGTACGTCTCATTGTAAACAGATTCGGTGCATAGTCCACGATTGACAACCGTTTCAGTCGGTCAACTCTAGAGTGACTGCTCACACACTAAATAAAAACGAGATAAAACATTACTCATTAAGAGGGCAAAACGGCGACGGAGACTCACCCAGGGTTATTGGATATTATGGCGCGTCTGCACCTTCGTTTAGAATTATTTACAAGTGCGTCCGAATGAACGCAAAAAGACGCTGAACGTTCTGGTCGCCCTGCTGAGGTCACTATACCGGAAATTATTGGAAAAAACCCTTCTAGAGGGATGAAGGGGGGGGGGGGGGATTTTGTTGCACGGAGAATATCCAGTCGGTAATCCATTTCAGCCCATGTTCGTTCTAAAACGGATTTTGTAACATATGAAATTGCAGCCATTATGCCTTTTTTTTTAGTTCTTTAAGACTGCCACTTTTGTCAAATGAACTTTGTCTTTGACAAATCTCCAAAGAAAAAAGTCGAGATGTCATGTCTGGAGATTGAGGTGGCCATGGATGGGACCTTCTCGACCAATCCACCCGTTTGGAAATTCTTCGTTTAAAAGTCGTACCCCAATGAGGCGGTGCACCGTCTTGTTGCCAAAAGATTTTGGGATGTAAATAAGGAATTGTGGGACAGCACAATAACCATTTACAACTAGCGCCCTCTGTTGACCTTTTTTGACACAGAAAAAAACTGATACACGCGGGTAACACATCTATGAATGTCAAAATTGAGAGAAAAATTTTTTTTTTAAATGTTTCCTTATAAGCAAAAAAAAAAACGATATAAATGATTTTTGGCCATTATAGTGATTTATGAATAAATATATATTCAGTGGCGCCGGAAGGGGGGGGGCAAGGGAGGGCACTTGCCCCCCCCCCCCCTAGAAAATTGCATTTTTTGTTTTCTACCTAGCTAGCGCTCGTAAAATATTAGAATTTTCATTTAAAATCATAAAGCCTAACAAAACTGAATACTAAATTGCAACCTCACACTCTTTAACGCAAGCGCGATAAACGCCATTCCATATACGCAGGAGCGATTAATCGCCAATTTCAGGTACGCAAGCTCGTTTAAACGCCAATTCCAGACGTTTGCTTTTGCGATTCAAAAGCAACCCTTACACGATGTTTTTTCATCGCGAAAGGGAATCTTGAATCCGATGCATTTGAAACGCGTACACGTTGACGTGTGATAGGGCATAAAATAACATAAAAGTTTACTTTTTATAACCGTATATATGTATTTTTAATAATAAAGGTGTAAAAGTTTTAATCTATTTTACTTTGCCCCCCCCCCCCTATATTTGACTCTTCCGGCGCCACTGTATATATTCATGAATTGCAAATTATTTTGAAAACTTTCGTGAGAACCAAAGTAGAGTAAAGAATGCAAAAAGTGCTGACGTTAATGGCCATAGTTGTTGAGACATTTCTTTAGTTTAGAAAGAAAATACATAAATTGTAGGTATTAATTTGGTTGATTGTATAGTTTATTAAATTGTTACGCCACCGACCAGGAATATTTTCGCTTCGTAATGTGTCGATGCGTGACGTTGGTCATAAGCTACGGAGAGGGCAGTGATAGGTTGGAATCTTCACATTTGCTTAAATGGAAGTCTATGACCGCACTAAGCAAGTACGGACTACTCTTCACACCGAAAACAACTGTCCTATGACGAAAATTTTTTAATTCCTGATCGTCAGTCCCACCATAAAAATCGCAGATAATTTCTGTCTTTATCTCGTACGCTAAGCTGTAAAAATGCAGACACTCCATATTTTCTCTCAAAATTCGAGATGGTTGAGGTTAAGTCCGCAATTTAAACATCGGTTTAATGATGGTGTGCCTTTTTCCCTCGCTGAGGTATCAAATACTGGTCTTATCCCTGTGGTTCCGTAATGTTTTATTACCGGTCTGTGCGGGAGATTCTTTATCTTCTTCAATAAAGCCTAATTTTTGCCATTCCGTCAACGTATCACCATATGCATCATAAAGGTTTTCGGAATGAATCCTTTTTGTTATCTTTATAAGAGGGTGTTTCTTCTTCCATGGAAGCGTAACTTCATAACGACCCTTTTCGGTTACTGATATAGAATTTAAGAAATTCATTTTCGTTTGAGTGCGAGATCTCAATAGGTCCTGGTGGATCATCAGTGTGACGTCATATGACCCACTTCCGTGAACCAGCAGGTGGCGCGACGGCGCCGGATGGAATGAGAGAGAAGCGAGATGGATGAAAATGGTAGATGATGTGCGCGCAACAAAGATTGTAGCAAAATATATTCCTGTTCTTTTTTTGTTTATATTTAATTGTAAAAATGTGTCGTTTTGTAAGTAAAGTCGTGTTTTTTTTCAAGAGAAATAAAGTGTGATTCTTCGTCTACACAATAACGACTAGTGTAGGTATTCTTCCTTTTACGAGGAGACAATTGATGTTCTTCAAGATAGTAAGAGGTGATATCAGTGATATGAACATTAAGACGTCTAGTTTCTTTCATCCAGGGACCTCTTTTTACCGAACTGACATTTGCGCAATTATGGGCTGATCCAAAAATTCAAATGTGCAATATAATTGCTATCAAGATTTCACATTATAACAGGAATGGTTTCTCTGTCAAGTCCACCGAAAAGGGAATGAATTCTAACTTCTTGTCTTAATGATGTACAACCCAATTCCGTGGCCGTTTCTTTAAGAATATTTGAGCTCCTGTATCAACGAGAGCTCGAACCGGAGTGCTCCCCCAGCAATGATCTTCAAAGTTGTAAACACACAATGGGACCCTTGGCAAAACTGGACAACGAGGAAAGATTTTGCTCCGTTTTTATCTAGTTTCTCCTTTCTTTTCAGATAGTACCGGACACATAAGTGGGACATGATGATTACTACATATTATACATTTGAGCCTAATTCGGCACCGTTTTGCATTATGACCGACCTCGAAACATGAGAAACATGCCCGTTCAGCTCTCAATGTCTTTTTTTTTTAATCATCAAACGGCATTTTTTGAGCATTCAATATGGATATAAGATGGTTTTTTTTTATTTTGGGAATGGAAGTAATAAGTGATTTAAGTTGATTTTTCTTTTTCAAAAATCATAGTACGCACAAAGGCATCGGGAGAATCCCAACGTAAGGTTTCAGCATCCTGGGCGTTTATAGTTCCAGCGATACACTGATCAGTGAGTGAGTGCTATTTGGCTTTTACACACAGACACACGCATATATATATATACACAGGTTGGTTATAATTAAAGTTCCACTTTGAAATGGTCATAAAAGGAAAACTACTGGACCAAATGTTATCAAACTTGGTGATAGTTTAAAGGAGGTCATGGGAATTTCTTTTCCGCCAAAAAAAGTTCAAAAACTCACCACCAGGGGGAAATGGCGCTGTATGCAATATTGTTAAACGAAATAAGACATGAAGACATCGGTTTAAAATGTGTTTTATCGTTTCTGAAACGTGTTACAAAGCATGTTCAATGTGGCATCCACCATTTTCCGAAAGCAAGTTAAATCGCATTACTGCATTCTCAACAGTAGCTCTTAGGATATCAGGCCCCTCTAAGTCCTTTCTGTTGCTTCATTGTGGCGGAGAGGTGTTCCTGGGCTGACTGGGCAACGTACGTCGGGAGTTTTAACTCCTGGTAGGGTCACCCTAGGCGTGAAGGCCATTACATTTTGCTCAGCTAAAACAGACAGGCTCCCGGGGCTAAGTCAGTCTTCTCCCTCTGGTGCCCCAGGCCTTTGGGCCAATTGAAGCTGCTCCTTTCCCTTTACCATGAGTCCTCCTTTTTCTGATTTGAATACTGCATCGCCCGTCGCGCAGGTTAATCAGGGGCGCGCTCGAGGCTTAGGCAGAGGGCTTCGTTCGTCAAATGGATTATGGTCTCCAACTTCTAAAAATGGTTCTCTCAAAATTCTGCAATGCAACGTCAACGGCTTGTCTTCTCCAGCCATGAGAACTAAATTAGACCAATTGACTGAAATGGCTGATAGGTATGACGCTCAGATTATTGCCCTTCGGGAAACCAAACTCAGAGAACATTCTGCCATCAAATTGAAAACTTTAGTATTTTTCGTGAGGACAGACCCAATGGAGGTGGTGGCGGATAGCCTTTCTTATTAGAAATGTTAACTACAAGAAAATTTCCATACCTAATCGGGACTCTGATTTAGAGATGCAAGGTATCTCTGTTACTTGGAAGAGAAGGCCTGATTAACATCTACAATCTGTACCACCCACCTAACCAGGCACACCTCCCTGTAGAGGTATTTGACTCTGCTGATAAAAACACCATATTTCTTGGAGATCTTAATGCTAAACATTTGGCTGGGGATGTTCTATGAATAATAATAGGGCTGCGAACTGTTGACCGCTGCTGATGATAGAGCTCTTATCTTTCTTTACAATGGTTCTCCTACGCATACGTCTTTTAGCTACGGAACTTCTGAAGCTTTGGACATTTCTCTTGTCAGCCCCGAGCTCTACCCACATTACGACTGGACTATCCTCAACAGCATTGGCAGTGTTCATATGCCCATCCTGATTAACGTACAGATTAATATAAAGTCTGTGGCAGCTCACAGGAACTTATGGAATTTTAAGAGGGCTAATTGGGATTACTTCAGTCAGCTCACCGAAATTGCTCTTGGCACCGCGACTCTCTCTGACGATTTGGAACGGGAGTGGCATACTTTTAATATTTCATCCTTAGGTGAAATGAGAGGCTCATCATTCGCAGAGCATCATAAAACTGACTTTTAATGCTTCAAAATCCTCGGTGACTTTCTTTACTATTAACAAACATCTCTACAATTACCAGCCTTGATCTTTATGAACGGAACTCAATTAAACTATATTAAAATGCTAAATACCTGGGTTACATCTTGGACCAGGAAATCACAAGCAATAAACACATTGAAGGCCAGGTGGTCAAGGGCAGAAAAAGACTCAATATACTTAAATTTATCTCTGGTCGTGACTGGGAAGCAGAAGCTAGCACCCTTCGAACTACTTACATTTCTCTTGTTAGGCCAATACTGGAGTATGGTTTTCCCATCTATTCTTGTGCTCCCAATACCAATCTGAATAAACTTGAAAGGGTACAGTTGAGCGCTGCTAGAATCATTACAGGACTTCGACACAGTTGTCCAAATGACATGTGCTCTATGAAAGTAATTTACCTCTTCTTTCGTTGAGAAGAACTTATCGCCTCTCAAAATATTATAACAAGCTTTACAGTTACAATGATCAGCATAGAACTTCTGCATACCTTCATGCTTGGATTGACAACCAGCGTTTGAGGAAGCATAGCCCCTTTTTCCTTTGCAAAAATGCTGGGTCTGCCTTCTGCTAATGTGGAGCCCACTCTTTAAAACATCTGGGCGCCGGTTTGAAACTTGATGGGATCCATTTCCATGAGGGTCTCTTAACTAGTGTTCTTAAAAACTCTGAGATTCCGGCCCTCATCAGACAATTAGCTCTTGAGACTATCCATGGAATCCCTCAATCTTCTTTGAAGATATATACCGATGGCAGCAGGAGTGATGGGGGAATTTCTGGTAGTGGAGTGCACATACCAACTCCTATCGGTGCTGGGAATTTAAAATTAAAAATCCAGATTTCTGTTCGGTATTTAGATCAGAGCTTATTGCTATCAGGAAAGGCTTGCAGTATGCGTGTTAAGTTGAGGATCAATTTCACGATGTCTGTATTTTAACTGACAGCCGTGCTTCAATTCAGCACCTCTCTAATTGGACCAGACTAGCCTGGACATCTTAGATCTCTTGACAGGCTTTCATCTGGACACACTATTCATTTTCAGTGGATCCCTTCCCATGTTGGGATCTACGGTAATGAGCCAGGACTGCGGCTGAGGAGTCCTTGTGAGGCTCTTACTTTTACAGAGATTTACTCCCTCATTAAGATCAACAAAACCATCCTCCTTGCCACCCATGGTACTTGGAAGAAGTCCGGGTGGGTCTTTTCAGATCAAGCCCAGAAAGTACCAAACGGCCTTCTCGCGCTTCATGAGTGGTCACTTTTCGGCAGGGACAGAAGTTCTCCCGGAGTGCCACTGGTGCTCTGCTGACATGGCCTCCCCTGCCCATATTTTAAATTGTTTGGGTTTTACTAAGGACGAGGTCCTTCTGGACCCTCTACTGATTTAGACTTTTTGGAAATTTTTGGTTTTATGGAGATTGTCTAGCCTTGCTAGACAATCTGGGATTAGTAAAAAAAAGGATATCAGGACGAATGTTCAGGACATGTCGGTGTATCACATCTTTCAGTTCCGCCAAATTCTTTAGATTATCACCATAAACAGTGTTTTGAGATAACCCCATAGCCAGAAGTCACAGGGGTTGAGGTCTGGTGACCAGGGTGCTCATTTTGTGGGGGAAGTTTCGGCCTATAATCCGTTTATTCGTGAACTATTGCTTAAGTAACAGTGTGACACATGTTACCAATGGGCGGTGGGGCCCCGTCCTGCATACAAATCGTGGTGTCTGAAATGCCACGTTGCTGGAGTTCAGGTATCACGAAACATCTTAACATTGACTCTAAGCGGGCTGCAATCACAGTGCATGTAACAGGTTCAGCTGTCGACTGCTCTTCAAAGAAAAATGGTCCAATTATTGAAACTAGCTGTCATACTACACCAACGGCGACTTTAGGAGAATGAATGAAACTGGGTAGATAACATGAGGGTTTGTTCGGCCCAAATCCTGCAGTTATGGGTGTTGACATCGCCATTTAGGTAAAAATGGGGCCTCATCTGTCCAACAAAATGTTCCATGGCCAATGTTCGTTCCATGTTCAATTTCCATCCGTGCAAGGGATTCCAAAGCGATAGATTCTCTTGCAGCAGGATCGTTACGTTTAAGTTCTTGAACATGTTGATTTTGTATGGGTAGAACTGCAGTACTTTACGGACAATTTTGTACACCGTACTCCATCGTACGTCGAATAACAAACTGGTTGAACATATACTGTGTAAAAGATTTAACAAGTTCTTGGATGATAACATTGTCATAATTAATGCACAATTTTGCTTTAGAGCCCAACATTCTACTACGCATCAGCTACTCCGAGTAACAAATACATCCATGATGGATTCAAGAATCGGATGCAGACGAGCGCAATTCTCTTCGACATAGAAAAATCGTTCGACCGCGTATGGCATAGCGCACTAATTTATAAACTAATTAAACTTAAGATGCCATCTGCTATTATTCACCTAATTCACTCTTATCAGCTTAACAGAACCTTTAAAGTTCGCCACACACAATCAATTACCTCACTTCGTAACATTAATGCTGGAGTTCCTCAGGGCTCCAAGTTAAGACCTGTTTTATTTAATCTATTTATTAATGATATTCCACATTCTCCACACACTACACTAGTCGTGTTCGCGGACGACACGGCAATCTTAGCGAAGTATCGCAATACTAAATATATGCAAAAGCAACTCCAAAGGCATGTTGACATTCTTGAACGTTGGTTCGAACGGTGGAGAATTAAACTAAATCCTGCTAAACGAAAGCCATATTTTTAGCTATAACAGGATTCCACCTCCGCCGGTCACAGTATGTGACCAGCTGGTACACTTTGAGAGAGAGGGGAAATACCTTGGAGTTTACTTGGATAGCAAACTAACCTGGAGAAAAAATTATAGAATACATCATTATAAAGTTCTTTATGACACGTAGGGATATCGCACACCTCTTGTATCAGAACCACATGAGTATTGATAATAAACTTTTATTGTATAAGACCGTGCTTCGCCCAATTCTGATGCATGCTGTTCCGGTTTGGGGCTCAGCAGCTGACACTCATATCCAGAGACTGCAAACTATACAAAACAAGACTCTCCGTGGTATCAGGAAGGCACCATAGTACATACGTAACGCTCTTATTCATAGGGATCTGGTTATGGAACCTATTCGACTTCATATTAAAGATCTGGCTACGAACTTTTACAATCAATAACGAAGAACTTGCTAACCTGCCCGATTATGATCCTAGGCGCCCGAAGGCTACTTTTGTTATGAACCCCGCCCTTGTTCCTGTTCGGTAATTCCTTATCAAAATTCAAAATTTCAACAGCCCGGCTACTTCTGGTTTCTGACCTGTCTTTCTTTTTCGATCGTTCCTCTTTCTACCACCCCCTCGGACCAGCTGTTTGCTGGAGAAGGGGATTATAGGGCAGTGTCTCTCAGCATGTTACATCTCAACTCTTGCAGATTTCATTTCTTGCTTGGCGCCATGGGCTTAACTTAACATTGAGTTCAACAAAATGATTCAGAAAATTGTGTGTATAATCTTTATCAAGCGAGCAAACTTACTTTATTTTAATACTAAATACAATCCAAATTTTCAAGTTAATATTATGAAATTACATAATCTTTTTTACAGTGTCAACTTATTTTATTTTTTAAAGAGTATACTTTTTTAATGGTATTTTATAGAGTTTAAGAAAATAATTTAAAGTATGAAATTATTTTAAGAATACATAAACTGGTACAAATTTAATATTGCAAATTATTTAGGTTTCAGTGCTTACATAGCTAAGAATGTATCAAGCTTGAAAACAGTGACGTGAACTACAAAACATTTATTACAGTATATAAAAAGTTCAAAATGATAAATACATATGTCACAAGAAGTTAAAGATTTTACATTTTAGTAAACAATACTACTGTCCAAATACCTAAAATAATTATTACAAAAACGTAAAACAAGAATAAACAAACATAAAACTTAACGTAAAATAAGAATAAATAACTGTGTAATATTCATGAACAGAAATAGTCTAAGGATGAACCTGAATCATCGTTTATAAATGTTAAAATCATGCGGAAATACATACTGTCAAAAAATGATGTACTCACTTCAAATGATAATGATGGGATTATTTTATGTAATGATTATATTCTCTTATACCTTGCGAAATATTGAAAAAAATATTAAATACCTGTTACATACAACTGATATGAGGAATTTTATAAATAAACTTAAATTATTTAACTCAAAATGAAGGTATCGTCAAAAACACGTACAAATGCATAGGAACGGCTTCTGTTTTCTGCCACTCACTTGATCTATAGCAGCCGAAATTGACGTATCTAGTGACGTTGCAACGTGTCACCTATTGGTTAAAATCTCCATTATCATTTGTGTTAGTCATGCCACATTGGTTACTCGTACTCGTTCTAGTTAATTAGTTGATTTTCAACTAATTAATTATTTTTTCTCCCTTACTCATTATCAACACTATTGTAACCTTGAGAACGGTAATCTTATGTCACATACTAACAGCGGTTTATGTCAATGTCAATGTAACAGCTGACCGCGAATTAGCAGTTGGTAGGCGTTTAGCAAGCAATAGATCGCTGTGTTACAGTAGAAAATTCACTAATCTCAAGTTCCCTGTCTGAAATAGATTCATCCTGTACAACATGAGTGGCATCACAGAAGAATTTATGAATCGTAATCGAAAACTAACTTTGCCTGATTGTTTATTTACATATCTTGTCAGGTTATAAGTGTTCAATATACAAATTTAAGTATGTGTTTGCCAACTTTAAATTATCTCTTTCGTATATCTTATATTTAATTCTCATTTTGTAATTCAGGAATCTGATGTATTTTATCGTAAAAGTTTTTAATTTGTATGGAATAGTTTATTTTGCGTCGTATTAATAAGTGTAACTTTTCAGTTTTAATTGTTGACTATTTTATTGCAGCGATGAACGCTGGTGCTAAAACTCCAATTAAAATATATGGAAACGATGCCTTATCAACTAGAGTTGCAACTTTCCAAAAGAAAGCTGAAGAACATCATGTAAACAGAAATCAAATCCGTTTTTCACAGAGTGGAGGTGTGTCTGGGATGGATCATCCCAAATGGGATAAAAGCGATCCAAGGTATGGAAGACCAGTTGAAGGTTCTAAACTGAAAAGCGAGGTTTGGCAGCTGGTGCACATATCTCGAATGAAGTTATTTTCTTATGTGAAATGATAAATGAATACGGTATACCGAGGACGATGGTACTGTGTGGATAAGCTTTGGAGAGCTATTTCAGGTACGTGGTATAATTTCATTTGATGTAACAGATACTGACTGCATGCATTTGATGATCCCTTTGTAATGACTCCACTACAGGGCCGCCCAGAGGGGGGGGGGGGGGGGGGGCACTTTGCCCCAGGCTCCCAACTGCCGGAGGGGCCCCAAAAAATTTGCAAAAAATTATTTATTAGATTTTCTCAGAAAATATAACAAGAGAGCAGTGCAATAATTATGTTAATCATTCATGTAATAAAATTTTAAGTATGCGTAACTTAATTTGAATGTGTGTTTTCGTCTCTTTCCACTTTTTATTTTACTTGGGGCCCCCAACAGAAATTTGCCCCAGGCCCTGTAGAGTCTCTGGGCGGCCCTGCTCCACTACGACTGAATCTTCATAAATCAAATGCTTGTCTAGAGCAGTCCTACTCCACCTGGGTCGCTAGCAAAGCAGCTTGAGAGTTTCAACCAGTTGCTCGTGCAGATTTCTATTACGGTTATTAATGTTTGGTAGCGAAGTGTTTGTTTATTTTAAATTTTTTTATGTTATTAACTCTTATGACATATTGTTAGCAGAGATAGATGATTGTTATTTGAGAAAATGATTCTGCTTTTATAATAGGTCATATGAGTTTACATAGCTTTAAAAACTTTAAAACAATGTTATTTTTTGGACAAGGTATTTTGTGTTTAACATCTTACATGTCTACTTTCCCATTATACTGTTCTGTTGCCAATTGTAATACAAAAAGTCACAAATAAAAGGCTAATACAAGAAAATACTCACTTTTCACACGACATTTCCCTTTTTGGGAACTACATTTTAATCTTAAAGTAAAAAGAAAAGAATGAAGAAAGAATAGAAGAATGGCCTTCAGCAGATTAAAGTCCATCTACAACTGCCAGATTGCTTTTCATTACCTCCTGAAAAGGGGATGTAACATTGCCCTACAATTGATCCCTAGCCACTGTGGCCTCTCTGTGGCTAAGGCTCGTGCAGAGTTACCTCAACGACGTTTGCCATTCAACTATCTTACTCTGGAGAGGACTTATTAAAACTTACATCAATCATTTTGAGAGTTCCTCTATGGTGAGTTTACCAGTCAAAGACCTGAGACTCCTTATTGAGGTCTCCTGTTCCCCCTGGCTTACCCACAGCTGTACACATGGCAACTTTTGACCAAAAAACAAGCCTTGATTATTTACAGAGCTTTACTTTTATTTTCTTATGTAATGTAGTCTGAATTACTCTTTACAAAAGTGAGGTATTTTATTATGGAAAGTATTGAGAATTATAAACTATACGAGTTATATGTTTGCTTCTATTAGTATATTGTGATATCCTATATCATTAGAAGAAATTCTATTTTGATAATCTCTGAAGAAATATTATGTATTAGTATGTTAATCACTCACAAATTCTTAATATGATACTTTATTTAATACTTTATTTTTTGTTTAAAGTTTTCCCTTCAGGTTTTACAAGAATTTTTTTCTTTTAATTTTCCTGATTAGGATCAGTTCGGATATTTGATTCAAGTATTATTTAAATATTTTTTGGTTCATTTCTAATGATTGGTATGATTAGTAAAGTACAGTTTAAAAGGTGAATATAATGTCAGTAAATGTTTTTAATCTATTTCTAATTTTGTTTGTTGTGAAGTTAATGTCTGATTGTGATATATATCATTTCTCCATGAAGGTCACAGCTTCAGTCTGAAGCTGTAATCTTCCTCCTCACCATTTTACCTTCTCTCTTATTTTTGTTTAAATGCTATAACATATCCTGTTATCTTAGATGGTTTTCTTTTGATTTATACATTTTACATATCATTTAAGCTGTTATTTGTATTTTAAATATAATTTGAAATACCATTAAAAAATTTATCTTTCTAGATGCTTTCCGTTTTATTGGAGTATAATTTAATTTTTGATGGAGATATTTGGTGATTATGAATGATTTTTTGTTTCTTCTGGTTATGATTTCATATTTGTAACACTGACAAAACTTTTTCATGCCTTGACTTACTGTCTACTGTTCTTTTGTCCTGAAAGTAATTTTAATTTTGGAAATTCAATTTGAGTCTCCCTTTTAGCTGTTATTTATAGTGAAATTTTGTTAATTTTCACTAATAGTGCATATTCTTTATAGGAACTGAATACAATTATGTTATATTGTTAGAGTGGTTTGGCATTTTGACTTTTATCCATTCGTATTAAATGTGATTATGATAAGGAAAGTGGGCAATTTTTATGCATAAGCAGACTGTCAAACTTCTTGACTATGGTCGGTATGCTTTCGATTTCTTTGAGCTTAAGTTTTATATGCTAATATATTTTTTTTAAAAGCAACAATTTGTGTTTCTAATGACAGAACCGTAAGTATTAAGCATGTATGTTTTTCCAGCTTCAGGTGCTTATAATATGTGTGCAATATCTCTATATTAACTTTTGTATCTTTAATTTACTCTCTTAAAATTAGACTGATCAAGTGCTACCTCAGTTGTGCCAATATCATTCCTTGAACAGATTTGAAATCTGAAGTTTCATGTATACTTTTTTTCTATTTCCGTGTTATGATAACAATATCTTTGTATTAACAGTTTGCATAAGATTTATGGAATCATAATATATCTTTTAATTTGGCTTGTCTGCGATAGCCTATGTAATATAATGCAATTTGTCTGATTGTTTAGTAGAACAGGGTTCTTGCATGCACAGAAAACAAAAGTTTTAGAAGTAAAGTCATTGATACTTTAAGTGGTATTAATTTTTTTTTTATTACTTATCATAGTATAGAATGACCCATTGAGGATCTAAAAACTAAATTACATATTAAATAAAAAAATATTTTGTTCCTGTTTATAAATCCTTTATGAACATGCAAGATTCCCTATCAGAGCTGTCTCTCTCTTATCATTTTGACTATGCTCCATGAGTAACGAATGTTTGTGCAAGCATGCTTTTGTACACCTTATCCTATGTAATAAATGTATTAAATGAATCCTTTCATAATTTTTGATTTGAGAACTGTCATTTCTTTTTCTAGTACAGGTAACCCTCCTATAACACGGTAGATAGGTTCCTAGAAAATGCCTTGTTATATGAAAACCCAGAGACGGTTTACAAAGGGGGTTACATTCTGAAAACTTATTAAAACCAATATTCTTTTTTTAATTAAAGCAACTTAATTTTTATTAAAATATAAATGTATGTATAACACAAAACGAAAAGAAACAAAAAATATTTTCATTTAATGTGACCTTAATTTAATAAATTCTTCCTCATCACTGCTCAGTACAATCAAATTAGAACGTTTTTTTTGATTTGAACGATATCACCTTTACTTTCAGAACCTTTTTCTTCATTTAGATTTTGTGCACCTTCTATCCTCAATAAAAAAATCTGTAATTTTGGTTTATTTTCTGGTTCTTACAAGGTTATTGCAGATTTTACAGTATGGAGATAGATAATTTTGCAGCTCCATTTTGAATTTTGGCTTCTTTTTTCAGTGAAATGGTTTGCTTTCAGGAAAAGTGATTCAAGATTTTCAGCTAATCGTAGGCCTTCTTGTAATTTTATAGAGTTATAAATGAATAAATTATAATTGTTTATACATTTTCATGTTAAGGTAATTTAGTTTTTAAATGTGTTAAACAAAAATCATGTTATCTAGTGCTATGGAAGTACAGTTTGTACAAAGTTTTTCCCAATTTTTTTATTGTGCTAGAGCGAAACTGTTACAGGTTGCAGTGTTATACGAGGGTTCCTGCAATTTATCCTATCGTGTTAGAGTGAAACCGTTCTGTAGGAGGGCTATCTATATTCATCTTGTATTTGTGCTCAATGTTCATATATTTTAGGTTAGTGTACAAGGGTACACAGGTGGTGTATGTTAGGGTAGTCATATATATATATATATATATACTATATATACATACATATCTATATACCTAAGGTGTGTTCATTTGACAAAAAAATAACTGGTTGCTTTTAAACAGGAAAAGCTGGCTCCAATAAAAGTCCAAAATTATTAGATCTAAACTATGATACAAGCAGTTAACATTGGAAAAATCCTCATCCATTTCATCTTGTATACTCCCCAGCAAAATTTGTTATATTTATTAGTATATGAGATCATGAATCGGTCATTGTACTCTTCAGGACCAGGTTCTGTTGGTTAAAGCATGGAAGTATCCAGTTTGTTTTTAGGCAAGTAAACACCTTACCTATCAGTATATCTCTGGGTAAAGCCTTACATATGCTGACTGAATGTCGAATATCAATTTATTTTCTATAATGTAGAGCATGGTGGCATCTTATTTTGCTTTCTATTACTTCAGCTGGGTTTCTTAAAAACTAGGGGGAAAAAAATTCTGTAATCATTAGCAGTGACAGAAACATTTTGATTGAAAGATAAGAATTATTTTGTTATTTTAAATGTATGATCCATCAGAGTTTGAGGAACTTGAAATGTAGTCCTGCTACAAAGAGGTATGTGTTCTTGTGAAAACAAAAGAGAGGAATAGGCATCTTTCCATGTCAACTTTGAAGAATCTTCAATATTTATTCTAATTTGTGTTTTCATCTAAAACTTTATTACTTACATTATTTTTAAGTGCTTTATATTATAATCAAAGTAAAAATCCTCTATAAAAATATCATAATTGAAAATTGGTAAACTTTGATTAATTATGAACACATTGGATTGTATTTTACATCCATACACATAAAGACAGATATAAAATACAATCTGTCAATTAATTTTAGATACTTATCTAACAGTATTTCATATATAATGTGTATCATAATGAGTATGTGTATATATATATATATATATATATATATATATATATATATAATGATATTAGATGTATATGTTGAAATCATATGTTGTTTTTAACTTGAAAATATGCGCCAGGTTTATTATGTATTTTTGTTAGTGTACTGGGCACTTTCCCATTATCCCGACCTATTGCCAACATTAAGCAAAAAGTTGCCAATTACATAAAGGAATTCAAGACACTTTTCACACCACGTTCCGCTTTTGCAAACTGCATTTTAATGTTAAAAGTAATATATATATATATATATAAAATGCTGACTTTCTGCATCACAGTTTTTGTTTTTTTTTTTTGGCAAACTACATTTCTACTTTCTGTGGAATATATATCGTTATTCTTTTCATGTAAGAATTTCATTTACATGAATATGGGCTTGTAAGCCATGGACAGAGCTATATCAGAAAATAACTTTTCATGTACATTTTTGTCCTCTTCTTACATACACTTAAACCGAGTTGTGCCGTGATTGCATCTCCGATTTGTAAGTAGATGTTCAAGAGATCAAACCTTATATCTCTGCAAGCATATAAGATTTTCCTCACCTAGAGTCGCAGTAGGTCGGTATAATGGGAAAGTATCATGTACTTTATTAGCACTTTTAATTCCCGCAAATATTTAGAATAACATAAGGGTTGAAGTTTAAATATTTATTTTTCCCAAATAAGTGAGTAATTTGCTATTTCTCTTTCAGATCTATACTGTAATATCAATAAAGTTGTTGGAATTTTGTTGCGTGCCAGAAAGCATGGCTTAGTTCACTTTGAAGGCGAGATGCTTTTCCAAAGAAGAGATGATCACGTGGTTATTACTCTCCTTAAGCCCATTAATGAAATTCGTCCAACTCCGAAAGCTGCGGTCAAGAGAAAACACGATGAAGATGAGCCAATGGAGTTTGCCATATCACCCGAAGATTACTAGATCTGTTGCTGTCAATTTGGAAGAAATATTCTTTCCAAATGTTGATTATGAAGCTTTATTTATTTTTTCAGGAGCTTGAAGTTTTCTTAGTGTTTTTTAGTATCACGTTTGAAGCAAATCGAAAATGTTGTTTTTGTATTTTGTAATATTACTCGAGGGGAGCTTCGAAAATTCATTTAAATAAAACATTCTGTGAAGTTGAGCAAAAAGTAGTTTATTTGTATGTCTCCAAAATATTGGCAAAATACGATGCAGTAGCTTGTGAGAATTTTTAAACAGAGATTGCTCAAATATGTTCTTATTTCCATCTTTAACTTAATTATTTTAAGAAAAGTAAGCGCAGGAATTAGGAATCAAGTTTTATAATGTGAGTAATATTGAGGAATATTCTGTAGATTCTGTAATTTTCAATATATTAATAAATTATGAGGCTTGGAGATAACCAGATTAGGTTTTCATTTATTTTTTTAAAACTCTTTATAACTTAGTCTTATTGTAGTATTTTAACTATTTATACAAGATGTGCCCATAAAGTAACAGGATAATTTTTTATAAACAAGAAAAATATTACTTGCCCTCAATAAATTTATCTCCTTAAAAATAATCGCCAAAGGAGTCTATACAATTTTTCCAACGTTTCTTCCAGTTATCGAAACACTGTTTATAGATGTTGGAATAACACTTGATTTAATATCCAAGACGTTTTCAAATCTCTGTCCTTTCATGGCCATCTTAAGCTTTGGAAAAAGGAAAAAATCAGAAGGCGATAAGTCGGGAGAATAGGGTGGGTGATTTATCACTGTAATTGACTGCTTAGCAAGATATTGTTGTACAGAAATTGCTGTATGGGGCCTAGCATTATCGTGTAAAAGAAACCATTGCCCAGAATCAAACAGTTCCTTCCTAACTCACCTTATCCTGTTTCTTAATTGAAAAAGCACCTCCTTGTAAAAATACTGATTAATTGTTTGATTTTCAGGAACAAATTCATGGTGAATAATTAACAATATTCGTGGTGAAAGTTGCTGAGTCTATCAGCTTTTACCAAAGAACAAATTTTCTCCACATTTTCCTCATTCTTTGAAGTTGATGGGCACCCTGTCTTTGGTTCATCTTCAATGCTTTCTTGCCTACATTTAAAGTGGTTGTACCACTCATGCACTTGTGTTCTTGATAACGATACATTAATATATACTGTTCGAATCATCTCTGAAATTTCGGTAGCAAATTTACCTAATTTGTTACAAAATTTAATGTTACAACGTTGTTCCATCCGAAGCAAGTTTTTTTCGTACAATGCCTTCTCAGTAAATGAAAATTACTATGGTGTTTTGATATGCAAACAACTATATAACCAGTTGAAACTGGCTTCGACAAGATTTGGGATGTCACTCTTTCTAGTCAGGTGATTTTTTTTTTTTTTATCATTTGATCTTTTAATTTGTCCTGTTACCTTATGGGTGAACCTTGTATTCGTGTCTTTTTTAAAATCTAATTTAAAGTCACTTTTGTGAAATAAGAGCTCAATTTAGTTTATTCTGAATCTGATGTAAACAAAAGAGAATTATTCAGCTTAAAGATGTTAGTTCGTATCATTGATAATTTACTCCTGGTTTAATATTTCAATTTTAAATAAACTTGTGGTGTGACTTATCAGGGTGCTGAGTATGATTGTTTTAAGTTCTACCTTTCAGATTGGACCTGTTGCTCCTCGTACTAAATTTCCCCCACTTTATTTCATGCTGCAAAAGATGATTAAAGTATCTGTGCATGTCTTACCGGGGCATTTTCTTCAATTGATTTGTTATATTACTAAAGTACATTAGTAATAGTGGTATCATTATGCGTTAAAATATTTTCATGTGCCTGGGATATTGGAGAGAATAATAAGTATTTTTTACTGGAAAAAATGAACACTCCTATATTTGAACTTTTAATTTGTCCATTCAAATGCTTAAATTATGTCGCTACAAA
>OU015492.1:228685417-228742270 GCA_907164885.2 Dolomedes plantarius | reverse complement strand
GTTTTTTATGGTATATTAAATTAATAATATATTTTTGTAAATAAAATATTCAAAATATTTTACAGGAAACTTAGGTATTTCTAAGTATTTCTAATTTTAGATGTCATTACAGAACAACTGATTTTGTAGAATTTCGCAATTTTCATCTTAATTTTACAGTAGTATATTCTATAATACACATTGGAATGAAAAAAACAATTTTTAATTAACGGACCTTAGTTAAATAAACAAATCACATTTATTAGAAAAATATTAATGCAATGTCTTTAAAGGCAAAGTGTTATTTGAAATAAACATTCATATTTTTCAAAAGTCCATAGTAATCATATATGGTTTGCTTTACTTATTTCACTGACACATTGAATTGCTTTCTGTTTGTCATCAGAAATATGGCTCTTCATAGGAAGTCCTGTTACTTTAACATCATTCCATTCAATCATATCAATATAATCCTTGGCATCAAAGTTTATACGTTGAAATAAAAACTTTTGATGCCACCTTCATTTTCAGCCCTTGCTTTTAGATTCCGGGGTAATCCAAGCTCTCTCTTACATGACTGCGATCATCTGATACCATACAAAGGACGAGAATTTCAGAAGCAGATTCTGGCACTGGAAAACGTATATAAGATAGCATAATAGCATTTTCAATGGCAACAACCAGAATTTAAACATTACTGTAATTGGAATGGATGGAACTGCCGTGAACACTGGATTGAATAATGGTGTGGTTCGTTTATTTGAAAAGGTATTAAGAAGGCCACTGCAGTGGTTGATTGTCTATTTCATGGAAATGAACTGCTCCTACGTCCTAATTTGGAGGAGAAATAGGTAAACAACTAGAAAACTGCTATGAACTTCCAGTAATTGAATTATCACCTATTGAAAATGGCATTCCATTACTAGAAATTAAGGATGATTTAAGTGTGGACCCAAAATATTTGTTAGAATGTCTAATGCAATCTCTGTTGGTGCTCTTCTGATTTGTCTATGAGAAAACCAGGAAAACTTTGTTATTCATGATAGCTTACATTAGCGAACCGAATACTTCACTTGTATGTGGGAACAGAATACTGCAAAAAAAAATCTCCGAATACTGACTGAGTACATTTTGTAAGTATATGCATCTGTTTCGTTTCACATAAAGCTGAAATATCTTATATCCATGGATCGAAGCACTTGTGGAAACTTGTAAGCTATTCACGTTACCTCCATCAGACTCTTAAAAATGTAATTGACCCAGTCATTCAAAGAAATTCGTACTTTGCTGCTTCTGAAAATCTCCTCCTATGTATATATCAGTTGATCGCCGCCACGTAAGAGAGCTTGGATTACGCCGGATCTAAAGCAAGGACTGAAAAGTGAAAGGGGGCATTAGAAAGTTTTAAATTCAACGTATAACCTTTGATGCCAAAGATTATATTGACAGATTGTACGTAAAGATGTTAAAGTAACAGAACGAGGCATATTTCTGAGTACAAACTAAAGCAGTTTCTAAAGGAAGCAAAATAATCTGATCAGGAGAGTCAACGTACTGACTTCGGCCAATTTTCCATGTCACACACAAGCAGTAGAAAGGATTGGTTAAATTCGTTACCGAGTCACCCTTACCCGTCCGTGGCACTTCTGCAAGAGTTGCATTGATAAAACGAAAATACATTCTCAAAAGATAATGCCAAATTTAATAATAAAAACAAAACAAAACACAATTCAATGTGTCAGTGAAATAAGTAATGGAAACCATGTGTGATTACTATGGACTTTTGAAAACCATGAATTTTTTTTTTCAATAACGTTTAACATCCCCAATATCAAAGAACTTTTAATCTTATGCACAGTAAGTGTGCGTTTAAATTGTTTTTTTTTTAATGGCGGAAGGGGTACAAAGATACCCTTAACAAAATGTACAAACTAGTCAAAATTCAATATCCCCAAATCAATTTCATGAAACTTGTCAAAATCTTATCTGGAAAACATTACTGCAATTGGATTAATATCGGACCTTCAAAATTACTTTAATTTACTTACGCATTGAATTTTTTTGGAAAAAAAAAATCCAAAACCGAACGGCCACTTAAAATCGTTTTTAAGGATCCTTACCGACACTTTGGCTGTGGAAGTCGAAGGCGAATTAAGTATTTAGGCTTACGTCATTGTAAAAACTGGTAACCCGTTTCGTACCAATCAAACTTCCAATACTCTTTCATACAGCTAAGCTCTTAAAAATAATTTAAATCTCTCATCTCTAGCAAACCTATTCAAAATTTACACACAAACAATGTATAATCTAGATGTACACTAAATAATTATCAAAATCCGCGAGTGTTAGCTGAAATTAAAAAATTTCTGTTCCGATCTTAATATTTCAAATCTACCCAGTCCATTAATTGTTCACAGGTTAATTCTGATAGTGTTATTCTGATAGTGTTTAACATTTTTCATTTATTTTTCTGTTCATGCGAGGCAGTTTCCTCTTATTGAAGTTCCAACACTGATACCCTATCAGGGAATGCTGGTGTGTGGCGTTCGTTTTTGCTTCCCATGCTTCCGTCCTGGGTTCAATCCCGCAAAGTGCAGTTCTGTTTTTCTGTACTCGCGGATGTTCAAACCTGCCAATTTAATTTATTAAATATAACTTACTTATTATTTTAAACTTAATTGCCTTATTTTTTATTTCTAACATTTATTTAAACTAATTTTTTGGCCTTTTTTTTCTTATTGTAAATATTATTTCTCGTATCCTGATTCAATTACAAAAAAAAACAATGTAATATATATCTTCAATGTACGTACTGAGGATAAAGGGTCTTATTTTTTGATATTTTTGGGTGTCTCATGACATCTACTATCTATGTCTCTGACATTACATTACATTAATATTTTTCTAAATATGTGTGATTTGTTTATTTTAACTAAGGTCTGTAAATTTAAAATTCTTTTTATTTCATTCAAATGTGTATTATAAGAATATGTTACTGTAAAATTAATACGATGAAATTCGAGAAAATTTTCTACAAAATCAGTTGTTTTATAATGGCATCTAACAATTAGAAATACTTAGAATATGTAAATTTCCTGAAAAATATATTTTGAATATTTTATCTACAAAAATATATATTATTATTTTAATATACTATAAAAGAAATTTAAAAAAATACAAATTTTATCACTATTTCCTCTCATATAAATAAAGAGTGGTGAAACAAGGACCCATTTTTAAGTAGATATTTAATTTCTCCAGTAATATATAAAAATAAACAATGAAGCTAATTTTCATCTGTTTATAAGCTTCTAGGGAGTTAAAAACATACACACAGAATACAATCTTTACATACAAGGAAAATTATGTGAATTTTTACATAATACAATTATACAATTTCACATAATACTTTTCACATAATACAATCTTTACATACAAGGAAAATTATGGGAATTTTCCGCGTAAAAGAAGTTTCACTACAATGAAATAAGTATTTTTGAAAAGTCTGTTAAATTTAATCTTCGCCTTCCCTTTCAAATCCATAATTCTGATGCAGATATCTGTTACTTGTGGTTACGAATCGGAGGTGCAGTTCCGGGACGATACAGGGAAAACGGTTTCGGCGCGATTCATATCAACCCATAACAGGCCCTGAAACACGTAAACGGAAAGCGTTTCCCCTTCGGAGGTTCGTAAACAACCCGCCAGCGGCCCGACAAAATTCTCCCGTACTTGTCGTTCAACCGGCGCCTCCAGCACTGGCCCGATAACCTGCCGTCAGTCCTGTGTTTGTTGGGTATATATATATATATATATGTGTGTGTGTGTGTGTGTGTGTGTGTGTGTATTTATTTGTGTGCGTGTGTGTATACATGCATGTATGTAAGAAGTAGTTAATATATATATATATATATATATATATATATATATATACATACACACTCATGGACAAAAAAATTAGCGCACCAAGAAGGAGTCGTCAAAATGAAGCGAAATTTTACATACGTAATGACTACTTTGATATAAGTAAATGATAAGAAAATCAAAGAAAAAGGATAATTTATTTCAAAGAAAAAAGGCAAAAGAACGGAGGAGTTAATTCTCCGTTCGACCCCCCTCTAGCGCGAATGCACGATGCGATACGATCGGGCATTGAGTCATACAAGTTCTGTATGATGTCTTGAGACATTTCGTTCCATATTTGCTGTAACCTTGCCTCTAGTTCGTTCAAACTCGTGGGATGCCCAACTCGTCGTCCCAAATGATCCCAGATGTGCTCGATTGGAGACAAATCTGGGGATCGGGCAGGCCAAGGAAGGGTAGTAACAGTGCGGAGACAGTCTTGTGACACCCTTGCCGTATGAGGCCGAGCATTGTCTTGTTGAAAAATGGCTCCTGGGAGCCGTTGCATAAGTGGCAACACATGTGGTTGCAGGATTTCATGAACATACCGCTGGGCAGTCATGGTGCCACGGAACAATACTAGGGGTGACCGTGTATTGTAGGCAATGGCACCCCATACCATCACACCAGCTGTGGGAGCGATGTGTCGCTGTACAGCAAAGGCAGGATTGAAGCGTTCACCATGGGCTCTCCACACACGAAAACGATTGTCATCACTGCCGAGATTGAATGTGGATTCGTCGCTAAAGATGACCTGGTTCCATTCCGCTGCAGTCCAGTTTCCTCGTGCGCGGCAAAACTCCAAACGGAGGCGTCGATGGGTGGGCGTCAAGGGCAGCACACGTAATGGGCGCCGCGATACCAACTGTCCTTCAGCCAGGCGCCGTCGTATGGTTCGAGAAGACACAGAGGCCCCTAGTGAAGGTGCTACCTGTGCCTGGATGGCGGCCGATGAAGCAGTTGGTTTGTACGCGTGCATTTCTTACCGTGTGGCGGTCTTCTCGACGACTGGTCTGTCGAGGGCGTCCTGAGCCTGGTCTTCGTGTACATGACATCTCTCGGGTCCACTGGTCCCAACACCTCCTCACAACACAATCAGAGCGGCCAAATTGACGAGCTACTCGCCTAGCTGACCACCCAGCTTCCATCATCCCGACGATTCTCCCCCTCTCAAACTGCGACAACTGCTTATATTGTCTTCGAACACGGCGTAATGGCATGTCTATCTCAGCTCTTCCTTTGTAAATGATTCAGCACACTCAAACGAGCTTTGGTTACCTGTTTTATACTCCACAGAGTACGATGTTCAACGCCCTCTACCGGCTATACGTAATGCGCAATCACGCTGCATTTCTAATCATTTGCATATCTCCCCGACATGTACCTTCATTGCAAGTTTCGTTACGATCCCGCAATTATTTCTTGGTGCGCTAATTTTTTTGTCCATGAGTGTATATATGTATATATATATATATATATATATATATATATATATATATATATATATATAACAGTGGCTCCCAAATGTGTTCGTACACTTACGATTTTCTAAGAAATAGGGGTCTATCCATTAATCATTATGAATATTTCAGAATGGGTATTTAATAATAAGATCTGTAATCTATCCTTAACAAAATTACATGAAATATTTTGAAAACATAGTAAAACTTTATTTTTAAGAAATGAATAATCAAAAAGTAACAAAAACTTTATCTCACAAAAGTCATCGTACACTGAAATATTTTTTGATAAATTCATAATTAAAATTATCGTCTGGCGCTTTTTTGAATTATGGTGGCATTTAAAATATCGTTTGGCTATAATTTTTGCTTGCCTACTCATGGCTCGTAGTCGTAAAGAAACAACAAACACCATTCGAAAATTGATTATTTTTTATCATAGTAATGGTAAATCAGTTCGGAATATTGCTAAATTACTTAATTTATCCCATTCTAGTGTGCAGTATGTGATAAAACGCTTTAAAGAAGAAAATCGAATCGAAAACAAGGTAAGAAAAGGTCGTCTGGCAAAGTTAACAAAACGTCATCAGAGATTTATAATTGGAAAATTTGTGAAAAAATCCACTTTTGAGTGCTGCAAAAGTTTCTGAAGAATTTAATGAAACATTTTCTACTTCAATTTCACCTGAAACTGTTCGACGAGTTCTCGGAGCAGCTGGATTACATGGGCGTTCTGTCCGTAGAAAAATTTTTGTGAGTGAGAAAAACAGAAAGCTTAGGCTTTCCTTCGCACTATCAATGATAAATAAGCCCCAAACGTATTGGAATAATGTCTTAATTGCCATTGAAAGAAAGTTTAACATTTTTGGTTTCGTTGGGCGTATAATTGTATGGAGAAGAAGAAATGAGGAACTTAATCCCAAGAACTTAGTAGGAACAGTTAAGCATGGCGGTGGAGGTGTCCTTGTGTGGGGGTGCATGTCAGCATCAGGACTAGGTAATTTGGTATTTATTGATGGAATAATGAATCATGCTGCTTATATAAATATTTTAAGAGACGATTTAAAATTATCAGCCCAAAATTTGGGTATTGGAAACGAATTTGTTTTTTATCAAGATAACGATCCTAAGTACACGGCTCTCAACGTTCGCATCTGGTGTCTCTATAATTGTCCACAAATTTTGAAAACACCACCTCAATCGTCAGATTTAAACCCATTTGGAGAGAACTGGAGGTTCGAGTACGAAAACACGACATTCACACGAAAAGCGAACTAAAAACAATTATGATGGAAGAATGGATGAACATTGATGCAGAAATTATAAAAGAGCTAATTCAATCTACTCCCAGACATTTAAAAGCTGTTGTGGATGCTGAAGGATATCCTACTAAATATTAATTTAACGAAAAATTTGAATATTTACTAATATGTAGAGATTTTTTACAAGTGTACGATGACTTTTGTGAGATAAAGTTTTTGTTACTTTTTGATTATTGGTTTCTTAAAAATAAAGTTTAAAATGTTTTTAAAAGATTTCATGTAGTTTTGCTAAGAATAGATTATAGATATTATTACTAAATACCCATTCAGTATTATTCATTTTAATTAATGAATAGACCCCTATTTCATTGAAAATCGTAAGTATACGAACACTTTTGGGAGGCACTGTATATATATATATATATATATATATATACATATATGACAGGCGTGGTGGTTTGCCTGTTCTCACATTAATTTGTAAAAGGGAATTTCCCTTTCCCAATTCGCGTCTTAAAATACGAACAATTATAGGCGAATTACGCCACGAATATAATTTAATTCCCAAGCACCCTTTAATTTTAAGGTAATCATTCTTTTCCCAATTAAATTCTGACATATATATATATATATAATATATATATATATATATATATGTATATATATATATATACGTAGAAACTTCTCTATGGTGGCTAGTTATGGCACCGGAAAAAGTGGCATTTTTGATGGGTGGCCCCGGACGACAGTTTTCCTCCATAACATTTTCTCTATGAAGTCTTGAATCGGTTGTGAACAAAATTTGACCGTTTAGAGGGATTTCACTGTATGTAACTCCTTCTTTTCTTTTCTTACAGGCGTCTCCCATAAAAAACAAGCAAAAGATACTGGATTGCCAGGTAATGCTCCTGATTTTACTTCGATCACAAAAATTACTCACAATCTCTTTGCCGTTGCTGGCCTTTTACGAGAATTTCTCTCTACTCGAGTGTCCAGTAGGTGACTCAAAACTAGGGGGAAAGGAACCTCTCCAAGATATTTAAAATGCTTTTTTTTATCATCTTCGAAAGGTTATGTTCCCCGAATGGGCTTTTGGCCATGTTGACTGATGAGGGGTGCCATATTACAACCCTTGCATGTCTGCGGATTATCAAGGCAGGTGGAATTAGCCGAGATGGAAATTTTGTTCGCAGATTCGTTATTCCTGCTGTTAACTTTGGAGCTACAGACTATGTAGATCTCACTGACTGGTAACCTTGTTATGGGACATCGCCTCCAGTTCTCAGAGAGATCGGTTCTCAAGAGGTTCTGGAGATGATACAGGAAGGTATGCCAATGGACTGCTGAGACTTTATTCAATTTCCTTCACACACCCAAGCAGTTGAGCGGATTGTGAAACTAGTCACTCCGGAAAAACAGTTGGGCCGCAGAACAGGGATACATTTCTTAGATCGACACTAAAATCCAGTAAAAAACATGTCAAAATTCGAGACCAAAAATGATTACAAGCGGTAATTATTTTGTCATTTGTATGTTTGAAAGGTAAAATAAAGTTTATGTTCGCATTAAAACGTGGTAAGTGTGACGTGTATTTCTTTAACATTTTGCATTCATTTTCCAAAATTTGGTGTCGATGAGACGGCAGATGATATTAAAATATAATTCTAAATTTTTTTATAGTCGTTGTTGAAAAATAGTAACTTTTAAGCACTACCCTAATCCTTTCAACGAAATCCGTGATTACACAGATCTGCAACTAAAAAGCTGTTTGATTATTTTAAACTATTTTCCATGCAATTTGGTGTGCTGAATACGAAAAAGAATTTGAAAAAAATCCTAGACGTCAGGTTTTAACACAAATTGGAAAAATTATCTTCAAATTTAGCAATTTTTTCTCAATTTTTGGTATTTCTTTATCTTAGGGTTTTCGGCTAAATTTTAAGTCAAAATTACTATTAATTAATTCATATTAGTGCGTTTAAGATATACAATGACAAAAAAACTTTCAAAGAAAAGAACTTCCAGAGTGAGCTAATGGAAACCAGAAACAACATGTTGTTTTCTGACCGCAGGCTTGATACAAATTTTTAACTTGTTCTCGCCTGTTCACACTTTTTCATCTCACTTCGTGTTAGCTCGTCATTCTTAAATCGTGTTTCAACAAGTTGGCGTTATGGCTCTGCGGAAGTGTATTAATTCGCCTGACAGTTTCTGTTTAATTTGTGGTGAATATACAATGTGGAAGAAACAGCTGAATATCACAGATTTTGTGAAAAAGGTATACTTCGCATACTTCGGACTAAAACTAGGCGATCAAGATAAAGTTTGGGCGCCTCATAAAGTGTGTAAACGGTGCGTTGAGGACCTCCGAAATTGATTCAAGGTTATAAAAAAGCTTTCCGTTATGGGATTCCTATGGTATGTCGAGAGCAAAAAAAAACATAGTGAAGACGGTTCCTTTTGTTCATGCAATGTGAAAGGGTATAATTCCAAATGGAAGCATTCCATTTCATACCGCAATATAGCAATTCATCCCCTCCCCCGTGGCACAGATATACCAGTACCCAAGCCCCCTTTTACCTTGGAAGAGATACCTAGCTCAGATAAAGGTGAAGTCATACCTGAAAAAGATGATGAAGCAAGTTCTGATTTTGAAGGTGATACAAGACCAAATTTTTTTTCCCAGGAGGCAATGAATGATTTGGTAAGACACTTGAATCTTCCCAAAGATGTTGCTGAGTTACTCAGTTCGAAGCTTCAAAGCAGGAATTTATTATTGCCAGGAGTGTCATGAAAAGGAATTTGTTCCTTACTTTGCCCAGGAAGACAAGTCGGTTTATTGCATTGATGTCGAAGGTTTGATGGGTCATTTCAAAATCCAATATGATTCAACGCAATGGCGTCTTATCATAGATTCTCCAGAAAGAAGTCTCAAGGCACTTTTGCTCCACAACGGTGGTGTTTACGCTTCCATCCCTGTAGGTCATTCCGTACACTTGAAATAAACCTACGAGAACTTGGAATTGGTTCTTTGTAAACTTAAATTTGAAGACCATGGTTGGCAAGTGAGTGGGGATTTAAAGATCTTGTGCATGCTGCTCGCGAAACAAGCTGGTTATACCAAATACCCTTGTTTTCTGTGTCTATGGAACAGTGAAGACCAACAAAATCACTGGACCACAAAGTTTTGGCAGCCGAGAGTGCTCACAGTCGGTCAAACCAATGTACTCCGAGAAACTTTGGTACCTCCAAATAAAGTTCTTCTACCACCTCTTCATATAAAATTGGGGTTGATGAAGCAATCCGTGAAATCACTTCCAAGAGATGGAGAATGCTTCAAATATTTGGTCACCAAGTTTCCAGGCCTCTCGGAGGCAAAATTGAAGGAAGGTGTGTTCGTTAGATCAGACATTAGAAGGCTTATAGCTGATCAAGGATTTGTCAATACCATGACGGATTCTCAAAAAGAAGGGTGGATTGCATTTCAAGAAGTTGTAGAGAAAATTTTAGGCAATAAGAAAGATCCTGACTACAAAAAGATCGTTGGACGAAAACTGAAAGCATTTCAAGCTTTAGGTTGCCTGATGAGGTTGAAAGTGCATTTCCTCCAATCCCACATTGACGACTTTCCTGAAAATTTGGGAGCTCTGATTGTTAAGAACATGGTTTGGGAGCTCTGATGTGAGTTAAAAACATGGTGAACGATTTTACCAGGATATTAAAGAGACGGAAAGAATATATCAGACAAAATTGAGCATTACAATGATAGCAGAGTACTGTCGGATGCTTCAGAGAGACATTCCAGATGCTACTCACGAGCGTAAATATACCAAGAGGAGTCTGACGGGGACGAAGAAACAATTTTAGTGTGTTTTAGTGAGCTCGATTCAGTTCAAAAACGGTTTTCATGTAAAGTTTGTTATTAAAAATAATTTTCTAAGTCTATTTTCATTTTTTGGAAATATTGCATTATTTAACATAGTTACCTAAATTGTCAGGAAACGTGATGTCCTATGACAAAACGGAGGTCATTTTCAGATTCAGCATACAGAAAAATATAAAGAATATGTGGAATAACCAAAACAGCTCTTAAAAATTTTTAATGCAGACCTGTGTTATTTATTAATTTTTTGTATTTTAATGGTTTTTACTCCAATTTTCGGAAGTTTCGGCCCATTGAGGCGACAGAAGATATCAACCCAGAGTCTTAAGATTCCGCACACTTTTTAATGATGGAAGTTCACAACTTTTCCGCACTACCGCAAAAAGATGTAAGAAATTTCGATTATTTCGATACGCCCTATATATATATATATATATATATATATATATATATATTTAGAATTTTTTTAGAAACGAAAAATTTTGTTTACCCAAACTCACAAGCTGTATGATTTGGTGTCCTAGATGGCCAATCGTGGTGGAGAGAGCGACTCAGGACACGGTCATAGTTAAATGTAGATCGCGGCATGTGCTGGACAGGATCTGTGACGTGCGGAGGAGCTCTATCCTGCATGATTGTTACATTAGGGAGCTCTTGCCTCTCGTGCAAGGAGGGAATTATACGGTCTCTTATCAACGCTCGACTGTGAAAGAAAAAGTTCGAAGTATACCGGGGGACGGATCTGCTTAAATGACCTACTCCGCTGCTCCAGTATCACTATAGCGCCTCCTGGTGTGACAAATGTAAACATAATAACATTAAAAGTCTATGTTATTAAAAATAAATCTGAATTCTGTGTGTGCATTTCTTTAAAAATCGCATCGTGCTACTGTCTATACTTTTCGAATTGTTGATTTTTGATTTTTTCTGTGATTTTCGGATCATCGTGTATGTATATGTATATATATATATATATATATATATATATATATATATATATATATATATATATATATATATATATATATATATAGTAAGCTTTTTTACCTTTCTTACAGGTGTCTCCCGTGACACACAAACTGAAGGTGCTTCGTGTTCGAAATGCAGAATAGACGAGCTCGTGAATCCTGGCTCTGAAGGTAATGCACCCTATTTCACTTCGTTGCCAAAAATGGCTGCCACATCCTCGTCTCCTGTGCTGGCCTTTTACCACAACTTCTTTGTACTCGAGTACTGAAGAGTTGACTGAGAACTCTGGGGAACGGGTTCCACCAACTTCCTTAGAAATTTAAAAGGCATCTTTTATTCGCCTTGGAAAGTAACTGTTCCCGATTGGCCGCCAATTTCAGGATGGATGTATAATTCCCTCTCGGTTGCCCTACTGTAGTTCTAGTCTACTTTCTTAGAAAATTTGGTTTTGAATATCGCAAGGAACCTCTATGAAATTCTAAAGAAGGTTGCTTTGCCGTGTCAGGAGTAAACTTTTTGCGGAATTTTCTGTGTTTCTCCGAGACACAAATGACTCTCTGGTAATAAATTATCTGGTCTTGCCGACACGAACACTTGCCGAGAACCTGAGGAACGGCCAATCGTGTCGGCTCGCGCCACGAGACCTGACCGTGATGTGAGGGAAGAAACAGAATTGTGAAGGTTTCTTGAAAGCACACTGGCGAGGGACGGTGGTTCACAGTTCCCGTTTAAAGCTTCTCCTTGTAGACGGGAGTTGTGCTTTTACCCTCCTTCTGCACCCTTGCCTTATGCTTGATTCATACCTAGTCTCCTTGCCGACGTCTCATTCGCTGAGCTTCTATCGCCAGTTGGATCACTGAACTACATTGTCGAAAAGTAAGGGTGGTTCTAGAACTGCAGTGACCCGATAAGAGAAACTTGAGACATTTGCCGTTCGTTTCAGAGGTACAAATAAAGTGCCGCTTTGTAAAGTTTTTGCTGTATTTAATAACAAGTTAATGATACCGAGTTAGTGATATGAACATTTTATTGAACTGTATAGAGTGAAAAATGTCCGTGGATTAAAGTAAATATATATATTTTTACTGTGAGCCGAACAAGCGCATTGTTTATATACTAAACGTTTCTTGTCTACCAGATTCTTTAGTGTGTGTAGGAAATTGTGAACGATGATGTGCAACAGTTTCTTTTCGATCCATTTTATGTAGTGGAAGCATAGAATGACAGTAAACGAATGTATTCTGGCCGTTGCTTCTAGATCTGCTGAAATTTTATCTTCGGGAACTAGGAACAATGACGTTCTTACTCTTTCCTACTAAAATGTCTTTGTAAGAGTGTGGCGTGTGGTAATGTTGAGCGGGGAAATTTGAGGTGATTAACGTTTCTTCTAGATCATATTCATTGTTCGTATACATTTCATGTATCAATTTCGTGCTCATAATAGCACACACACACATTTACTAGAAACTTCGAAATCATGACGAAGAAATGACGAGTCAAGTATGACGGCCACCGGTGGACCGACATCGTATTCCATTTATTGCACTCAATGGAATTCCCAAAAGATTTGGTGGAACTAAATGACTGAAGTTGGAGAGTGGTGGAGGCAAACAGCTGTCGCCTTGTTTCACTTGGTGCCACGCCACGATTGCCTTTTGAAGCCTCTCTGTCCTATGAATATTGTCTCGGATCCCTTTTGCAAGCTCTGTAATAGTCGGCAGGAAATGAACTTTACCCATATCCCAGTTAATCCGCTCTACCACCATGTAGCGAACTGAGGTTCGTAGTGTCAACCAGAAGATGATTTAAACACACCAGGTATACATCACTCATTACATAAACAAAACAAATGCAATTTATTAATAAAGTTGATGATGATGAGATATGTACACTGCACAGATGTAAGATGAACTTCGAAACTTAGGTGATCACACTCGATTTAATCGGCGTGGGGCGGAGTAAGAACACAGAAGTCCGCTAAGCTAGCAGAACTGGCTCTGCTTCAATGATGAAAAAACGGCACTTCTCCTGACGGGAAAGGGCTCCCCAATAATATCAACGGCGGTGACCACTGCACACACCCGGTAGCGATGAAAATATTAAATTAAGGAGAAAGGACTCCTCACTGGAAAATAAGGTAGCAAAGGGTCCTTCCACGAAGACTGGTCTCCGACAAATTAGCGGAGTATGTTTACTCCTGCAGGAACTAAATCGTCGCTGCAAACAGTCACAAGGGACTCAACCTCTAAGGGCGGCAAACCCGGCTGCTCCTAAAACTGGATCCGCTACGTGTCAGGAACGAAAAGACGCAAGCCACGACTGAGGGGTCCATTCTCTTTTTATAGAAGACCTCCACCGGATATTGCATCACTCTCCAGAAAGTCGAACGATCTAGAACAAGTGAGCAACGGAAATGGGTTTCCTGGGGCGATAATGAAATATTTTCCCCGGGTCTAAAGCGGCCGCCTTTTAAGTTTGTCCTCCAAGCCACTTCAAAGAGTCTCAAAGGGCCGCTTCGGTAAAATGCGAAAGGCACGAGTCCTTTTGTTTAGGCACGCGACGCCTCCAGGATGCTTCTTAACAATTGATAGTTCATGAATGAAAGCACCTGGGGGGGTCTCCTGTCATTTATAACTAATATCAGCGGCGTCATCCGGTGGCGATGACTAAATCAAGAATAATGACCATGTCCCCTAAGGTTCTGTGGAACAAGTCTATCGGATGAACAAAAGGAAAATTGCCGTCAGCATATTGCCATCTAAGTCGTCGGAAATCTTTTGATGGGTCTCAGGCCGAGATAGAAGAATTTCTTTTGTTAACGGAGAGGTTGAAATGCAATACTCTACATAACCCCCCTGCCGTTAAAGTTTTCAATGTGGTTGCATATTGAAAACCAACGTTTCGTGTGGGTGGTTCCCAATTCTGCTATCTAATGTACCAGTTCCAACAGTTTTTTTTTCTACTACACAAAAAAAAATACACAATTCTAACAAGTACGTACACATGCACTAACTGGATTACTAAATACAAACACAAATAATTTCATGGTACTAACAATTAATTCTCTAGGTTACTACATTTACAAATCTAGGTAATTCGCGGACGTTTAAGGAATGTATCTGCTTAAAGCGTCAGCGTTTGTATTCTGTCTTCCCGGCTTGTGTTCTACCCGAAAACAAAATTGCTGCAACATAAGTTGCCACCGAAAAAGACGGCCATTTGAACTGGCATTCTTCTTGAGCCATACCAATGGATTATGGTCGGTCACGATTTTGAATTCGCTTCCGTCCAGATAGTAGTGAAGTTTTTTTAACGCGAATATGATCGCCAAACACTCTTTTTCTGTGGTGCTGTATTTCCTTTCGGGCTCAGAGAACTTCCTACAGGATAGGATGTTCCTTATCACCTATTTGTTGGGCCAACACTACCCCGGCTCCCAGATCGGATGCGTCCGTTTGGACAATAAATGGAACAGAAAAATCAGGAGCTCGTAGCACAGGTGTTTTTATAAGAGCGTCTTTCAAAGTGGTGAACGCTGCCTCGCAAGCTTCGTCCCACACAACCGCCGCGCGTTTCTCCCGTCCTTTTAACGCATCGGTTAAGGGGGCCGCTATCATAGAATAATTTGGAATATAGTGCGCGTAATACTCAGTGAGACCCAGAAATGCCCGGATACTCGTCTTTGTCTCTGGCCGGGGAAATTCCCTAATGCATTTTACCTTTAATTCGGCGGGATTTCGATAACCTCCGCCGACCATGTGCCCCAAGTATTTTACATGGTTTTGGGCGAACCGACATTTCGATGATTTGATTGTGAGCTGCGCTTGCGCTACACGACTTAACACGATATCTAAATGCTTCAGATGCTCGTCCCAGGTCTTAGAAAATATCGCGATGTCGTCGATATATGGAACGGCATACTCCTCACACCCATTTAGGACGTCAGCCATGAGCTTACTGAAAAAGAAAGGTGCGTTTTTAAGCCCGAAAGGCATCCGCAAAGGCCTGAATGTCCCGAATGAGGTGACAAAAGCCGCAATGCGTTGGGCCCTTTCTGTCAAGGGGATTTGCCAATACCCCTTTGCAAGATCGAGTATTGTTATGAAATCAGATCCTGCAACCTGTTCAACCCTTTCCTCTATGTTGGGGAGGGGGTAATATTCGGTGCGAATTATTTCGTTCAACCTACGATAATCAATACAGGGTCTCGGCTCACGACCATCGGTTTCTACCAAAATGATAGGCGAGGTATAATCAGACTCACCTACTTCTATCACTCCTAATTTTAACATTTTGTAAATCTCCAACTTCAAGATTTCGTTCTGTCGGTGTGACGTTTTGTATGGTCTAGACCTAACGACCTTATCCGAGATCAGCTCTATGTCATGCGTAACTTTCTCGGTTTTTCCTGGGTTATTAGAAAAAATATTTGCATGGCTACACAATAATTTCTTTAATTCCCTTTTTTGAGTGAGATTTAGACGAGCGTCAAGTTCGCTCTCGCGCACAATCTCCTCGTAATCGAAATCGGTAGCACCGGTTTCAAAAACGTGGATTGCGAAATCATCGTCAGTACCAATTTCGACTTTACCTTCATAAACCCAATTTATAGTTTCGGGACGCCTGATATAGGGCTTCAGCATATTAATATGGTAAATGCTGGATTTCTGTCTAGGTCCGGGAGTTTGCACTCGATAATTCGTCTCGGATATGCGAGCTTCAATTTTCCCTGGGCCTATCCACTTCGGCGCCATTTTGCTAGGTCGAGATAAAGAGAAAATCAGAACTAAATCTCCAACCTCGAAATGCCTTTTAACTGCGCTCTTATCATACGCTTCCTTACGCTTAGATTGTTCTTCACCCATTTTCTGAGCAGCTAACTCTCGCGCTCTTTTTAATCTATTCACTAGGGTAAGGACGTGCTCTGTCACTGGTCTCTCTTCCTCACAACCTCCCATCCAACCTTCGTACAATTAAACTTCGGGTGTTCGTAGGTTTTTTCCATACAACAGTTCGGCCGGTGAGAATCCCGTACTATTATGCGTTATAGTCCGAATCGCGAGGAGCGAGGCTGGTAAATGACGTTCCCAGCTCTCCCCGTTTTCCAAACACAGGACTTTTAACAGTCTCTTAAGTGTTCGGTGGAATCTCTCTACAGGGTTGCTTTGTGGATGCCCCACTGAACTATGCGTCACTTTGATGCCGAATTTCTCAAAAAATTCGCACGTTAACTCGCTCGTAAACGACGTGCCATTGTCGCATTGCACCTCTTTCGGGAACCCGGTTCTACTGAATACCTGCAATAAAGCATCCGTGACAGATAATGACCTTAGGTTTTTCACGGGAATTGCTTCCGGGAACTTTGAAGCTAAACATATAGCGGTGATTAGGTACTTATTTCCATTCTCAGATTCGGGCAGAGGTCCGCAAGCATCGATGTTTATTTTGACAAATGGCTCGCTAATTATAGGCGTTAATCGCATGGGGAATCTCTTAGTATCTTGAGCATTCCCTATGCGCTGACATGCGTCGCACGACCTCACGTATTCCTCCATTTCTTGGTAACATCGGGGCCAAAAAAAACGATTTGGCTAGCCTCTGTTTCGATTTCGTCGCACCTAAATGAGCATTTGTTGACTCATGGCATACTGCCAACAGTTTTTTTCTGAATACCTGTGGGACAACTAAAAGACTTCGTGTATCCCCAAAGTGGTCCCTCTGTTGTTTACACAGCAACCCGTTTATGACCACATAACCCTTCTCGCCGGTTTGACTTGGACTTTCGACCCTTTTTAACAATGCGGCCAATTCTACACATTCCCGCTGTGCGTCTGCGAATTTCTCTGGGGAAACATTTAATAGACTCAACGCTGGGTCTTCGCGGTCGAAGGGGGGGCAAAACTAACAATTTCGCCTGTTCCCCCCTTTCCAGTTGTGTCAAAACGATTGACTCCCCATCTGAGGGACTATTGTCCGAACGCTCCCGAAGAAAATCGTTTGACTCAAGCGTCTGTGTACAGCTCTCTTGACATTTGAACTGCGAGCGCGTTATTGCATTGATTTGCATGCTCTTAGAGTTTTGTTGACCCTGTCTCAGAAGAGCTGCCGTTTGATTTCCCAATATGTATCTTTGTTGATTTGACCTGTCGCTAATGACACAGGCCTTTGTTGTTATATCTCCATACTGGGAGTTCAGAATTACGCGCGCTAGGGGCACGTTAATGGCACGAGTGTCTAACGGCTGAGTGAGCCAGACTGTTTCGTCGAGGTAGTCGTCGGGCGAAATAAATCTTTTACAAACCAGATCAATCGTACTACCCGTATCTCTAAGTATCTCACATACCTGGCCGTTCACAGTCCCTATACTCACATATGGTTTTAAGGGATCTGTGATTTCCAAGTCGGCACCTATGGAGTTAACCTCTTCTTTTTTTGTTAATAACGGACACTGGGGCCTAATATGACCGACCTCGTGGCAGAAATAGCACTTAATGTCTGTCACACGCCTTTTGTCGAACTCTTTATGGTTCCATTCTTTACGGCGGTTTTCTTTTGGGCGAGGGGAGCTCACCTTATCTAAATTTCGTTCGGGTTCGTGTTGTTCGGGGTTTTTTTCAACTTTCTCTCCCGTTTTTACAGCCCCAAACATTTTTCGTTGGTCGGGCGCGCGTCCCTCGAATTTCTTCGGCTGGTTGGGGGGCTTACCTGTTTTTCTGATAAGCTCAAACTGATCCGCGTCTTTGACCAAGGTTTCAGGGGACGTGTAATTCTCCCAATCCCTTATATTTTGCTCCCGGATTTCACTCCCCATTTTCCGTTTTAATTGGTCGACCAGAAAGAGATCTTTTAACGACTCAAAAGTTGTAACACCGAGACCCTCTATCCAACCTTCGAAATACGTCTTTATTTCGAAAAGATAATCTTTCCATAGGGTTCCTGGCTTACGCTGGTGTCTAACAAACTTCTGACGAAAAGCTTCAGGACTGAGCCTGAATCGCTCGAGAAGCACGCTCTTAACATGGGAATATTTTTGTGTGTCCTCGACTCTTTCCCGTAACACAATGGCCGCTACCGATAATGGTAACAGGCTAATTAAACTGCCTGACCATTCAGCTTCCGGTATTTTTAAATGCTGTGCCTGCCGTTCAAAAAGGCAAAGGTACAGGCTTATATCAGTTTCTTCCGGGTCGAATTTTTGCATTATGTGCCTTAATGAGTGTCCCGCAGGTCTCGGAGGACTAACAGACGGGCTCTCTTGGGGGGGCTCCCTACTCATTCTTAATTTGGCTAGCTCAAACTCTCGCTCTTGTTGAGCTAATCTATCCTCCCGTTCTTGTTGAGCTATTTTGTCTTCCCGCTGTTGTTGAGCTATTCTTTCTTCCCGCTCTTGTCGAGCTAATTCATCTTCCCTTTTTTGTCGAGCTAACCGTTCTTCCCGCTCTCGTTGCTCGTTTTCTATACGGGTCTCCATAATCTCAGCTAACAACCCTTCAGCCAATTTTACATTGTAATCTGCTGAACTTTCAATTTTTTTGATCATCTCAAGCTTCAGCATTCCCAAATCTACCTCACAACTCATTTCTATAGCGAGGTTAACTAAGTCCTCTTTCTTTGCACGAACAAGAGAACCCATGTTTGACAGAATACAAAGCTATTACAATACTACACAGAATACTACACACTATTATAAACCCTGAGGTAGTAATTACATTAAAACCTGAACACAAAATGCAACTACACAACACAATCAATTAACGTACACATGCAATGCATTAACAAAAATGAACTAAATTACTTTTAACATTCCGCTTGCGATGTTACTATTTTAAGGTTCATAAAAGATAAATCACTTTGCTATTAACATATCACAAAAATACACAATGCAAAATAGTTAAACACAATGTAGTTACACTATTTCTTTTTGAGCACAGTTACATTCCTTAATTTCTGGGAACTAATTTAACACACTACTATTTCAATAACAATTCTACTTTACACAATAACACTAGTTCTTATTTTACCTCAAATTAAAAAAAATTTTAACACCTTTTAAGTTCAGATCAAGCTATTAATTACAGTTATTAACTTCAACAATTTAATTTTCCTAATTCTGAGCAAACAACCAAAATATTTACTAAACTACTGTTGGATACCAGCACAAAAGAGAAACAGAATGGTACTCACAATTTGATGTGAAGACTGGCATCTAGTTGGCACTGCAGCAAGTTTATCAGATGGCACAAGAACGTCAATCGTTTTACTCTAATTCACAGGATACACACACCCGCGATAGCACTTTCACACAGTCTCAGTTCTGAAACACGCGCGAATGTCACTAAGGAAATTAACACTGCAGCAGTTTAGCAGATTTCACAAGAACGTCAGCCGCTCTACACTACTTCACAGGATACACACCCGCAATAGCACTTTCGCACAGTCACAGTTCTGAACACACGCGACTGTCACTAAGGAAAACAAAATGTTCTTACTGTCGCTTTTTTTTTTCGTCAAATCGCTGCCACCAAAATTATGAATGAATATATACCTTCTGTAGCGAACTGAGGTTCGTAGTGTCAACCAGAAGATGATTTAAACACACCAGGTATACATCACTCATTACATAAACAAAACAAATGCAATTTATTAATAAAGTTGATGATGATGAGATATGTACACTGCACAGATGTAAGATGAACTTCGAAACTTAGGTGATCACACTCGATTTAATCGGCGTGGGGCGGAGTAAGAACACAGAAGTCCGCTAAGCTAGCAGAACTGGCTCTGCTTCAATGATGAAAAAACGGCACTTTTCCTGACGGGAAAGGGCTCCCGAATAATATCAACGGCGGTGACCACTGCACACACCCGGTAGCGATGAAAATATTAAATTAAGGAGAAAGGACTCCTCACTGGAAAATAAGGTAGCAAAGGCTCCTTCCACGAAGACTGGTCTCCGACAAATTAGCGGAGTATGTTTACTCCTGCAGGAACTAAATCGTCGCTGCAAACAGTCACAAGGGACTCAACCTCTAAGGGCGGCAAACCCGGCTGCTCCTAAAACTGGATCCGCTACGTGTCAGGAACGAAAAGACGCAAGCCACGACTGAGGGGTCCATTCTCTTTTTATAGAAGACCTCCACCGGATATTGCATCACTCTCCAGAAAGTCGAACGATCTAGAACAAGTGAGCAACGGAAATGGGTTTCCTGGGGCGATAATGAAATATTTTCCCCGGGTCTAAAGCGGCCGCCTTTTAAGTTTGTCCTCCAAGCCACTTCAAAGAGTCTCAAAGGGCCGCTTCGGTAAAATGCGAAAGGCACGAGTCCTTTTGTTTAGGCACGCGACGCCTCCAGGATGCTGCTTAACAATTGATAGTTCATGAATGAAAGCACCTGGGGATCTCCTGTCATTTATAACCAACATCAGCGGTGTCACCCGGTGGCGATGACTACATCAAGAAAAATGACCATGTCCCCTAAGGTTCTGTGGAACAAGTCTATCGGATGAACAAAAGGAAAATTGCCGTCAGCATATTGCCATCTAAGTCGTCGGAAATCTTTTGATGGGTCTCAGGCCGAGATAGAAGAATTTCTTTTGTTAACGGAGAGGTTGAAATGCAATACTCTACAACCAGCTCCAGTGTGGGAGAGATGTTGGATAGCTTTCATATTTTGGGTTCAAGCAATTTTTAGTTCTGTTGTGTTACTTTGTTCTTGATTTTATCTTTGTATCGTCTTGTGACCTGTCATTGGGAAAAAAAATCCAGTATATGCATTTTCCCTATTTCGACCAACATGTCAAATTTCTTTAGGCATAGTGTGTGTGTGTGCGCTTGTTTATATATATATATTATATATATATATATATATATATATATATATATATATATATATATATATATATATATTATATATATATATATATATATATTATATATATATATATATATATATATTATATATATATATATATATATATATATATATATATATATATATATATATATATATATATATATAAATTTGGGGGGTGTATTTTCGGAATAAATATAATCTTTCTTATCGATTCCAGTGTCCACGTACTTACGGACATAGAGTATCCATTCATGTGTGTATATTTGCATAATATATATAGCCTTCTTATTTTTTTACAGGCGTCTCCCGAGAAACACAGACGGAAGACACTGGCAGCCGAAATGATGAACATTCATTAGAAGGTAATGCTCGGTATTTGATTTCGAGCACAAAATCATTCTTGACAATATTTTCCTCGGTGACAGTGTCGAGACAGTGCTGATTGAACTCAGAAATAGAAGGAAAATATATTACCACTCATCCTAGACAATAAAACGAAGCATATATGCATTTATATATATATATATATATATATATATATATATATATATATATATATATATATATATATATATATATATATATATATATGATGACCCGAATGGTCATCTCTTGAAGAAACACAATCGAGGCCGAAATTAAATGCAATTCCAAATCACAAGAACAACTGAATTTTATTCCATGAAAACAGCAACATGTTACTCGCATCGAAGCCAGCTCGCGTCTCTCCAAAAAAGCGCGAAAAATAGAATTAGGTGAAAAAGTTTGCCAGAATTGGCGGAGGAAGTTAGTATGTGGAAGGCGAGGCGTTTACGTCAAGACAAGAAGGTTACCATGGCAGAGATGAAGGACAGAATGGGCGATTATAGATAGTTAGTAATATTATCACATATACCGGGTGATCCAAAAGTCAGGACGAACTTTAAAAATGTATAATTCGAAAACGAGTAAAGAAAAAATGATGCGGTTTGCACCAAACGGATTTTAGAAGCCGGGTTTTGTGTGGCAACGAAAAAAAAATAGTTCTGTTGGCGACCAACAGATGGCGCTATAGTCTTTTATTTCACCAAAAGATGATTTACAAATGAAAAATGTTTACAAGTTACAAGTCAGCTTAATTTCAGTTAATTACAGTAAATGTTCAATGTGCTGTCCATCATTCAGAAGTACAGCTGTGAGACGAGTCACCACACCGTTCACAGCATTGAGTAGCATTTCTTGCGTTATGGCAGACACATTTTGGCGGATGGCATCTTTCAGTGCTGCTATTGATGCCGGTTGGTCGTGGTACACTTTTGACTTCAAGAATCCCCACAGTCAAAATTCACAGGGTGTCAGATCGGGAGATCTTGGAGGCCATGCGTGATTAAAGCATAGACTGATAATGCGATCCTCCCCAAATGTTGAGCGTAGCAGGCGTTGCACAGGCAGAGCAATATGAGGTGGTGCTCCATCTTGCATAAAGGTGACTGTTTGGAGTGCCTGTCGCTCTTGCAGTTCAGGAATAATGTTGTTCTGTAACAGTGCTGCATATCGTTGACCAGTGACAGAAACTGTTTTGAAACCCGTCTTTGTGACTTCCTCGGAAAAAAATCCCCAATTATGAAATCAGCAGTGAAGCCACACCAGACTGTCACTTTAGGCTGTTGCAAGGGTACCTCAACAAATGCATGTGGATTTTCTGTGGTCCACACTCGACAATTGTGGGTGTTAACAGCGCCAGAGAGTGTGAAATGCGCTTCATCTGTACAAAGCACAGTGTAAAGACAGTCGTGCTGCTCTTCCATCTTATTGAATACCAAATTCGCAAAATCTTGGCGAGAGTCGAAGTCAAGAGGTTTCAGTTCTTGGTTATGTTGCAACTTGTAGGGATACCGTTTCAGGGTTATTCGCAGTGCTCTCCAGACACTTACGTACGACACTCCTGTCTGTCTCGAAACTTCTTGAGCACTGCACACCCCATGTGCAGAAACCGCCGACATGGATTGCACCGTCTGCTCCACTGTCATGGCAACAGCAGCGCCTGTTGAGGGGCGTCCACTTCTTGGACGTGACGCCAAAGAACCTGTAGCTTCAAATTTCTTCATCCTTTTGTTCAATGCATAAGACGTTATTGGTCCTTTGCTATCTCGCATACCCTTCATGTAGCGATATTCTCGCAATGGCACTTTCCGAATTCTTATAATACAGTTTAACTAAGAGGGCTTTCTCAACCATGGACAGCAATTCGATGCATATAAGCTTCGACTACCATTACCTGCTGCAGTTGCTCCTTTTTATATCGTTTGTTGTTTTGCTTAATCCTATATCAGAAATCCGACAGCGCCATCTGTTGGTCGCCAACAGAACTATTTTTTTTCGTTGCCACACAAAACCCGGCTTCTTTTCCATCCGTTTGGTGCAAACCGCATCTTTTTTTCTTTATTCGTTTTCGAATTATTCATTTTTAAAGTTCGTCCTGACTTTTGGATCACCCGGTATATATATATATATATATATATATATATCCAAAATGCTTGAAATGAACCTTTCGTTATTGTCAAGATTTTTATTGAGTCCGCGATTTCACAGTTACTCGATTTCTTATACGGGTACAATTTAGAAGTCTAAAAACTGCAATTTGGCTATTTAGCTCGGAGTATGCCTGAGGGTATATATTAGTGGTTCTTAACATTTTTAATAGTCAACACCCCCTTGAATCTGAAAATAAGCTCTCGCACACCCTTCAGAAATGTGTTTCTATTTTTTATTCACGAAAAGACATTTATTACAAGATTATTTATTGCATAAAAAAATTAATATATTTACAATACATTCTATATTATTACATATTAAACAATATCCACATCTTTAATGGCTACGTTGTTGTTGATTGTTCATAATTATCCTTTTAAATTGGGGCTCTTTTTATGAAAGAGCCACTTGTAAGTCATCAGATGCATTGAAGCGATTTCTGGCCTTTGTTTGGATGTGCAAAAGTGATGGAAAATTCTTTTCACAAAGGTAAGTGGCGGCAAATGGTAAAAGTGTGTCTAACATTGCTTTTGCCAATTCTGGATAAAGTTCTAACTGCGTACACCAGAACTGTTCCAAGCCAGTTTTCCATTTCAATACGTGCATTAGCTCGCATTGCGATAAGATCGTCTTTTAATGAAACGTTGTCGCGCATTGAATTGATGTGAAACAAAAATGGACTGAGTATCGACTTATTAATTTTGCTTATATTTCCCGTGGGAAAGTATCCATCAAATGATTCACTCAGTTGGTGAATTTCATTAAAAATTTAGAACCTTCTCTTGTACCCCTAGAAATGCTTACTGGCACCCCCGTTCAAGAACCATATATATGAAAAGTACTGAACATTTTAGAAGGGTTAGTAAAATCAGACATGAATGGGTCAAAGTACGTTAGGGAGTGTATTTAATATAGGCAGTGAATGAGGAATAATTTTAGCCATAACATATATATAAATATATATACAGGGTGATCAAAAAGTCACAGAAACAGAAAATATTCAATAATTCGAAAATTGTAGACAATAGAACGATGAGATTTTCACAGAAACGCACTGAAAGATATCGATTTTTTTTTCTTTAAACAAAAAATTTTATTTCCCGAATAGTAACATTTGTCACCGACAAATGTCAGGTGTATAACAGGTGTCGCTTCAGTTGTGTCAGAAATTTTTTACAGTTGCGCAGCATACTTTGCAACGCAGTTCGAATTACAAATGTTCAATGTGATGGCCGTCATTCCTGAGAAAGTCCGTTAGTCGTGCCACGAAATAGCACAACAGTAATACACCACATGATGGCGGATAGCTTCTTCCGACATAGTCGATGACGTCGGCCGTCCTCTTTAGGTCTGTGACTTCAAGTAGGCCCTTTACCCAAATCACCAGGTGTAAGGTTTGGAATCCTAGATGGCCAATGCTAAATGGGGGAGAGAGCGATTGAGGACATGGTCATTGTTAAATGTCAATTTCAGAATGTGCTGTACAGAATCTGTGACGTATGGAGGTGCTCCATCCTGCATGAATGTTACATTATAGAGTTCTTACCTCTCTTGCAAGAAGGGATTTATGCGGTATCTTAATAGCGCTGCTTAACGCTCGCCTATGATAGAAAAACTTCGAAGTGTACCGGCAGGATCTGTTTTAAATAGCGACAAAAAAGCCTCCGGGATCAATAGAGCGCCACATGTTGGTGAGAAATGCAGCTATTCTCGCAATAAAAATTTTCTCTTAAAAAAATCCAATATATTTCGATGAATTTCTGCGATCAGCATCTTATGTACACTGAAGAGCCAAAAAAAGACTGGTACCGGTATTTTATATACCGTGAATATCTGGTATCCGGTAAAACATCAAATCACCGACAGCGTTGCAGCCGGAAAATGCCTTGAAAGAACTGGACAGTCGACGATTGACGAGAATCCTTAAACGAGAAAGACATGCAACACTTCCTGAAATTGCTGCGGATTTCAATGCTGGGGCAACAAGTGTCAGCGAGCGAAATGTTCAACGGACCGTCATTGATATGGGCTTTTGGAGCTTCGGGCCCATTCGTGTACCGTTGTTGACAGCACGGCACAAATATTCACGCCTCGCCTGGGCCCGCCAACACCTCCATTGGACTGTCGATGACTAGAAACACGTTGGCTGGTCTGACGAGTCTCGTTTCCAACTGTATCGGGTGAATGGATTTGTACGGGTATGGAGACAACCTCAGGACTCCGTGGACCGCACATGTCATCCGGAGACTGTTCCAGCTGGTGGAGCCTCTGTGATGGTGTGGGGCGTATGACCCCTGCTACGTCTAGAGACGACTCTGACCGGTGACGAGTACATAAGCTTCCTGTCCGATCATCAACACCCATTCATGTCCATTGTGCATTCCGACGGACTTCAGCAGGACGATGCGACACCCCCACGTCGAGAGAAGCTACCGAGTGGCTCCAGGACCACTCTTCTGACTTTAGACACTTCCATTGTTCACCTAAATCCCCAGACATGAACATTATTGAGCATACCTGGGATGCTTTGCAACGTGCTGTTCAGAAGAGATATCCGCCCCCTCACAATCATATGGATTAGTGGACTGCCCTGCAGAAATTCATCCCGTGAATTGCCTCCAGGATACCTTCACACATTAGTAGAGTCCATGCAACGTCGTGTCGCGTCACTTGTGCGTAATTGTTGGGACCTTACACGTTATTAGGCAGATGTACCAGTTATTTTGGTTCTTCAGTGTGTGTATATATACTATCTATATATATATATATATATATATATATATATATATATGTGTGTGTGTGTGTGTGTGTGTGTATGTATATATATATATATATATATATATATATATATATATATATATATATATATACATGATAGAGACAGTACGTATTGTTTTGATCCAAATGTTCAATCATTGAGTGTTGAAATTACAGTGTGCTTATAAGTATACAAATTTGCACAATATATATGCTCGTCTCCATCTCTTGCAGGCGTCTCGCAACAAACCCAAACGGAAGATGGCGACTGCAGAAACGATGAACACAACTCGAAAGGTAATGCTCGTGGTTTCATTTCGGGCAGGAAAGGATTCTCTCCTCTGCTGTAATAGTCTTTGGACTGAAATGGCGATGCCAAACTCGCCAACAGAGGCGAAATGTTTGACCCCTCACCCCAGATATTAAAACGGGAGAAATGACCGACGCACATCTCGAGATTGACATTCGACTCGGGATGTCTACCGGAATAATTCAAAGTGGTCGACCGACAGTTTTAAAACCAAAAGTTCAAATTCCACTCTTTTACAGGCACAAACAAAATAGACAACGCTTTATTTTCCAGTGCAGTATGGCCAAAAACAGCCACTTTTCAGGGTCAGGACGTCACCGTGTGTATAACACGCGCATCCAGACAGCCGGCAAGTCTACCGGGAGGCAAATAGGTCATTTTTCACCAGTGACGTCCCAGAGTGTTAGTTTCGAATATTCCGGGTGTAGCCTTGCTTCGTTGGTCCAGGACCATTCCATTAACGTCTTCCTTCTAGACTGTTCCCCCCGCACTGGGGAACTTGTATAAATTGTCTTCGCTTCGTGGTTGCTATTATATTACTGTAGTGGTGATGGAGTCCTTTTCCCCCATCTGGCGAGATTTCTCGACGCCAATCCAGCCAAGAAAGATCTTCCGTAGGACAACGGATGGGGCAATGGGATATTCCTAGCTCAGAGATGCGCGAGGATATCTTTCGAGCCAGTAAGGTGCTGAAGTTTATGACGTACGTCATCTGTGGTACTATCCCTTGGATCTCTACTTATAAAAGGCAAATAGCATTCTGTCGTTGACTGACCGACTGATGACCATAGCACTGGAACCAGAAGTCCCGTGAAGCGGAAATTTGGCATAATCCTTCTTCTTAGGCCTTGCGTGATCGCGATGGAATATTTTTAAAAAATTCTAATTTTAAGGGCGATAAATGGGGCATCCCCCTCAAAAAAATAAAAATAAATAAAACACTAACTGGCGCTGTAACCGTTAATCCTACGAGATTAAAATTGTGCGTGCTGGTTTCTCTTAACTAGGCCCTAGGTGCTTGCTCAAAAACTTTTTTTTGTTTAATTCTAAATTTTAGGGAACAGAAGGGGGCTTAAATCCCCATGTAACACACTCACTAACTCTGGAACCGTATGTCCTAGGAAACTGAAATTCTACACGGTGGTTCCTCTAACGCTGTGGGTGCTGAGTAAGAAATCAATTTTGTACTTTTTAAAATTCGTACAAATTTTGAGGGAATTGAAAGGTGCTTACATATATTTGAATTATACCGTGACATGCATATATTTGAATGACCTTATTGACCTTGGGAACACTGGGACTGAAGCAACTGCATATGACGAATATATATATATATATATATATATATATATATATATATATATTGTTACGTCTTCGCCCTTTTCGGGGAAAAGGGGCCACCCAAGCAAAAGCCCACCCCTTTACGAATTCTTCCCGATTCCAAGAAACCATCGTGGGTCGCTCCTGCAACCCCCCCCGGCCAGCTGGCTGAAAAGAAAGAGAGAGTGTTTGGGAAGCAAGGAGAGAGGGTAGCTGATTATTGAGCCTCGACAAGCATGGCCGGAAGGGCGTTGTGCGGACCGAAGGCCTGAAAATTCCTCTCTCTGCTCCCGATTTTAGAAGTGGAGAGATACATCTCTGTTAATGTAAAAGATATTTTGGTTCCTATAGAACCTCTCATATGCAGAGGAGCCTAGACTCTGTCTTGTACATAGTGTACAGTTTTATGTGTTAAATACAAGCTCTGTATAATATAATTGTCTTTCGTGTGTCTCATTTTTCCACCGAGGACGTTACAATATATATATATATATATATATATATATATATATATATATATATATATATATATATATATATATACTAGCTGAATACCAGTGCTTCGCTACGGAGTACATTCAAATTAAATACAACGATCAATTTATGCAATTAATGAAAAAAAAAGAACCAAAAAATATACTTATAAAAAAATTGTAACGGATAATTTTATAGACAAAATAATGTAGAAGAAACTATTCAAATTAATTCTAATAGAACACACTAAAGAATATAGTACAGTTAATGTAGTACAGTTTGAGGAACATTTCTTTTACTGTATTTTAATATTTTTGGGGGTAGTATCGAACCGTCTGCCGCATTGAGAAAGAAAAAAAAATTCTTTGTCTATTTCGTTGTTATTCGCGTGACGCAAAATTAATTGAAAGTATCACAAAAAGAAAACAAACCACGTGATCAGCATTTAATACATTAAATTCTAAAAATTTCTCTTTAGAGGTTCACCAAAAATAAGAAAATGGAGGTAAAGATTCGAAAAAGATTTCGTTTTAAAGGAATTTTTAGGATCTTTCTCGTAATATTAATTTTATAACCCTCGAATTACCATTTTAAAAAAATTAGAAAAACAGCTGAAAAAGTTAATTTAAAAAAATCGAAGAAATTTTTTTCAAAAATCTATCTCAATGCACCCCTACACTATAAGAAGAATCGCCATGTGAAATGGCAACCCTTTAGGTCCAGCGGTTCGGTCTGTGCGTGGTATGTCAGTCAGTCAGTTACGGAACTGTTTTATATATATAGATATGTGTGTGTGTCTGTGTGTTAAATAATATTATTTTGAGTACTAAATTATTCGTATTATTTTCTAATTTAAAATGTGTATTTTTCCAATGCTATGAAAATGTGTTCTGCTTTATATTGGCTATTGACATCCACGAACTTTTAGAAATTATATCGTTATGTTGTACTTTTTGCTGTATTTTGGGCAACGTTTATCAATTTTTTGGTACTCTGCACCCATTGGGCTTTTTTTGGTTGACGGGCGCGCCAAACGTAAATGTTGGCGCAAAATCTAACTAGAGATAGGGAAAATTTCGCATTTAATAAAAAAAAGACCGTTTTATGAAACTCAAAATAAATACAGAACACGGAGACGAATAGAGGAATTAACAAATAGGAAAAACACCGAATGGGTTTTACCACATTCGTTTGAGATGGCATAAAGCTGCCGACTTCGCTTCACAGTGGCGTCTTATCGAGCAGTCGACGCCACGTGAACTCCATCGGGTCCAGTGGCGGACGGGAGGCCCCGAATAATGTCGACAAATATCATATTTTCTCGCGGGAATTTCACGGGTCGATTCTGAGGTCGTGTCAACTTGAACTAAGCTGTTTGTCGTTGGGCGAATTGTTTAGGGGATGATTGCGTTTGTGCTCGAACTTTTATCTCTTTTTGATGTCGCTCACTGTCGGTGCTTCCAGGTTTCTACACAAACAGATGGATGCATTTTTCCATCGAAAGAACGTCGACGGCATTCGATTAGGAAAAGTATGCGCCAGGTAAATCTGGTAGGAAAGGTCCTCATCGGGTGACAGCGATCAGGTGACCGTCGGTCATAAATTTAAAAAACAAAAATCGAAATCCCACTCGTGCGTCCACACTTTCGACTTCAAAGTACAGTAACCACCGCTTATAGTGATCAGTGGTTATAAGAATCAACCGTTTATAAGAATCAATATCGCAAAAACAAATGTATTATTTCCATGTTAAAATTTCCGCTTTAAAGAATCAAACCACCGGTTATAAGAATCAGTTTGCAATCTTCGCCTTCTTTTCATTTTTCCAAAAAATGCCACTTGAACTCTCAAAAGGTACGAAATTCTTTCTTAAGTTTTTGAAAAGAAAGATTGATAAAACTTTGGGGTGGAAAACAGTCGTAAAATACATTCCTTTAGACATAACATAAGAGTTTCTCCTTATACGTTTTTGCTAAACACTGTCTTATTAGCTTTACTCACGGGCATCTAACCCGCCCGGGTCCGATTTCGCTTTTCTCCAAACAGGCACTCCTTTTTTCCCACCACTTACTTCCTGGTTGCGGATTTCTGGACCCTGAAACACATAAATCTTCCGCGAAGTGTCCACCATCACTTACGCAAACGGGACTGTGGATTCAGCACTTCAAACCGTGAAACGTAAACGGATCCATTTTGCTGAATCAGATGAACCAGATGCTGAATCAAACCGTGAAACGTAAGCTATAAGGTGAATCTTCGTCTGAGACTGTAATAAGCATACGTCGCTAGTATTCACTTTAGTTTTCTAACAAAATTGCCAGTTAGTGTTAGAACTTTTTGATAGTCGAATTCAAATATGATAAAAACAAGGAAAACTCTTAGTTTTTCTGAAAAACAGAACTTGTTAATTAGATATGATGCTCTTCCAAAGTGTAGTCAAAGAGAAGCTGCCTCTTGTTGATTTTATAATCACGTGTTGTTACTTATAGGTCTAGAAATTGCGTTATAGTATTTGTTTAGAAATTGAGTATTTTTAAAATTATAAAAAATAATTTTAATAAATGATAAATAAAGTAAATTAAAGAGTATTTAATGGTAAATTATGTATATATGTGCCTGTGTGTTTATATATATGTACAAGTATATATTTGTGTATGTGTGCCTGTCCAAAGGGAAGTTTCGGTTATAAGAATCAACCGCTTATAAGAATCAAAAACAGTAATAACAAACGTGATTCTTATAAGCGGAAATCACTGTATGTGTTGTCTAAAGGTGGACAGAAAACTGCATTTCCGTTTCTGTTGCAGACATGGAGGAGCTTCGGGAGAAGTTCAGGCTATGGCTGCAGCAACCCCAAGAGGGAGGCCGCATCCGTATTCTGCGCATGGAACACCTCCAGGAACACCCCGAAGGAGATCCCTCGTCCCCTTGAAAGGAGACGGCGACACTTCCCACTCGATGTCGCAGAGCGGAAACAATGGAAGTGAAGATTTCTGCGGACGTGGAAATTGATTTGTATCCATAACTAAAATGCCATTAAACAGTTTGTGTTACGGATATTTTTAAAGTGGACTTTCATCTGTGTACACTGGTACTGCACCCTGCCCATCATTTTAAAAAAAGGCTCGCATCTATTCTTCGGAGGGGAGAGTTCCCGAATGCGTACCAGTCCCGCACCTAAATCGTACCACATCCAACTTTCTCTTGATATTTAACCGTGTCGACATCTAACGATATATCCGAAAAGCTGAGTCATTTATTTTACTACGTGACCCAAAGGGTGTAAGAGCACGTGTTTCTGTGCTTTGCCCCTCCACTTGTAAAAAACAGGTGAGAATGATGAAAATTTTTATATTGTTCAGTAAGCACTATCTATTAAAAAACTGATTTAATAAAATTTTTTTTTATAACAATATAAGCTTATATAACTGGTATTGCCAACGACATTTCTGCAAAATTTGCTAAAATTCTTTTTGAATTTTAATGAAACATTTTCCGAATAGACAACGGATTGCCTAAATCGTACTGCTTTTTAGTCTCCCAAATCGTACCAGTACCAGGAACGACCGATATTGAAAAAATTAAAAACTTTATTGGTACTTCATTTGGTTCTTGGACATGTCAATCTCTTGGTTTTGAGCGATGTAGATTTTGTGGCCAGTCATATTTTTTTTTAATAAACCCCAAACTTCATAAATACAGAAGGTCGTTCGCACTTTATGGAAACGACTTTGATAGTTAATCTTTTATTTTACATTCCAATCAAAAGAAAACAGTAGCACACGGTTATTCTGGAGTTGCCAAATTTTTATCTCAAAAAAATGCAAACGACAAAAATAAATTACAAAATCGTTTCCATGAAGTGGGAACGACCTTCTGTAGAAGACATTGACAATAAATCTATGCAACAACTTGGTACTTCCTCTGAAAATGAAGCTGCAAATGCAAATTCGATTTTTGAAACGCATGTCGAGGAAATTTGTACACTTGGCGCAGTACCTCATAAACCTAAAAATGCTGAAAGAGCGACGGCGAGAGATTATCTGGATGAGTTGGAAGATAAGAAAAAAACAAACTACGCCGCTAAAAGCAAACCCAGACGTTAAAATCAAAACAAAAGTCAGCTGACCCAAAAAGAAATCACATAGGTGTAATGTTAGGCAGTGCTTCAATAAATGCACCCTCGAATATTACTGTATCAACAATTGGTTTTGCTTTTTGCGAAAAAGCAGTCCCGGAAACACGATTCAATGTTTGGGATGTAAAATTTGGTTTCACGAAGCTTGCGGAAGAGTATCAAAACACATGAAACGTTATTATTGTCCTACTAAATATACTTAGTTTTTCACGAATATACAATTTCTTCTGCCGTTAGGTATTATTACTTCGAAACCAAAAACAGACACGATTTTGGAAACCATCGAGTACGATTTAGAATACTGGTTACCAAAATCGTACCTTTGGGTCCATTTCAAACATGTGCATGTATGTAAACGAGAAATGTCTATAAACGCATTTACTGTTTCAAGTGGTCTAAATAAAATGCCACTCTACGATTTAGTAAAATTAGTTTTTTAAACAGACATACCCGTTCTCTATATCATGCATAATTTCGTAAGTGGTACGACTTTGATAACTTTCCCCTAACAGTGCGGCGTCTCTGCTGATGTCTGTTCAATAAATGCGTTCAATGCCCACTGCGTACGTGTTGTGCTCAACTCCACTCTGCAAGCCTCGACAGCTTCATTTTAGTAAATAATCGCAGTTAAATCACCTTAAAACCCTAAAATGTGGCCCAGACGTTCAGTATAGGAGCACGAAGGTTCGAAACCAACCGAACACGACGGCACGATGTTTAACAATAAACACTCGCATTTGAATTTCTTTGTGAGGAAAAAATATCGATGAGTCGGCTATAAATAGATCAATAGAATCCCTAATTTAATCTATATCTATGAATCATTAATGGATCTATACAGAATTATATTTCGATGAATCATTTTATCGATTTATCAAAATCAGTTTATTGTTTTTGGAGCTTGCAAAAGAGAGAGAGGGGGAGATCATAACGCAACTACCCTTCCCCTTAAAGCGTAGCCCCAAAATCGATTTACCTATTAATTAAATTATCGATTCATCAATATCACTTTACGGGTTTAGCAGCTCAGATTGGGATGGTAAACTTGGGAACATCTGTGCGAATCGATTAAGATGCAACAGGCTTTCAGGGACGATGCCATGAGCTCCTCATGCATAAAGGAGTGGTACAACCGCTTCAAAGATGGCCGCCCATCAGTGGACAGTGAACCACGTTCAGGTAGGCCCTCAACAAGCCGGAATGACAATGTCATTGAGCAAGTGCAGACTGTGTCGTATCACAGTCCGAGAAATTGCGAACGATATAGGGGTAAGCAAAGGATCGGTACATTCAATTTTGAACGAGAATTAGGCAAGAGGAGAGCGTCCGCGAAATTTCTACCGAAGCTGCTAACAGTGGAGCAGAAGAAATGACGTCTGTTTATCGCACAGGACATGCTGGACAATGCAAACAGTGACCCCAACTTTCTGAACACCGTGATCACAGGCGATGAAACATGGGTTTATGGGTACACATGGGAGTACGGCTATACTCTTTTTCGTATTACTTAAACTGCCCAGTACCTATATAGTTCAATACCCAATAAGGGTGGAAGGGATTGGGTTTCACACACTTTGTCATCACAGGCCACATCAAATGAACTCCTGATGTACGCACATTTTTATTAGACTATGTCGGGAAAAGGTTAGACTTTTTCGGCATTGGTTATTCAACTTTTACGGCAACTGTTTCTATGTTTATATATATATATATATATGTTTCTCTCTCAATATATATATGTGTGTGTGTGTGTGTGTGCGCGTGTTTCTCTGCAGAAAACAAACAATGTGTGTCAAACGTTATCCGAGGAGAGGATGCCACTTTCTAAATACTCTCTATTAAATCATGCACGTAACAAAATAAATGTTTATCAGTGAAATCCGTTGAAATGGACTTCATTTCAGTGCCTTTTCGAAATAGAGACACTGGTTTGAGAGCTCCAACAGTCATCCTCTTTCAACCGACAGAAAAGCTATTACCATCATTTCTATGAATATAATATTCATACAGGTTTCCCACCCATATCCGTTTCACACCCTTAACTTCTGGACGGTAACACCTTAGGCCAGGTGTTCCCAAAGTGGGCGATACCGCCCCCGGGGTGCGGTGGAACGATCCAAGGGGGCGGTAGTAGCCCCGGGTGACAATTGGGGGGGCGGTGAAAGCATAAAGAAAGAATACGAGACAATTCTAAAACATTCCGCAGAAAGTGGACGGGAAAGACTTAGGCAGGAACAATCATGTATTGTGATACTTGATACGTATCCAGAGAATTAATTTTCCATTTTTGGTCTACTGAGCATCTTGGGAAGTACCCTTCTTTCTGTATTTTGCACCATTTGTACTTCCATTCTCTTCGTGCTGTTGTTTCAAACATACGGCACAAACACTCAATCACACTTCAGAGATTCTGCATGAAAAGTCACTTAAAAACCCGAAATGCTTGAAATGGACCTTTCTATATTTGTGGTCTGGATTTTCATTGTCTACGATTTCATCGTTACTCGATACCTCATAAGGGTACAATTTAGATGTCTAAAAGTTACAATCGGGCTGTTTCGCTCGCAGCATGCCTCAGGGTATATATGAAAAGTTCTGAACATTTTACAAAAGTTAGTAAAATCAGTCATGAAAGGGTCAAAGAAATTTAAGGAGTGATTGTAATATAGGTAGGAAATGAGGAATGTTTTTTTCCATAACACACACACACACACACACACATATATATATATATATGTGTGTGTGTGTGTGTGTGTGTGTGATATACACCGCAGAGCCATTACATTATGATCACACTCCTTCTGTAACAATGAGCTCGCCCAGAAACAAAACCACGGCGCGTGCGCGGCTGAAGTTGGAGTATATAAAGGACCCATGCATTGTCTTTCCAAACATATAGTGATTAGCGACATAATGGGAAAAGCAGCCGATTTATCAGACTTCGATAAAGGTCAAATCGTTATGGCTCGGCGCCTGGGAAGGTCGATATCAGAAACGGCGCGTTTGGTGGGCTGTTCACGTGCAGTCGTTGTGAGCACGTACCGAAAGTGGTGTTTGGATGGTGAAACGAAAAGTCTCTGGCCAGCGGTGTGTCGCCCGCGGCGCATTGATTCCAGAGGAGAGCGGAGACAGTCGCGCAATATTCGCCGTGACTGAAGAGCTACAACTGCCGAAATTACCAGTAGCTACAACAGTGGTGACCAAGACAATGTTTCTTAACACACAATACGGCGTGCTCTACTGCGTATGGGCCTACGAAGCCGGCGGCCGAAACAAGCCCCTGTTCTGACGGCACGTCATCGCCAGCAGCGCATGCAATGGGCCAAGGAACATCGGAAATGGACCACAGAAGAAGGGAAGAAAGTTGCATGGTCGGACGAATCACGTTTTCCGGTTCATCACATTAACGGGCGCGTGCGCCGATTTCAAACGGAAATACTGGCTCACGGATGCACAGTTGGACGGAGACAAGCTGGAGGCGGCGGTATAATGGTGTGGAGCACATTATGACCCATAATCTCCATAGAACAATCCCTGACGTCTTTGCGCTACGTCAACATTGTTGCAGACCAGGTGCACCCATTCATGACAACAGTGTTTCCGGCTGGTGATGGCGTTTACATAATGCACCATGTCATAAGGGTCGAATCGTCAGAGAGTGGTTCGAGGAACATTCTAGTGACTGCCAAGTCATGCCTTGGTCTCCAAATTCACCTGACATTAATCCAACAGAACAAATGTGGTTCCACCTTGCAAACCAAATTCGTGCTGCCATGCTACGATCTCGCAATGAGCAGGAATTGCAGGACCAGTTGGTGAGCGCTAGGTAAAAGGTACCTCAGACTACCTATCAGCACCTTATCGAGTCAATGCCACGCAGGATGTTGGTTTTGAGGGCGAAAGGTGGTCATAGTGCAATGGTTCTTCGGTGTATGTGTGTGTATGTATATATATATCTATATATATATATATATATATATATATATATATATATTATAAATATATATGTGTATATATATATATATATATATATATTATAAATATATATATATATATATATATATATATATATATATATATATATATATATGTCTGTTTGTTTGTCCGCTATAGAATCATAGACTGGTTCACCCACCGGGACCAAATTCGTCACAGTTAATGTTTTGGACCCGAGAAACTTAAATTAGGAAAAACGAAATTTGGGGCTCCATTAGTTTTTTTTTAATTAATTTTTTAATGTTTTTTGTGCCCGATAGAGGTGCGTCTACCCCCTGTGGATTCCCCTGGACCAGCTGCGTTAAGAGGGGTGGTTTGAGGATGACGGAGGGGGGGGGGGTCAAATTACAGTGAACGGGAGAAAGAGGGTTGGGAATGACCTTAAAATCAAACGAAGGTCCGCAGGCTCAAAGCTTCTTTCTTTCTTATTGTTTGTATATCATTTCAGTCGAAACGTGCTAAGCGCATTCTGTCTGGCCAGATGAACATGAAGAGCGGGAGTGCAGCCCAGTATTTTTTTGATGGAATGCATGAAATATTTTATATCTATATATCTACCCGGGCAATAATGCTAGTGTATATATATATATATATATATATATATATATATATATATATATATATATATATATATATATATATATATATATATATATATATATATATATATATATATATATATACTTTTGTGGGATGTCTTTTCGCAATAAGTGCGTCATTTGTTATTTGACTCAAGTGTCCACTTACTTTCGGAAACGTGTAACCATTTGCAAGCTATACCATTGTTTATCCATTTACACGCTGTAAATACGTCTCTTTCTGTATTACAGGCGTCTCCCGAGAAGCACAGACGGAAGGAGTTGGCAGTCGAAACGATGAACATGCATTGGAAGGTAATGTTCGGTATTTGATTACGAGCAGAAAATCATTCTTGACATTGTCTTTCACGGTGGCGTCTCGCGACAGAAATGATAGGACTCGGAAATACAGGGAAAACATTTTAACATTCATCCTAGATGTTAAAACGAGAGAAATGGGCAACGCACACCTTTTGTTTCATACTCGTCGTATGATGTCTAAGAAAAATTCAATATTATCGACTCAGATTTCGACATGAAAAGTTCGAATTTCTCTTTTTTAAAGACGCAAACAAAATTCATGCTGTTTCTTCCCAGTGTCTTAGAGCGAAAAAAAGACACTTTTCAAGGTATGAACGTAACCGTATCTGTAACAAGCATGGCGCTTCTCTACTAGACAGCCAATACGTCTCTTTTCGTGACGTATGCTTTAGTGTTCGAGACTTGGATTGTACCGATGTGTTCGTGTTCGCTAGAGCAACGTTTACCAAGATTTCTGAATCCCTTACTGGTAGAGAATTTAGCCTTCGAGCCACGTCGCGCACACCTACTGTCTGCAGTCTTGCTGTCCGTCATTCGCCTCTCGGACCCCGGTCGTTTTCGCCATGTGCTTCGCGATGGGTCGATGTCCAAACTGCGATGTCGCGATGTCACCTCTAGCTTCTCACGACTATCGTGACTGAAGGGTGAAACATCTCGTGCGACGGCATTTTGAGAGACTCGTCCGCCTCTAAAATTATTTTCTTGGCACGGCTCAATTCAGCTTCGATTATGAGTTCCGAACCTTTTCATTTCGATTGGAGGTTAGGGCACGTTCCGCCCCGCCATGCATTCCTTAAACCCATTACCTTACCTTATCTGGCGTCCATCGAGGGCGTATGTGGTCACGACGCAACAGCGTAGGGGTTTGGGTGCAGGTCTGCACCGGTTTAACTTTACCTGAACAAGCGAACGTTGCATGTATAATGACTTGGTAGTATTGAAACTTTTCGGCTGTAAAGTGTCGATCATTTTTCTCGGCCTTCGACTCTTTTTGAATGCCATAGAGTGGCATGTCTATGAGGTTTTGTGACTGTAGTGTTGCGTGTTACTTGCGTCAGTTAAAATTAAGTTGCGTTTAATTTTGAACAAAGTGTCTTTCTTTTAAACAAGTTGAGTTTTTAGTTTTACTTCGCCACCCTACGTCTTTACTGTCAATAACTAAGCATTCACGTTTTTCATTTTGCAGCTATCTTCTGTCAGTCGGAACATTTCGGGAAGTTGCTGCTCTCCGGCGATGGACACGACGTCCTCCTCAAAGTCGGAGGCAAAGAGTTCAGAGCCCACAAACTTATTCTCAAGTCCCGATCCCCGGTCTTCTCGGCGATGTTCGGCAGCGGCATGGCGGAGAGTGCCGGGGACTCCATCACGATCGAGGACTGCGACCCGGACTCGTTCGGCCAGTTCCTCCAGTTCGTGTACTGTGGAAGGGCGGACATTGCTTCGGTCGGCAGTGCTCTGGGTCTGTACCACGCAGGCTACAAGTACGACTTCCCGATCCTGAAGAAAATGTGCGTCCAGTTCCTGGAGAGTTCCTTTTCGACGACTTCCGTGTTCGAGGTCGTCAGTTTGGCTGCTCGACACGGGGAGGGGGAGCTGCTACAGCGAGCCATCGTCTACCTTTCGACGCATTTAAAGCAAGTGATGCGCACAGTGGAATGGCAGCGTTTCCTTTTGGCCAACCCCATCGAAGCCAATGAGATGTGCTTAAAAGCCCTGGATTGCGAGAAGCGCTAGTGACTGCCATTTTCGTTATAGGAACTGAATTCTGCGCCGAGTGCGGTATGGGATTACATGTGGGGATCTTTGCATGGCAGGTTTTGTGTCCTGTTGAAACTTGTTGCTCAACGTTGAAACGGCTGTTTCGAAGCAACACAGATTGTTCAGTGAATGGGACTTCACACAAAGACTCGGACTTCTCCGTCTGTTTCTGTTGTCAATGTTTCGTCATTTGTGCCAAGTATTTTCTATAATGTTTCATACGCACCAATCGTTTGGAGAGTTCCTAATGACCCAAAGAAGTTCTGTTATCGTAAAATGTACCTCGAGTGAAATCTTTTTAAAACCTGAATTTCGGGGTGAAAACTGCTGTGTTCATCCAGGTGACTCCTTTTGATTTGTAAATAGTAAAATGTCTCGCCATTATCTTGAATTTGAATTCGAACTTTGTTTTCTGTGAAGATCTCTGTACTCTTTATACATTTTTTATTGTTATACATCATTCGTAAAATTAATTTAGTTCTATAGTCGTAAGAAACGAATTGATTTGAATATCAATAAATCGAATTTATTTTGCTAGTATTCTGTACTATGTTTACAAAAAGCAATCCCACTTGTATACAGTACTAACTAAATATATTGACGCATGATGAAAAAAAGGTCTAAAGCATTTTTACGAATGACCGATTCACGGCATGATTCCCAATCGGCCGGAGTCGTGAGGTCATTCTGTTTCTTTGAGTTGTTTAGAACATGTCGGTATACATTGAATTAAACAGATTATTTATAAACACGTCGTTTTTTAAAAATTTTCTAATCAGGCCTGTTCCTGATAGGAACTTGCACCAATTTTTTTTAATTAAATGATCTCCATAACGAGTAAACTAAAAGTTTCCTAAATTGACTTATGCAACCGAAAGAGGTTGCAATCCACTAAATGGAAAAAGGCCGAGTTTACATGAATCGGTTACGGCGACCGCCTGAGGCCGATTTTTCCCGCCGTCGCCAAATCAGTCGTTGGCGATGAGTGCCGTAGACGGAAAGGGAGAGACAACCAAACTTACGTAACGCGTTTATAAGAGTTTCATGATACTTGCGACGGACTCTTAATTGAAGTAAAATAAAATACGATATTTTCATTTCCGTTTGTAGACCATTTTAAGCTCTATTCTAGTTAAAAGTTTAGAAATTATATATGACCACCCTTCGGCAGTTGCCGAAAGGATAATAATGAATGCGTTGATGGTTCATGACATATATTCCGTCGAGTACTGATCAAAATGGCGTCTCGCAGTTTGATCCGCAGAGCCCCGAAGCATTTCGATGTTTCGTGTATGCGTTTCTGTTTTTGGATCTTCAGAATTATATTTGTGATGTTCTCCAGAACGTTCGAATACAGCTTCTTCGCGCAGGTTTGAAATTACTCGGGAAAGCGACAACGTCAGAAAAACCTCCCTACGAGTTCATCATTTTTTTGCCACTCCATTTCGCTAAAAGTTGAAGAGACGCCTTTAATTCATCGCAATGCTCTTTTACTCTCGACAAGCACTCGAACAAACAGGGAGCTGTTGGGAAGAGCTGACGTGTCCCTCACGCGTCCGGTGTCGCTGACAAGCAAGGCTACTCGAATTTGCGAGATTTTTTAAGAGCAGGAGGAGAACGGGGTGATACGGTCTCCGCCACCTCTGCGAAGGCAGCGATTTCGCCGTATGACGTCATATCCCTGAAGAATTGATGGAACTCCTTTGTGAAGCCTTTTTTCCCCTATAAAAGTATCATCTGCCAAATAACGGAATTGGGGACGAAGGTTTCGAATTACTCGTGAGAGCGAGGACGTCGGCAAAACCTTCGTACGAGTTTCTCTCCAAATGGAACTCGAGAGATTTGAAAAATTCGGTATCGGAGGGAAGAAACTCTATGGTTTAGGGTCATTTCGGCCCCAAAACGATGGAGAAGTGTTGAAATTTAGACGAGAGTGAAATGTCAGCGAGACGCCCGAAACCACTCAATTCTCATGGGGACTAACGTGCAGAAATGGGCAAAAATTGGATTCCAAAGGGAATTCGATTTTCCTCCAAAATTCCAAGTAATTCCCTTTAAAATAGACAATGGATAATAAGCAGATGTAGTAGAATGCAAGTGAATACATCACTTTTTTTGTATAACTTTGTCATTTCCACACTTTTGAATTCGACATCCCATCATAACGTAGCTAAATATAGTGTTCATTGTAATATTTTTGGTTGCGAAATGGTTAACATAATTATTTATTAACTAAATTTTAGAGAGGTTCGTTTCTACACAGTTCACGTGAGATGCTCTTTTTATTTTGCAGCAGTAAAATACAAAAAAAAGTTTAAGTAATAAAAAGCTTCACGGATATTTCATCAAACGATTCTTGAAAGACTAAGAAACAGAGAATTGGGTGTTTTTTTTTTTTTTTTAATTTTATGGAATGTGTGAATTAATGGGAACTGCATGCGAGTTTTGTGTCCAATGAATTGAATAAAATTATCCATAAATTGCGCGATCGCATTACATTTTTAAAGTTCATGGTTCAGGAACTTTAACCCTTCGGAGGGGAACATCCGTCTCTCAGACAGCTACGGTTTCTTTATTCAACGCTGCGGGCCCCACCCTTCGACCTTGTTGTACTGTGAGTCTACAAGTGCTTCGGTCAACATCTCGTCTTCAGTGTGGAACGGGCGATTCGTGCCGCCAGCCTTCTATGCTTCAGGTGCGTGCCATTTTCCCAGAACATTGTCTGTCTGTTAGACAGATATTCCCGCTAAAGCATGTTTAAATATCTGCCTGTCTGGCAGATATTGTGTGAAATGTAGATGCAGATATCTTTCGAGATTTGAGATTTTTAATGTTCTGGGAACGACTCTCGCCAAACCCTGTTTGATGTTACCTCTTTTGAAACGAGGGCCGAAGAAGACTGATTTTTCTTAAATGCCTCCTCAAAACGAACCGTGATAATTGGTGCTGTTCAGTAGAAGCTGGTCAAGAATGAAGGAGAAATGGTTTGGCAATTGTGGCTACTATGAAATAAAATGTAACGCGCTGCCTTTGCTTTCATTCGAGGACTCGAAATGAATCGTATGCATTTTTTTTTCTGCTCCGCGTAGCTGTCAAACATGAGCATCACGCAAAGTTGTCTGCACATCTGGTGTGATACGTGGTTGCTACTCAATTCGGTACTTACGTATTATAGCTGAAGCTTTGGGGTTTGGCGAAAAAGCGGCAATAAAGCGCCAATTATGCTCCCCATCCTTGTTGATAGTATTGTTTTCGCCATTCATTGCTTTTCGCTCCCGCTCTAAGTTTCGTTTTGAAGATTTTCTTTATTTTTTTAGGTTATGAAAGTCATTTGACAAAGATGTTTTATAAAAGAAGTTTGGCGAGAAATATGACAGTGTAATATCTCAACTTTGATAAAAGATAACTTTTATAAAAGTTGGGTTCTTCGTCAAAGTTTTATAAAAGATTTCGGTGCCCGGATGTTATAAACAACATTTCGAGCAACAGCATGTTAAAGAAATACAAATGTGTGGAAAACGCGGCAGATAAAGAACAAGATTTCGATTCGAAATAGTTTTTGCTCTAATTAAAAATTGCGCACTAATGACAAAACAGAAATACACGAAAAATATTCAAAATGAGTATGTTAAAAACGCAAATCTTTCAAAGGAAAAGTCTTAGGATGCTGAAATTTTGCATGGTGGTTACTCCTAAGCTCTAGATGCCCACTAAGAAATATTTTTAAAAAGTACAAATATTAAGGGGTTTAAAAGGGGCTTAACCCCCTCCCCACTGAAAAAAACCCCATTGTATCTCTGAAACCATAGGACCCAGGAAGTTGAAATTTCGTATGGTGGTTCCCCTTATGCCCTAGGAGCCCACTAAAAAATCTTTTTGAAAAATTCAGATTTTAAGGGGGTTAAAAGTGGCTTAACCCGCCTCTAAAAAAAAACCCCATAGTATCTCTGGAACCATAAGGCCTAGAAAGCTGAAATTTTGCATGGTGGTTCCCCTTAAACCCTAGGTACACACCAATAAATATTTTTTAAGAGCTCGAATTTTAAGGGGTTTAACCCCCTCCCCCCTAAAAAATCCCACGGTATCTCTGGAACCATAGGGTCTAGGAAGCTGAAATTTTGTATGGTACTTCCCCTTAAGTCCTAGGTACACACCAATAAATCTTTTTTAAGAGCTCGAATTTTAAGGGATTTAGCCCTCTTAGATAGAAATAACTTTTATAAAAGATCTTTGTCAAAGAACTTTGATAGTGTAATAGGGGTATTTTGAGGTTATAGCATTTCTTTTATGCATAACTGTTATAAAAGATACAAATAACTTTTAAAAAATATCTTTGTCAAAGAACTTCGATAGTGTAATATAGGTCAAAAGGAAGAAGATGCAGTGTCTTTTTTCCAGATCCGTGGAATTTTGCCCAGTCAGCGTGTATGCCCTAACTTTCACAACATGCGTGCCTATTTTAATCGACCAGTAGCTGGAGATGTAATATTAAAGATTGCGGCAAAACAGTCAGAATTCAGAAGGAAAACTGGTTCTACGGTTCCCGATTGCCATTACTTTAAAATCCCGATTGCCAAACTTTAAATATTTGCATTTTCCGTCGAAACCTGTATGAATATCAATTTGTGTCTAATTTGTATTACCCCTTCTTGGCGCGTCGCTTTTTTTTTTGTCTAAGAGTGTATTCCTACTTTGTCTTTAATATGAAAGTTTTAATTAGATCTAAAATTATCTACAGCGAAATCATGTTCTTCAGCTGCTTATTTTTTTTTAAACTTTTCCATGTGTTTTCCAAATACTTTTTTAAACATGCTGCTGCTCAAAATGTTGATGCATATTTAATAACTGCTTTCGTATATTTCATACATGTGCTTCGCCACAGATTACACGAGTGCCATGAATTATGTCATTTGGTTCATTTAATTTCAATTAACTTTAGCAGTAAGATGGGGTCATTTCTCATAAGGAGTTCATCGCAGAATTTAACGACAGTGATCCGAATTTAAATACGAGTTTTGGATATTTCATTTTTATTTTGGGGATTTAAAACCACTTTACAACCTCCTAAAAAGTTGCTTTTTAAACATCTTTCTTGGCCAGCACCTAGAGTCTAAGAGAGAACGCCATGCAAAATTTCAACTTCTTCGGCCTTATTGTTCCAGAGATACAGTGGGATATTTTTTTTTGGGGGGGGGGCTAAACCCCTTAAAATTTGAATGTAAAAAAAGATTTATTGGTGTGCACCTAGGGCTCAAGGAAAACCAACCAACAAAAATTTCAGCTTCCAGGCCTTATGGTTCCAGAGATACAGTGGGTTTATTTATTTATTTTTTTGGGGGGGGGGGGTAAACCCCTTAAAATTTGAACTAAAAAAGGAAAAAATTATTGGTGTGCACCTAGGGCTTAAGGAAAACGAACTAACCAACCAAATTTCAGCATCCCAGGCCTTATGGTTCCAGAGATACCATGAGTTTCTTTTTTTTTTTTGGGGGGGGGGGGGCTAAACCCCTTAAAATTTGAACTTAAAAAAAAAGATTTATTGGTATGCACCTAGGGCTTAAGGGAAACCAACCAACCAACTTTCAGCTTCCCAGGCTTTATGATTCCAGAGATACACTGGGTTTATTTATTATTTATTTTTTTTTTTTTGGGGGGGGGGGGTAAGCCCTTAAAATTTGAACTAAAAAAATTATTAGTATGCACCTAGGGCTCAAGGGAAACCAAACAATCAAATTTCAGCTTCCCAGGCCTTATGCTTCCAGAGATACAGTGGTTTTTTTAGAGGGAAGGGGGGCTAAACCCCTTAAAATCCGAACTTTAAAAATATATTTATAGGTGTTCCCCTACGGCTTAAGAGGAACCACCATACAAAATTTCAGCTTCCTAGGCCTTATGGTTCCAGAGATATGATTTTTTTGGGGGGAGAGGGGGCAAAGCCCCTTAAATTTCGAGCGTTCAAAATGATTTATTGGTATGCACCTAGAGCTTAAGGTGAACCAGCATAGGAAATTTCAGCTTCCTAGGCCTTGTTCCAGAGATACAGAGGGTGTTTTCAGAGGGGGCTGGGGGTTAAGCTCTTTTTAACCCCCTTATAATATACTGTTTCCAAAAAAAGATTTCTTAGAAGGCACCTAGGGATTATGGGGAATCACTATACGAAATTTCAGCTTCTTAGGCCCTATGGTTCCAAAGATACAGTGGGTGTTTTTAGAGTGGGGGCAGGGAGTTAAGCTCTTTTTAACCCCTTAAAATTTACAGTTTCCAAAAAAAGATTTCTTAGAAGGCACCTAGGGATTATGGGGAACCACCATACGAAATTTCAACTTCCTAGGCCCTATGGTTCCAAAGATACAATGGTTGTTTTTAGAGGGGGGCAGGGGGTTATGCCCTTTTTAACCCCCTTAAAATTTGTATTTAATTATAAAAATCTTATTGGGCGCGTAGAGCTTGGGAGTAACCACGTTTTCCACACATTTGTATTATTTTAATATGCTTCTGCTCGAAATGTTGTTTATAATTTCCGGGCAGGAAATAGGTTGCCACTGTGAAGTTAGGTGTTGGCGAGCAGATATTACGCCAAGGGTTAAAGGCTGCCAAGCTTCAGCTATAATACATAAGTAACCTCAATTCTCTGACGCGTTGATATGAAGAGTTGTACTGTCAGCCTAAATTTCACGATTGTTTTTTTTTTTTTTTTTTAGGCTGAAATTCCTTTCAAGAACTACGTTCGGAGCTAATTTTTTTTTCAAAAATTCACAGTACTGATTCAATACCTATATTTTTAGTTCAAATGGGATCTAAAACCACGAAGACATGTCATTTTGGTAAACATTTCATAACGTTTTAAAATAGGAGGAATTTTTTTATAAATTTTCATAACGATGGAGTGTTGACGTCAGAGACAATGCTATCCATTCGACTCGATATATTTTAATTTCCTTCGTACTAATAGACCACTGCGACACTTACCGTGTTCCGATGTAAAAGTTTTTCAATATTTGCAAAAAATCACTGAAATACACCAAAAAAAAATTTTAAAAACACCAATATTTTTTTTTTTTTTTTTTTTTTTTTTCAACAATCTTTTTAGAAGAGCAGTTACCTGCAGAAGGATTCAATGAACAGCTATAGGTGAGCTTTTAGGCCAAAACAGAGTGTTGTCGCCAAATGAGGATGCATGCCTCCCCGTAAGGGACGATTTTTGGAGCACCTGAGCCGAGGGCTATATCTCCAGTATTACATTATGATCGTGATCAATACAGTGCTCTTGGAATATAAAACGTACTAAATAAGAAATTACTTAAATGCCTAATCAGCATGAAAAGATTAAAATAGTATGGAAAACATCCGCGCCATGGGTTATCCCGTGGCCGGAAAAAAGAAGTCCATGACTATTTTACACGCGGAGAGAACTTTCGATATATCCATCGGCGGTTCTCTCAAAATCGCGGCAACATTTTGGAGCATATTAGTTATATCGGATATTGAGTAATGTTCAAAAATTTCCCTCAACGTTTTTATGAGTCCCACGAAGTCGGAGAGATCGCTGGTGTTTTTGCTAGTGTTGGGATTTATATAAGAACATGTTTGTTGGGGTTTTGAGTATTTAGAGATTGGTTTATCTAACTGTATTTTAGTTCTAGGTGTGGGTCTGGCCCTAGTATTGATTTTCGGGTTTTCGTTTTGATTGCTAACCTCTGGGGGGGGGGGGGAGTATTTACTACGGTGAGTTCACTAGTGTTTTGGTTTTCGCTGACCCTATCCGCCCAGGCCGAGACCTTGGGAACAGGGGCAGGAATGAATTCTTGGATTGGGGCATTCGAGAATTTGTGTGTTTGATTTTTCCTATTGGGTTTTAATTTAAGCATGGATGGGTGTCTAGCACATTTGGTGTAGTTAGATGTGTGATTTCCTCCGCAATTTGCGCATTTGAATTTCTCAGGTTGTCCTTTAAGAGGACAGAGCCTGGCCTGATGTTTTTCGCTGCATAAAAGACATTTGGTGGTGAGATTGCAAGTGTTGCTCGAGTGTCCATACTGCTGACAGTTATAGCACTGAGCAACACCTGTGTTTTTGAAGGGGGATATGCTAATTTTAAGATAATTAATTTTAGTTAGTTTATTTAAGTTTTCGAGGTTAGGGGTTGGTTTGATACATATTAAAAAGAGCGGTAGGGTGGTATTAGTTCTCTTGTTTGTAAGTTGAGCGATTTTCGCTGGCACGATGCCAATACTAGCGAATGCGTCAGCGATGTCTTGCCTGTCTGTGTAGGCGGGGAGTCCCCGAATAATGAATTTCCTCGGTCTCTCCGACCGCGGGTCAACAGTCCTGTACGGGATACAATTTTCAGTAAGAAATTTTTGAACATTTTGGTAGGTGCAACTGTCGTGCAAAAGAATGCGTATGAGTGAACCTGTCAATACAGGTTCCGCATTAGGAGCAATACTTAAAATTTGGTCTAGATAACTCTTATAATTATTGCCAGCCTCGTAAAAAATATGGTAATTTGTACTGATGACAGGAGCGGCAGTCTCCTGCGTTTCCATGTCATCAGTAACCTCTCCTATGTTTTGAACATTAACGCTAACATCAATATTATTACTAGCACTAGCGGCGGGCTGGTCCTGTTCGCGAGCAATAAGTTTGCTTCGAGAGTCCGAGGGTAAACCCTCTTCATCTCTTGGCCGTTTCTTACTATGAAAAATGGGAAATCCTGCCTCATTTAATTTACATTCCATGTTAACATTACTAAGTTTAGCATTAACACTATCCATATTACTTTTTAAGAAATCACAAAAAAGGTTAAGTTTAAGGAAGGGCTGAATATCCTGGGGTTTCCCTGGGAGCACTGTATTTAAAAGATCACCAAAAATGTGAATTACCTGAGGACGATCTTGGATAGCATCGCTCAGAAGATAGTCAATAAAGTCCTTGATAATCCGTGAGAGGTAGCTTTCTTCTGGTAGATATCTGTCGACGTGATCTCGTGCTGCTTCAGCCATTTCCAATTGTAATTGTGATGGGGCCTCCCGTCGCTTGGTGGCGGCAATTTTCTTTTTTTGGCCTTTAGAAAGTTTCTTTGGCCCGTTGGTTAATCCATGCTTTGCATCACGTGCCTTCTGTAGAAGGATATCTTCATGTGCTGACTGGGCTGGAGAGTCTATCTTGAAATCTTTCCTGGTTCGTAGATCCTTCATCACTTTTTCTTCCATCTCTGAATCCATGTCGGAGTCCGAGTCCGATATATTGTACCGGTTGCCGACCGTCTTCATGCCCGGCTACATTCCCCCGATCACCCATGAGCAAGCTCTCGCCCCTCAGACTAATCGAGCAAAACGTACCCGGCGAACGCAGAGCAGAAACGTTGGCTAGTTAGCAAGGCAAGTGCACGTGTAAACACGTGCGGTCGCAAGGCTTAGCGGAGCGTAGTAAAACACGTCTGTACACCTCGGTGTCCAGACTCGTTCTCCCTCCTCCTCTCTCTCCAAATGAGGATGCAGCGAGCGAGAGTGACGTCAGTGGTCGCGGTGATGAGCAGACGTGCCATAGGTTTCATTCAGTGTCAATATTAAAAGTGCTATATGTATGTACGTTACTAGCGTCTAGAGCATAGGTTCTCAACGTGGGCGACAACGCCCCCTTGTGGGCGTTTGAGGCTTTCAAGGGGGGGGGGGGGCAGTAGAAGACTCAGAGAAAATTAGGGGGCGTTGAGATGGGGGGTTATTTTCGACCTTTTTTCAGGATCAAACTCGGAAGAAGCTGTAAAAATTACAAGAACTAATAGAAGTAAAAACAAATGAAGAATTAAAATTAAAATTTAAACACGGGTATCAACAGTTCTGGCTGTAAAAAGATGCCGACACTTTACCCTGCATTATGGGCTGTGGCACAAAAATTTTGAATAGCGTTTTCTTCATCATATTTAGTGGAACGTGGGTTCAGTGCAGTCACGAATATGATAACTAAAGACAGAAACCGACTGCAAATTGATAATCGCGGTGATTAAGGTATTCTACACACTAAAACAGAGCCGAATATAAATAAATTGATTGCTGTGCATCAAGTTCATTTTATTTATTAGATTTACAATTATTTGTAATATTTACCAAACGATTATTATCCTTCGTTATCTTAATTTTCTGTGTGTAATGCGAATGTAATTATGTTTGATTTTAATAAATAATTTTATAATTTTAAGCTTAAAGTTATCTTATTTACAACAACATATTTCTTTACTATGTTCACTTATATAGGTAGAAAGATATACATAAAAGGCCGAAAATTTGCCATTGTATGTGTGTTTACTCGCATAGGAAGGGGGAGCGGTGAGTAATTTTTTCTCTGAAAAGGGGGCGGTCGACGAAATAAGTTTGGGAATCCCTGGTCTAGACAAAGAGTACTATTTTCCAGTTCAAAGTAACTGCGCTACAGGCGCCATCTATTAACGTAATAGTGAACCAAGCATTTTACATTTTCATTACAATGGGATAATTTTTAGTTATGCCCACATGCTATTTACGATATTTTCTCTGCGAAATTCATTGATTTTTTCCCCTTCACATTATAGATTATAATTTATAATTTTGAAATCCATAATTAACTATGGAAGATGCGAATTCGTTTGCAGCTCATGAAGGAGCTGCATCTTCAGATCATGATGCCCAAACTTAACTTAAAGTAAATTAAAACGTTAATAGAAATTCAGTTAAAATCGAAAAATTGTAGAAAACTTTTGATAAAGATGGTTTTTTTTCTCACTTTTTCATACTGTGAAACTGAAGATTCATATTATATCTTTAGCCTTAACATAGTTTTTAACAATGATATGATCCATAGCAAAAATTCTATGCTATATTATTTTTTCTGATTTTATTTATAGCATATTTATTTTTCTCATTGTATAACTTTTGAATACTACTCAAACGTCAATTCCATTGATATTCATTTTTAAAAAAATCAAATTATTTTGTATTTTAAGGATCGCCAGGCAGTCAAAGCGCAGAGGAGGGCCCTAACTGAATTCATTTCTTGCCCCCCCCCCCCTCCCCCCAGAAAAAAAAGGTTAGAAGCACGCTACACCTATGGTGTTGCTTGTGATAGTATTTATTGTTAACCTGACGAAGAAGAGAGAGAGAATTTTTTTTTATCTTACTCCACATTTTTTTAACAATCAAGAGGAATAAAAGGCGAGTGGCCTTTATTAGCAGGGTGTATAGTAATCAAATCCGTTTCAGTGTAAACTATCATATATTTTTCAAAATAAGTTTAGTTTAGAAATACAAGAAAATTTAATTATTGATTTACCACATTCACAAGTTTTGCAAAATAATGAATTTATTTAATATTAATATTGCAAAATGTATTATATTATAATTAATATGACAATATTTAAGAATGCCAATTCATGAATGTAATGTAACAAGGTTACAGTTGATATTTTCTAATAATAAATCATAATAAATAAGAAATACAATAAATTAGGCCATTAACAATAAATAGGTCATTAAATGGTAATGTGGACATTGGAGGCTTTGATGAAGAAATGTAAATTACATTTCTTTTTTATTTTTTTAATGAACGGAGGATGGGGTGGTTAATTGTGGTACGAATATGTATTTATAAAAATTCATTATTTGCTGAATGTCTATTAAAATATAATGTGTGCTTTATTTATAGACTGTTTTATTTCTTGTACTTAGAATTAGTCATATATCTTAAATTTATAAATATTCAAAATTTGAGTGATTTATGTGTTTGAAAGCAAAAGAATGATAAAGTATAATAAAAATATAAAATAAAAGAATGATGTATTACATTTAAGATATTTGTATCATTGATTGTGTTTCCGAGTTGGCTAGAAGTGCTTCTTATTGATGGTTACTAAAAACTTATTTTTTCTTAAAAATTTAATAAAAAATTATTCAAACACTTTGCACTAAGAAAAATATTTTATCTCTACCCAGTTATCAGAAATTGATCGTTTTGTAAACTCTATAAAAAATAGATAGGCATAAAAAAAACTTATCCCTTTGTAAAGAAAATGTAATATGCTTGGTTCACTATCACATTAATAGATGGCGCCTGAAGCGCAGTTACTTTTGGCTTGTAAATAGCACGTGTCTCTGACTAGCGTCTAGAGTCTCTCCGTTTCACATTTCACATTTGACCAGTGCGCAGCCATACTTGCGCATGATGTCATTCCCGCCATTCCCGAAGTGGGAAACGCTAGGAGCATTTAGTTTACTTGCAGACGCTATAGTGCTCGCTAGTATTATTTTATAGATTGTTTTTTTTTATCATGTCTGATCAAATCGACAAACAAAGGTCCTTTTCAGGACCATTTTTTGATCAGAACATACGTTCTGATCCAAGTTCATCCAATTCAAACGTTGGGGATGATAATAAAACGGTGAATTTTTTTTGTTATGTATGCAACAAATCTTTTATGTCAAAGTTTAGCATGATTCGGCATCTTCGGAAAATTCATCCGGATAATTGCAATTCCTTAATAGAAAAAAAAGTAGGAAAATTTTCTTGTCTGGTATGTCACAAGTCCTTTGCCTCAAAATTTAGTTTGATTCGGCATAGTAAAATGCATGAGAGTAATTCCGAGTGTGTGAAATCAACTACGCCACCCATACATCCAGTTAAGTGCCCTTTATGTAATGAGAGTTTTGATAAAGAAACAATAATAAATCACTTTGAAAGTATTCATGATAAAAAAAACAGCAATTTCAGAGCTGAAGTTCACTTCACAGGCAGATTTTGAATCGTGGAAAAGTAAAATTGAAATGGAAACAAAATCAAAGTTTATTAAATACAGCAACAAGGGAACCACATTAAATGGTAATGTTAAACACTATTTTAAGTGCCATCCCTCGGGGAACTTTGTATCAAAGAGTACAGGAATGAGACACTTAAAATTATTAGGGAGTAAAAAAATTGATGCATATTGTCCTGCATCAATAAAAGTAATCCAGTCAGTAAGTGGGGAATGTAATGTTTACTTTCAGAGTACTCATGTTGGGCATAAAAATGATTTAGGACACCTTGTTCTTACAGAGGAGGAAAGAAAATCTTTGGCTGTAAAAATAGCTTCAAAAATTCCATTTGATCACATATTAGATGAGATAAGGGCATCATTAAGTGGAGATCTTCAAAGATTACACTTGTTAATCAAAAAAGACCTTCACAATATTGAGAAAAGTTTCAATTTGTCTTCAGATGTAATTAAACACTCAAATGATTATGTAAGTGTACATCTATGGGTGACAGAAATGTTAAATTCAGAGAACTCATGTGTCCTGTTTTATAAGCCTCGTGGGGAAATGTCAGATTGTGCATTTCTTGATAAAGATGATTTTTTATTGGCAATTATGAATGATGCGCAAATTGATTTGTTAAAAAAATTTGGATCAGATTGTATATGCACAGATAGCACACATGGTGTAAATGGTTATGGATACCAGTTAATCACCTTACTTGTACTGGATGACATACGCCAAGGTTTTCCCTGTGCATTTATGATCTCTAATCGATGTGATGAATTAGTACTATCAAAATTCTTCTCACTAATAAAGGATAAAGTTGGGGTATTAACTCCAAACATTTTTATGTCAGATATGGCCGAGGCTTTTTATAATGCATGGGTACTTGAAATGAGTATCCCAAAACAGAGACTTTTTTGTGCCTGGCATGTCGACAGAGCCTGGCGTAAAAATCTAAAAAAAATTAATGATACAGAGAAAAAAGCTAATGTATACAAGATAATTAGATCACTCATGCTAGAGCGAGATGTACAAACATTTCACACAATACTTCAGGAAGCATTAAATGTACTGAATAGTGATCCTGACACACAAGAATTTGGAAAGTACTTTGAAAGTTATTATGTACAGAAGGTGTCAAATTGGGCATATTGCTTTCGAGTACATGGGGGTTTAAATACCAACATGCACATTGAACGTATGCATAGAACCTTAAAGTACATTTATTTGCACCAAAAGCACACTAAAAGGCTAGATAAAGCCATTCATGCTATGATGAAGTTAGTAAAAGATAAATTGTTTGACAGACTGGTTATACTTAATAAGGGTAAAATCTCAAGTAAACTGAAAGATTTGCGTAGCAGGCACACAACAAGCTTAAGTATCACATCCGAAATTGGTGAGAAAGATGGGAAGTGGCTCATTTGTTCATCAAACCAAAATGAAATCTATGAGATTTCTAAAGTAAGCGATTGCAATAGCTGCCACTTAAAATGCTTTGAATGCAAGGCTTGTATTCACGAATATAAATGCTCTTGCATGGATTCTGCTATCAAAGGGAATATGTGCAAACATATTCATTATTTTTGTAAAAAAAAATATTTCAGAAGTATCTAAACAGAATGAAAACAACACAGAAGAAATGGTGATAGATGAAAGTTGTGCAGAATCTGATGGCATTATACAGAAATTAAGTGAAAGGAGCAGTAGAATAAATGTACAGGTAAATGAAGAAGATAAAAAATCTCTTATAGATGAATACACAAATGTGATTCGATGTATTGAAACACCAGAACAATTTGCTCTAATGAGACAAATTGTGAAATCATTACCTGCAAAATTAAATGCAATCAAAGCGATTAACACTAGTAAAACATTTCCCCACACTTCAAACATTCCTGGAAATAAAAATATCATACCACAGAGATTGATCCATTCAACAAAAAAGAAAAAAGTATCTGATAAAGACAACAGTACTCGTGAAACTTTAGATGGAGATGATGTAGCTCTATCTCTGGTTATGAGCCACAAGGGTTACTAGTAAGGTAATTTAAAATATAGCTTCACATTTTTTCAAGAGTTCTCCAGAAGTTAAGACTGTCTTTTAGCAAAGTTTGTTTTGTGTGTGCATCATAGAACTTGATTCTTCTGTTTTTAAAATCTTAGAATGCTTTCCAAGTTTGTGTCGAAACTGTGTACATTAAAAATTGTATATTGAAAAGGTAAAAATGAAAATGTTGCTTACATAAATATTAACTTGTTCTTGTTATAATAAATATACTGTGACATTTAAAAGTATTATGGCTGAGTATACTCAAATTTTTTTCTACGACTAATCTATGACTAAGTTACTGAGTTTGCTGTATAACATTACTTTTTCATCTCTAGAGTAAATTTAATTTAGGACTCTTTAATCTATGGATTACTAATATTAATCATGAAAATAATAAAAACTTAAAAAAGTAACTAATTACTACAATTAATTATTTTAAATTATGTGTCAAAATTATAAATTTTGAATACAAATTTTTAATTTCTATATAAAACTGAAGTCAAAATTATTGTGTTTTAGTCAAATCAATCAAGGCCTTGACCTAAAGAACTGATTTGAATAGACTTGTACAATACATTTGAATTGACAATTACAAATATACATTAATCACTGCAATTTATCATGCATGTTTGTTACATTTAGCAGTGCTATTAAAGACTTTTTATTGGTAAAATGGGTTGATGATCTATTAATATGATGTAAAAAATAATAAATCATTAGTCTGACAACTGTAATACATAACTACAATCACATCACTGGTAGAAATTATTATATACATTGACAAAGATTTCTTTCACATTTCTAACCAGGTCTTTAAAAAATGACATCAACAGAGATTCTTCTATTGTTGTCGTAATAAGGTTAAAAGTTTTAACATAATTTCAAGAAAAAAACTATTCTCAATATACACTACTTATGTTGTTGTAGTAACACTAGATTTACCAGCAATTAAAGTATCTTACCAATTTATGACTGGTCATTAGAAAAAGTGCTTAGGGAGGATTTCAGTCTTTATATATTTTTAAAAAGATGATAAATTAGTTGAATTATATTGATTTTAATATAATTCATATGTTAATTTACAGATTTAAAATAAAATTGTAAAACCAGTCTCATTTTAACTGGTGTGGTAAATCTAGTGTTAATTATATTTGTATTAAGGGAGTTTGACTTTTTTTAAAAATCAAAATTAATAATGAAATTAAAAACTGAAAATAAAGTTAATATTGTGAATATAAGTAATTTAAGAAAGTGGGCTATATATGACAGATATATTATTAAGGAAGTTTGACTGCATATAACAAGGTGTCAATGATTTAAATCAAGTGATTTTTTTCAAAAAAAAATCTTTGATTTTAATCCTTTTTTAACTTAAACCCTAGAAATTCTCTTGAAAATCTAATTCTCAGTAGTGCTGCCTTTTTCTTAGTCTGTACAGCATTTCTTCTTCATTTTGTCCTTAGGAATTATCTTTATATGAGCATTCTTATCTATTCAGTCACTCTTCGGAATGTTTTCATCCTTTGGTTTTATACATAGTAAATTAAGAAATCAATCAGGGGTGGAAAAGGCTGCCAAACTGGCATTTATCAAATCTTTAAATAAATAATATTGTTATTACGTATAATTAGCATTTCTGCAAAGCTTTATATCTAAAATCTTTGTTTTAAAATTTGTAAAGTAAGTCATTATATGGTCTGCCAATTATGTTATGCTCCCTAAGTTATCCACTTAGGACAAAATTACTTTAGAATAGTTATTTGCATGCCAAACAAAAAAATATTTTATTTGCAGATTTATACTATTAAAAGGGTATTTACCAGCTCTCTAAACATAGAGTAGTAATTGAACTTATTAAAAAAAATCTGATTTAATTTGCTTTAAGAAAATATGATTTTAATTTTAAGAAATCTGATTTAAATCATAAAAATTGGATTTAAATCAAAATAATCTGATTTTTTGATTTAAAAAAAAATGATTTTTTTACAACCTGGCATATCATCTTAAAATTCTGAATAGATTAGTTAACTACCAAATAATACATATGGGGCATACAAATGCAAAATTGAGAAACACAAATCGATATTTAAGCAGAAAGACCAAACATATAAATCTGGAACCAAATTACCATATTTAAAAAAATGGAATAAATAATACAATAGTGAATTTATTGTATTAAAACAATTTATTTTGTGGAATGTGAGCAGAAATGTTTTTTTACTTTCTCTTATTACAGCAAAGTAATCACTAGTAATCATTTATGTAAAAAGTTTTCAATTCTTGAATGTAAAGAAAGAATGAAAGAAATACTATTGATATAAACATACAACATTAATAATTAAACAGTGAACTACTGGTCATCATAGGCCAAATCCAACAAACCAGAAATATCTATCATAAGTGTAATTTGCTAACAAGTATAATGGCTAAATAGGAAATAAATTTAATAAAACTAATTTAAATAATAAAATTTAAATAAAATAAGATTTGTACAAATTGAGTATAAATTTGTTTTAAATTTCAGGATTAATAGATATAGAATTTCAAATTTTTAATA
>OU015492.1:228672917-228675417 GCA_907164885.2 Dolomedes plantarius | reverse complement strand
AATCGTCGAAATCTACAAGCCTTAAATAGTGCTTTGAAGTGGCGCCACAGTCGCGCGTGATGTGCGTCTTCGCTGAAATTCTAATCATTTGCATATCTCACCACCGCTAATGCATGTTGTAAATTTCATGTTATTTGCATGTTTCCTTCAGGGTGTTGCATTTTCAGTGGCCAGCAGTGTATATATGTATATATATATAATATAATACATATATATACAATTACATATATATATATATATATATATATATATATATATATATATATATATATATATACATATATATATATAAATATATACATCGATTATAAAACATCGATATTTAATATTAAAACACTGATGCTAATAAAACATCGCCCCAAAACCATCGATGGTTATGAACTTTCATTTTTAAAAACTGGTTTAGTAACCTCTAAGATTAATGTTACTTCAGTTAGTCATGGAGGGGGGTGGGGGGGATTTACTCTCAGGTTGGTCTGACACAAATGACAAAAACTTGGTTGCTAGAGTCAGCGCATATCGCAGAATTTCCATCACACATTTCATTACTTTTACCAGAAAATCGAGGAAGAAATTATTGCAATTTATTAACAAATCTTTTCTTTTCAAATTAAAAAATACAAAAGAAAATTACATATATTTACACCAATTTGAAGTACTGATGCAAAACCAACGTATGGGGGAAAACTGAACAAGCTTATTTTTTCTTTACTGTAAATAACAATTATTGGGGCATGTAGTTATTATTCATTGGTTGTTCATTGCCATTTGTCTCTAATCGTTCCCCCTTTTGTATTCGTCCTTTTCAGAATTCAGACTTACATTGACTGAGTGGGAAAATTATGCTACGTGGGTAAATTTTTTTTATTTTTTATTATGGTACATTTTTATTTTTAAATAAACATCATACAACGTAAAACATCGATGTTAAAAAAAATCGGCTTCAATAAATCGATGTTTTGAAAACATCGACATCGATGTCGCATCCCTATTTTAAGCCTGGCAACACTCCCGGAGGTCGGCTATAACACCAAGACAGTAATAAACAATTATGAAGAGGAAAAATATTTTAGGGAAATAGATAAGTTAAACCAGATGTCTTTACTAATATAGTCAACTAAAACATAATTACAAGATGAATAGCGTTTTAACTTTTTAATAAAAAAAAAATAAAATTAAAAAAAAGAAAAAAATCTTAATACTAAGATGCAGAAATACAATAATACTAATTAACTAAGTAATTACTCACTAACATATACACTATACACATTAAGATACAAAATACTTAGCTCCCACCAAGCAATGAGACACGAAACTAATGCACACTCATTTTTATAGACATAGTAGGGATAAATATCGCCGTATTAGGGAAATTTTTTTCGTGTTGCAAACTTATTTTGAGATGATTCACACAATCTTTATTGTTTAAATTAAAAAACTGGGTTAGAATTGATACGAGGAAATTGACAGGAAAACCCTGGTCAGTAGCTATAGTTATGAATTTAATTATACTGACGTCCATAGTTTTTTTGTTTGAATGTAAACGTTGACAACGTATTAACTGGTTAGTAACTATATTGCGTTTAATATTTAAATGTAGAGCATTATTCCAATTCATAATCCTAACAGTTTTAAAGTTGTAAAACTCGCGTTTATCATATAGACTGTATGATATTAGATTTTGATTAACATTTAAACTCAAGTCTAAAAATACCAAATTTCCATCGTTATCTTTATCAGTCTCCACCAATTTAAGATTTTTAGGGTAAAAATTAATATCTGTTGCATTTAAGTTTTCATTAAAACGTATGAGTATATCATCTACATATCGGAAAAACATAAGTTCATTTAGAATCATTACTCCTCTTTCGTAAAAGTGAAGGTATATATCTGCTAAAGCAGATGAGCATCCTCCACCCATTGGTATTCCATGTATTTGCTTATAGAAGCTTCTACCATTATATAAAACTGTTTCATTAAGTACAAGATCTAATAACGCACGATATTTATTTTCAGTTATATATGTCTTTAAATCATATTGATCGTATAACCCAAGTATAATACTATAGAGATCTTTTAGGTCGATAGAGTTGAAAAGATCCGTGAAATCGTAGCTTTTAACGTTGGTTATATCACCTTTACCTTTTATCTGTTTAACTATTTCTAAGCTATTATTTATGAAATAGCCACCCTCTTTACTTATTTTTTTATAAACTATTTTAAGTATATTTAAAAGTTTATTATTAGCAAGCGTTAAGTACGTATTGCAGCCCTCAGTGACAGTTCTAAATTTAACAGGTGATTTATGAAATTTAGGGATTAAGACTAAATAGGGAAACTTAAGATTTTTAATATCATAACCTGCACGGCGATATAACGCTTTGATACGATTTTGTATAGTACAAGACATAAAATCTAATTTTTTATAAACAGTATTATCATTATAGCACTGTAATAGTTTGTCACAATAAAAGTTTTTGCATATAAATGCATAGTTAGC
>OU015492.1:228652917-228667917 GCA_907164885.2 Dolomedes plantarius | reverse complement strand
ATACATATATATATATATATATATACATATATATATATATATATATATATATATATATATTATATACATATATATATAATATATATTATATACATATATATATATATATATATATATATATATATATATATTATATACATATATATATATATATATATATATATTATATACATATATATATATATATATATATAATATATATAATATACATATATATATATATATATTATATACATATATATATAATATATATTATATACATATATATATATATATATAAGAAATAATTAAAACAATAATGATACACCAAGATAAGCTAAAAAGGATAGTGAAGTTTTGAAGCAAAAAGGAAATTTTTGAAACAAAAACGGAAATTGATGTATTTAAAAAGACGTGAGGGGGATTAAGACCCCTCTATCCTGGTTAAAAGATCTTTTTACATAGCTAAAACTTTCCCAGCATTCGTCATACATCAATTAGAAAATTTAAAACTTTTCAAAAGGGTTTAAGACAATAAATAGAAAAGTTAGACATAAATGTAGAAGTTATATACTATAATAAAATAAAGTGACATAATGTCATAAGATGATCTCTAAAAACTACCTTACTAAAAACAGTAATTAAAAATATAAGAAAAAGCACTGAAAAAGCACTGAAAATGCCACAATACATTGATAAATTACACTACCATTATAAAACACCACATTTTATAAAACCATTAAAACTTTAAAATTCAAAACAGCAGACAAAAACTCTATACCTCCAAGTCCAAGTGCCCAAGGACATCCACGCGCCCAAAACAACGCCTCAGTATATCCACCAGAAAGCCAGCCGGATACCCCGCCTGTACAGCCAGTTCAATGAATTTTTTAACTCTTTTATTCATCTCAATCCTAGAATCACACAGTCTATCACAACGAATTATGTAGTTGTTGACTATATTACGTTTAACATTTTGATGTAAAGCTGTATTCCAATTAGATAGACGGTTTATGTTAAAGTCGTATAAATCTTTTTTATCGAATATGCGGAAAGATAGAGTTCCATTTGACAAAGTGATGGTTACATCCAAAAAGTTGATTTCGTTTTTGGAGTTTGGTACGGTCTTAGTTAGTTTTATATTAGCTGGATAAAAAGTAGGAACAAAGTTACAGTTAACCTCGTGAGCAATGAAAATGTCGTCTACGTATCTAAAGAAAGCTATATTTTGTAAAAGTGATGATTTAGATTCAAAATAATATAAATATATATCTGCCAAATAGGACGATGATCCACCCCCCATTGGCAGTCCAAATGTCTGAATATAATATGTTGTACCATTAAATAAATAATTTTCAAACAATATGATACGAAGTGTATTTTTAAAAAGAGTAAAAGTAATATATTCTTGTAAATCAAACCTGTGAAAAAACTCAATTAGAATTGAAAAAAGAAAAGTAGTGTCTATATTATTGAATAGGTCTACTACGTCATAAGATTCTATTAGTTCTATATCGTTTAAATTTTTGATTTTTGATATTAATTGTAAGCTATTAGTGATTATATTGGATCCAAATTTTTTTATTTTAATGAAAAGATTTTTTAAAACTGGTATTATCAATTTATTAGCATAAGTTATGTAGGTACCGAAACCTACAGTTACTGGTCGAAAGGTAATAGGTTTTTTGTGGAATTTGGGAATTGCAACAAGGTAGGGAAAGGAGAAGGAATAAAGATTTATATTTATTTTTTTATGCAGTTTAACTAAACGTCGTTTCAGAGACAACTCATCAAATGCATATGGTTCGTAAAGTCTATTATTTGAATAAAAATTTTTTACAATTTGAATATAATAATATTTGCAAATAAATGAATAGTTAGATGCCACCTTGTCTACATAACTAATTACCAGTTTATTTTGTAGTCCCTTTATAGAGGTCATACTTGGACTATTGAAATATGTTCTAGAACCCTTTAAGGCCAATTCATAACTTTTTAGAAAAGTGAATGAAGTTTTTTGTTTCCATTTTGTAAATGCCTCCAAAGGCAAATTATATTTTAAAGCATTTTTTTCAATGAAGGTGGTGAGGTTCTTATTGAAGGTTATTTCTATGTCTTTAAAACAATTATATCTAAACTTAGTACCCATTTGTATAGCATCACGTAGGTTTTTGTTCGATACTATCTGGACATTACCCGTTATGACATGGTTATGATCTGGATTAATATATTTTGACATTGATTTATGATGACAATCACACTCATAAACTGTGTTTAAGTTTTTTGAATTTAGATTATAATTAAATATTTTACGACTAATTGGTATATTGTAAGAGTATGTAACTTTAGGTTGTATTTTACAAGGTAAGTCAGACATAGAATCCTTAAATATTTTATTTATTGGTATGGAATTAAAGGCATTGTTTTTAAATTGTATAACTATGTATTCTGTTTTTATAGGTTGCATTGCTGCAGAAAGATCTATTCCTAATTTTTTAGCTCTAATTTTAAAGGTTTCTAATATTGTAAAATAGTGTTGTAAATATGAAGGTTCGAAGAGGCTTTTATATTTAGGATCTATTACATATTGCCATAGTTTGTTTAACCATCGTTTTTTAATATTGTATATTTTACATTTTATCCAATTAAATTTTACAGAAGTTTCAGACAACAAATCCCTATTTAGTTCTAAAAAAAGGTTTTTATGTTTTTGTATGTTAAGTTTGTTACTACCATTACCGCGTCGCTGTCTTCGCTTTAGGGAGAATTTTGGATCTACTTGTATTGAGATGTAGTCTTGAGTGTTTAGATAGCCTAAAGTATTTTCGTTTTTCGTTTTACCAAAACATGAAGTATTCAGGCCAAAGGGATAAAGTGTGTTAAATTGCGAGATGTGCATACTCTCCCACCATAAACGAAGTCTATCTTTTGGAACTATGTCCAAAATACTAACTTCGATTGATGTAAAACTGTGTGACCTGAAGTGTAACATCTCGAAAGAAGGATCTTTTTTATTATTAATGTTGCTTCTATGTAAATTTAATCTGATGTGTAGTTTATTTGATGTTTGACCTATATAGGCCTGACTACACTCTTTACACTTTAAACAATAGATACAGTTATATACTTTACAAAACACTTTATTACTAGTATTAGTACCCAACTGGTTTTTGTTTGCAAAAGGACAAGTTTTACAGCGTGGATTTGTACATCTTTTGAACTTGAAAGTACGTATATTACGATAATGTGAGTAATAATTAAATTTAAAATTAGGAACACTAATGTCTAGTACGGTTTTTTTGTTAGCACATGTTGTATTTACCACACTAGGAGCTTTAGCAAAAAAAGAAGTAATCAAACCTGGGTTACGGGCTAACGAAGTGTTCAAATCCCCAACATTGACACTCCGGGCATCGGGTGAATGTAATTCAACCGCTTTGCCAGTCGCTTGATACCTTTCAGTGTACTTGTTCATGATAAATTAATAGAAAGAAATCTAGCTTCTAAACAAGTCCATGTTCAATAGGCGCAATCCGCAATCAATCCATTCCGTAAGGCTTCTACGTGAAAAAACTACTTTACGAAGTTGTTATCATGACATCACTACAGCAGTACCATTGCTAAACATGTTGTGGATTAATATCAACTTGGCTAATTTTTTAACTAATTTTGTGATTTTTTATTTTACTTTTTTATTTTTTTATATAGAAAATAAGTTAAAGAAAATTGTATGACGAGCTAGGGAGCGTATATGGACTTAACTCATATGGTGTACCCCAATTAGAATTAAATTATAGCAATAAATTATAGCAATTCCGTCCAAAATGCGCGTAGCTTTTGCAATGTTTAGACAGAGCATATATAACTAAAATATTTAAAGCATGTGTTGCACCAAAACCAATACATTATAAATATAGGCATTAATAAGTATATTGTCAATATGCGCTAAGCTGCAATTATTAGACAATACTATATAAGAAATAATTAAAACAATAATGATACACCAAGATAAGCTAAAAAGGATAGTGAAGTTTTGAAGCAAAAAGGAAATTTTTGAAACAAAAACGGAAATTGATGTATTTAAAAAGACGTGAGGGGGATTAAGACCCCTCTATCCTGGTTAAAAGATCTTTTTACATAGCTAAAACTTTCCCAGCATTCGTCATACATCAATTAGAAAATTTAAAACTTTTCAAAAGGGTTTAAGACAATAAATAGAAAAGTTAGACATAAATGTAGAAGTTATATACTATAATAAAATAAAGTGACATAATGTCATAAGATGATCTCTAAAAACTACCTTACTAAAAACAGTAATTAAAAATATAAGAAAAAGCACTGAAAAAGCACTGAAAATGCCACAATACATTGATAAATTACACTACCATTATAAAACACCACATTTTATAAAACCATTAAAACTTTAAAATTCAAAACAGCAGACAAAAACTCTATACCTCCAAGTCCAAGTGCCCAAGGACATCCACGCGCCCAAAACAACGCCTCAGTATATCCACCAGAAAGCCAGCCGGATACCCCGCCTGTACAGCCAGTTCAATGAATTTTTTAACTCTTTTATTCATCTCAATCCTAGAATCACACAGTCTATCACAACGAATTATGTAGTTGTTGACTATATTACGTTTAACATTTTGATGTAAAGCTGTATTCCAATTAGATAGACGGTTTATGTTAAAGTCGTATAAATCTTTTTTATCGAATATGCGGAAAGATAGAGTTCCATTTGACAAAGTGATGGTTACATCCAAAAAGTTGATTTCGTTTTTGGAGTTTGGTACGGTCTTAGTTAGTTTTATATTAGCTGGATAAAAAGTAGGAACAAAGTTACAGTTAACCTCGTGAGCAATGAAAATGTCGTCTACGTATCTAAAGAAAGCTATATTTTGTAAAAGTGATGATTTAGATTCAAAATAATATAAATATATATCTGCCAAATAGGACGATGATCCACCCCCCATTGGCAGTCCAAATGTCTGAATATAATATGTTGTACCATTAAATAAATAATTTTCAAACAATATGATACGAAGTGTATTTTTAAAAAGAGTAAAAGTAATATATTCTTGTAAATCAAACCTGTGAAAAAACTCAATTAGAATTGAAAAAAGAAAAGTAGTGTCTATATTATTGAATAGGTCTACTACGTCATAAGATTCTATTAGTTCTATATCGTTTAAATTTTTGATTTTTGATATTAATTGTAAGCTATTAGTGATTATATTGGATCCAAATTTTTTTATTTTAATGAAAAGATTTTTTAAAACTGGTATTATCAATTTATTAGCATAAGTTATGTAGGTACCGAAACCTACAGTTACTGGTCGAAAGGTAATAGGTTTTTTGTGGAATTTGGGAATTGCAACAAGGTAGGGAAAGGAGAAGGAATAAAGATTTATATTTATTTTTTTATGCAGTTTAACTAAACGTCGTTTCAGAGACAACTCATCAAATGCATATGGTTCGTAAAGTCTATTATTTGAATAAAAATTTTTTACAATTTGAATATAATAATATTTGCAAATAAATGAATAGTTAGATGCCACCTTGTCTACATAACTAATTACCAGTTTATTTTGTAGTCCCTTTATAGAGGTCATACTTGGACTATTGAAATATGTTCTAGAACCCTTTAAGGCCAATTCATAACTTTTTAGAAAAGTGAATGAAGTTTTTTGTTTCCATTTTGTAAATGCCTCCAAAGGCAAATTATATTTTAAAGCATTTTTTTCAATGAAGGTGGTGAGGTTCTTATTGAAGGTTATTTCTATGTCTTTAAAACAATTATATCTAAACTTAGTACCCATTTGTATAGCATCACGTAGGTTTTTGTTCGATACTATCTGGACATTACCCGTTATGACATGGTTATGATCTGGATTAATATATTTTGACATTGATTTATGATGACAATCACACTCATAAACTGTGTTTAAGTTTTTTGAATTTAGATTATAATTAAATATTTTACGACTAATTGGTATATTGTAAGAGTATGTAACTTTAGGTTGTATTTTACAAGGTAAGTCAGACATAGAATCCTTAAATATTTTATTTATTGGTATGGAATTAAAGGCATTGTTTTTAAATTGTATAACTATGTATTCTGTTTTTATAGGTTGCATTGCTGCAGAAAGATCTATTCCTAATTTTTTAGCTCTAATTTTAAAGGTTTCTAATATTGTAAAATAGTGTTGTAAATATGAAGGTTCGAAGAGGCTTTTATATTTAGGATCTATTACATATTGCCATAGTTTGTTTAACCATCGTTTTTTAATATTGTATATTTTACATTTTATCCAATTAAATTTTACAGAAGTTTCAGACAACAAATCCCTATTTAGTTCTAAAAAAAGGTTTTTATGTTTTTGTATGTTAAGTTTGTTACTACCATTACCGCGTCGCTGTCTTCGCTTTAGGGAGAATTTTGGATCTACTTGTATTGAGATGTAGTCTTGAGTGTTTAGATAGCCTAAAGTATTTTCGTTTTTCGTTTTACCAAAACATGAAGTATTCAGGCCAAAGGGATAAAGTGTGTTAAATTGCGAGATGTGCATACTCTCCCACCATAAACGAAGTCTATCTTTTGGAACTATGTCCAAAATACTAACTTCGATTGATGTAAAACTGTGTGACCTGAAGTGTAACATCTCGAAAGAAGGATCTTTTTTATTATTAATGTTGCTTCTATGTAAATTTAATCTGATGTGTAGTTTATTTGATGTTTGACCTATATAGGCCTGACTACACTCTTTACACTTTAAACAATAGATACAGTTATATACTTTACAAAACACTTTATTACTAGTATTAGTACCCAACTGGTTTTTGTTTGCAAAAGGACAAGTTTTACAGCGTGGATTTGTACATCTTTTGAACTTGAAAGTACGTATATTACGATAATGTGAGTAATAATTAAAATTAGGAACACTAATGTCTAGTACGGTTTTTTTTGTTAGCACATGTTGTATTTACCACACTAGGAGCTTTAGCAAAAAAAGAAGTAATCAAACCTGGGTTACGGGCTAACGAAGTGTTCAAATCCCCAACATTGACACTCCGGGCATCGGGTGAATGTAATTCAACCGCTTTGCCAGTCGCTTGATACCTTTCAGTGTACTTGTTCATGATAAATTAATAGAAAGAAATCTAGCTTCTAAACAAGTCCATGTTCAATAGGCGCAATCCGCAATCAATCCATTCCGTAAGGCTTCTACGTGAAAAAACTACTTTACGAAGTTGTTATCATGACATCACTACAGCAGTACCATTGCTAAACATGTTGTGGATTAATATCAACTTGGCTAATTTTTTAACTAATTTTGTGATTTTTTATTTTACTTTTTTATTTTTTTATATAGAAAATAAGTTAAAGAAAATTGTATGACGAGCTAGGGAGCGTATATGGACTTAACTCATATGGTGTACCCCAATTAGAATTAAATTATAGCAATAAATTATAGCAATTCCGTCCAAAATGCGCGTAGCTTTTGCAATGTTTAGACAGAGCATATATAACTAAAATATTTAAAGCATGTGTTGCACCAAAACCAATACATTATAAATATAGGCATTAATAAGTATATTGTCAATATGCGCTAAGCTGCAATTATTAGACAATACTATATAAGAAATAATTAAAACAATAATGATACACCAAGATAAGCTAAAAAGGATAGTGAAGTTTTGAAGCAAAAAGGAAATTTTTGAAACAAAAACGGAAATTGATGTATTTAAAAAGACGTGAGGGGGATTAAGACCCCTCTATCCTGGTTAAAAGATCTTTTTACATAGCTAAAACTTTCCCAGCATTCGTCATACATCAATTAGAAAATTTAAAACTTTTCAAAAGGGTTTAAGACAATAAATAGAAAAGTTAGACATAAATGTAGAAGTTATATACTATAATAAAATAAAGTGACATAATGTCATAAGATGATCTCTAAAAACTACCTTACTAAAAACAGTAATTAAAAATATAAGAAAAAGCACTGAAAAAGCACTGAAAATGCCACAATACATTGATAAATTACACTACCATTATAAAACACCACATTTTATAAAACCATTAAAACTTTAAAATTCAAAACAGCAGACAAAAACACTCATAAACACAGTTTATGAGTGTGATTGTCATCATAAATCAATGTCAAAATATATTAATCCAGATCATAACCATGTCATAACGGGTAATGTCCAGATAGTATCGAACAAAAACCTACGTGATGCTATACAAATGGGTACTAAGTTTAGATATAATTGTTTTAAAGACATAGAAATAACCTTCAATAAGAACCTCACCACCTTCATTGAAAAAAATGCTTTAAAATATAATTTGCCTTTGGAGGCATTTACAAAATGGAAACAAAAAACTTCATTCACTTTTCTAAAAAGTTATGAATTGGCCTTAAAGGGTTCTAGAACATATTTCAATAGTCCAAGTATGACCTCTATAAAGGGACTACAAAATAAACTGGTAATTAGTTATGTAGACAAGGTGGCATCTAACTATTCATTTATTTGCAAATATTATTATATTCAAATTGTAAAAAATTTTTATTCAAATAATAGACTTTACGAACCATATGCATTTGATGAGTTGTCTCTGAAACGACGTTTAGTTAAACTGCATAAAAAAATAAATATAAATCTTTATTCCTTCTCCTTTCCCTACCTTGTTGCAATTCCCAAATTCCACAAAAAACCTATTACCTTTCGACCAGTAACTGTAGGTTTCGGTACCTACATAACTTATGCTAATAAATTGATAATACCAGTTTTAAAAAATCTTTTCATTAAAATAAAAAAATTTGGATCCAATATAATCACTAATAGCTTACAATTAATATCAAAAATCAAAAATTTAAACGATATAGAACTAATAGAATCTTATGACGTAGTAGACCTATTCAATAATATAGACACTACTTTTCTTTTTTCAATTCTAATTGAGTTTTTTCACAGGTTTGATTTACAAGAATATATTACTTTTACTCTTTTTAAAAATACACTTCGTATCATATTGTTTGAAAATTATTTATTTAATGGTACAACATATTATATTCAGACATTTGGACTGCCAATGGGGGGTGGATCATCGTCCTATTTGGCAGATATATATTTATATTATTTTGAATCTAAATCATCACTTTTACAAAATATAGCTTTCTTTAGATACGTAGACGACATTTTCATTGCTCACGAGGTTAACTGTAACTTTGTTCCTACTTTTTATCCAGCTAATATAAAACTAACTAAGACCGTACCAAACTCCAAAAACGAAATCAACTTTTTGGATGTAACCATCACTTTGTCAAATGGAACTCTATCTTTCCGCATATTCGATAAAAAAGATTTATACGACTTTAACATAAACCGTCTATCTAATTGGAATACAGCTTTACATCAAAATGTTAAACGTAATATAGTCAACAACTACATAATTCGTTGTGATAGACTGTGTGATTCTAGGATTGAGATGAATAAAAGAGTTAAAAAATTCATTGAACTGGCTGTACAGGCGGGGTATCCGGCTGGCTTTCTGGTGGATATACTGAGGCGTTGTTTTGGGCGCGTGGATGTCCTTGGGCACTTGGACTTGGAGGTATAGAGTTTTTGTCTGCTGTTTTGAATTTTAAAGTTTTAATGGTTTTATAAAATGTGGTGTTTTATAATGGTAGTGTAATTTATCAATGTATTGTGGCATTTTCAGTGCTTTTTCAGTGCTTTTTCTTATATTTTTAATTACTGTTTTTAGTAAGGTAGTTTTTAGAGATCATCTTATGACATTATGTCACTTTATTTTATTATAGTATATAACTTCTACATTTATGTCTAACTTTTCTATTTATTGTCTTAAACCCTTTTGAAAAGTTTTAAATTTTCTAATTGATGTATGACGAATGCTGGGAAAGTTTTAGCTATGTAAAAAGATCTTTTAACCAGGATAGAGGGGTCTTAATCCCCCTCACGTCTTTTTAAATACATCAATTTCCGTTTTTGTTTCAAAAATTTCCTTTTTGCTTCAAAACTTCACTATCCTTTTTAGCTTATCTTGGTGTATCATTATTGTTTTAATTATTTCTTATATAGTATTGTCTAATAATTGCAGCTTAGCGCATATTGACAATATACTTATTAAAGCCTATATTTATAATGTATTGGTTTTGGTGCAACACATGCTTTAAATATTTTAGTTATATATATATATATATATATATATACATATATATATATACATATACATATATATATATATATATATATATATATATATATATATATATATATATATTATATACATATATATATATATATACATTATATATATATATATATATATATATATATATATATATATATATATATATATATATATATATATATATTATAAAAAATTCGATATATAGAATTGAGCTTAGTCTTATCATAATTCTCCTAAAAAAAATTAAAGCAAATTTTCTTATACTAAACTCCATTTCTAATTTATATGCGAATCCCATTAAATGAAAGGTAATAACTGAAAAATGAATTAATATGAAAGATTTATCACAGTTACATTCTTAAAAAAAAAAAAACTACGAATATCTTGCTGAACAGTTAGTTATGCAGAAAGTTCAAAGAAATGTTCGCATTTATTCAGTCCGCTAAAAACTTCATCAGGGACATTTTCCGCGAATTGAAGTCCGCGACGTATTGTTTCAAATGCCAAAAATTGGGAGATTTTATTCTAAAGGGGTATAAAATCTCCCAATCTGTTTTGAAAAAAATTTCGATATATAGAAACAATTTTTCTGTGTAAAGAACATGGAGATTTGCTAAGAGTTCGATATATAGAAAATTTCGATATAGAGAAGTTCGATATATGGAGGTTCGACTGTATATACATATACACACACACACACACACACACACACACACACATATATATATATATATATATATATATATATATATATATATATATTTACACACATACACCTCTATATGACGACCGGTGGCGTAGTGGTAAAAACTTCAAGCTTTCACACCATTCAGGTCCAGGGTTCGATCCTGCGTCTTGGCAATGTCGACTCACCCTTTCACCCCTGAGTGGGTCGTTAAAATAAGGACCAAGAAAACATCTAGACCACCTGACCAAGATAGATACGCTGATATCTACCACCTGACCGAGACAGACTGTATGGGGCTCCTAGTCCACGATCATGAAAGCGGTTATGGGTACAGCAGGCTTTGGTCCACATTCGGACTGATGTGCCATGGGTTTGTTATACCTGTATACACACACATGTGTGTATATATACACTGAAGTGCCACTGAATTAGGGATACCTACCTAGTAACTAGTTGGGCCTCCTCTGGCCTTCATAACGGCTGCCACACGACGAGGCATAGATTCAACAAGTTTCTGGAAACGGGAATGGCTTGCCAAATATTGGCTAAAGCTGTCCATAATTCAGTAAGGTTCTTTGGTGCTGTGTGATGGCCTTTCACGCCTTGTTCCAAAACATCCCAAAGATGCTCAATAGGATTTAAGTCTATGCTTCTAGGTGGCCAATTCATGACAGAGAAGTCAGAGGAATGCTCATCCAACCAGCCAGTAGCCAACCGGGACTTGTGAGAGGTACAGTTGTCTTGCTGGAAAACTCCATTACCGTGCGGATAACAGAACAGCATAAACGGATGGAGTTGATCACCCAGCAACTCTACGTACCGAATTGCATTAAGGGAGGTTGGTACACGCACCAAAGATCCCAAACTGTGCCACGATAAAACACCCCAGACCATGATTGAGTCACCATGACCTTGTACAGTTCCAGCCAGGCATGCAGGATCCATGGCTTCACGAGCCTGACGCCATATTCTCAGCCTCCCGTCGGCGTTAAGTAGTCGGAATCGAGACTCATCACTCCATGCTACTCGTTTCCAGTCCTCTACACCCCAATCTCTGTGCTCTCTTGCCCAGGCAAGACGTGCAGCCCGATGGCGAGTACAGAGCAATGGTACTCTCGTAGGTCGACGGCTCCCTAAACCCATACGGTGAAGCGAGCGTTGCACAGTCCGTTTACTGACTGTACGACTGGCACCGTCATTAAACTGGGTGGTAATTTGAGCTAATGTTTGGCTTCGCTGGCTACGTACAATACGCCTGAGCCGTCTCTCACCACGCACTGTCAAGGTTAATTGTCCTTTGCAGTTTGCCCGATCGCTAGTTTTTTTTCCACCATCCATGTATTCTTGGTATACTCTTGACACTGTCGACCTTGAAAATCATAGCAGTCTGACGATTTCGGAAATTGAATGGCCCATGCGTCGCGCACCTACGATTTGTCCGCGATCGAAGGCGTCTAAATCAGGCAGTTTACCCATACTGGCAATTCCAACAACTAATTCAGAACAATCACAGTACGCGCTATATATGCAGTTACCACAGCGCCCTCACTTGCGCATACATGATGCGCAGAGCTACACAATTTGCATAGGCTTTGCTATCCCTAATTCAGTGGCACTTCAGTTTATATATATGTATGTGACTGTATATATATATATAATATATATATATATATATAGATAGATATATATGTATATTTATGTATGTGACTGTATATATATATTATATATATATATATATATAGATATATATGTATATTTATGTATGTATGTGTATATATATATATATATATATATATATATATATATATATATATATATATATATATATATATATATATACTAGCTGAATACCCGTTCTTTGCTACGGAGTACATTGAAATAAAATAAAAAGGTCAACGTACGCAATTAATGCCAAAATAATAAATATATATTTATAAAAAAATAGTAACAGATATTTTTACAGATAAAATAATGTAGAAGAAAATATTCAAATTAAATCTAATAGAATATAATAAAGAATATAGTACTGTTTGAAGAACATTTCTTTTACTGTATTTTAATATTTTTTTGGATACTGTCCAATCGTCTGCCGCATAAGAAAGAAATAGAAATTTATTTTCTCAATTTATTTCGTTGTTATGCACGTGTCGCAAAATTAATTTAAACTATCACGTGAAGAAAAGAAACCACGTGATTGGCATTTAATACATAACCCCTACAATACATGACCCCTACACTATAAGAAGAATCGCCATGCAAAATTTCAGTCCTTTAGGTCCAGCCGTTCGGTCTGTGCGTTGTATGTCAGTCAGTGAGTCAGTTACGGAACTGTTTTATATATATATATATGACAAAGTTGTAAGTGAAAAACCAGTATAGGCCATAAACCACTACAACCAGGAACCAAAAACATGAAAAGATGAGTGAAAAATAGGTTTTTGACAGCATCTTTTCATCAGCGGTGTCAAAAACATCAGCGGTGTCTAAAAACCAATGGATTGTTTCTAATACGTATGGTCTGAGCAATAAACATACTTAGACACCGTACAATCCATAAGAAACAGAAGAAGTGAATAATCTGTGGCTTTATCATAGAGCACCGAACTCGGCGCCAGTCAAAGTTAAGTTAAGGATACCGCAAGAAGACTGACGTGTGTGTGTGTATATATATATATATATATATATATATATATATATATATATATATATTATATGATATGCAGCCCCACACCCATATATATATTTATATGTGTGTATATATATATATATATATATATATATATATATATATATATATAAATGTATGTATATATGTGTGTGTATATATATATACACTCAAGAGCCAAAACATTATGACCACCCCTACATTTTGCAATGAATTCGCCTGATATGGCGTGGAAGGCACGTGATCAGGTGGAAGTGGTATTTAACTGCTGCTGGAGAGTTTGAAGAATCATTCTTTCACTTACTTCTGTGTGTGATGGGAAAGGCTGCGGATCTCAGCGACTTTGATAGAGGGCAGATTGTAATGGCTCGAAGGCTCGGAACAAGTATTTCCGAAACTGGATGACTCGTGGGTTGTTCGCGACCTACAGTTGTTAGTACTTATGCAAAGTGGATGAATGACGGTGAAACCAGCAGTAGACGACATGGTGTTGGACGTCCACACGCTATCAAAGAAAAAGGTCGTCGGATACTGTCTCGCATGGTGAAGCAAAACCGGAGCCAGACAGTGGCTCAGCTGACAGTCCAATACAATGCACGGCCAAGTAGAATAGTATCGCAGCACACTGTTCAGCGGACACTGTTGGATATGGGGCTACGCAGCAAACGTCCCACTCGTGTGCCTTTGCTGACCAAGCGTCATCGCCAACTGCACTTGCGCTGGGCCCGTAACATCGCGACTGGTCCATGGATCAGTGAGAGAGAGTTGCCTGGTCAGATGAATCACGGCTTGTCATTCATCACGCCGATGGTTGTGTCAGGATACGCCGTCTTCCAGGCGAACTGTTGCTCCCTCAATGTACAGTAGGTCATACACAGGCCGGTGGTGGTGGTATTATGCTTTGGGGGACGTTCTCTTGGGCGTCTCTGGGTTGTGGTAGGGGAGACCATGAATGCTACAGGGTATCTGAACATCATTGCGGACAAGTTGCACCCTTACATCGCCTCTGTTTTTCTAGCTGGAAATGGTTTTAGATGTTCCAACAGGACAACCCCCCGTGTCACAAGACTAAAATTGTGTTGGAGTGGTTCCAGGAGCATGATGCTGAATTCCAGTTAATGTCCTGACCGTCTAACTCACCGGATCTCAATCCGATAGAACACATTTGGGATGTCATGGGACGGCAGCTCAGAGTTCAAAGACCACCAATTCGCAATATCTCGGATTTGCGTGACCGTTGCTTAAACATCTGGTACAATCTGTCTCCGGCCATCTACCAAGGACTTGTGGCTTCCATGCCAAGGCGGGTTGAAGCTGTGTTGCGCGCCAAATGTGGGCCAACTCGTTATTGACAGGTGGTCATAATGTTTTGGCTCTTGAATGTATATAAATGTATGTATGTATATATATATATGTATATATCTATATATATGTATATATATATAT
>OU015492.1:228612917-228647917 GCA_907164885.2 Dolomedes plantarius | reverse complement strand
TACTGGCAATAACTGAGTAATCACGTTTTTTATTTTGCAGCTATCTCCCGCCTGTCAGACCATTTGAAGCAGATGTTCCTCTCCGGGACTGGCCACGACGTCCTCATAAAAGTGGGGGGCAAGCGGTTCAGAGCCCACAAACATATTCTGGAAGCCCGCTCCCCGGTCTTCGCGGCGATGTTCCGCAGCGGCATGGCGGAGAGTGCCGGGGACTCCATCGCTATCGAGGACTGCGACCCGGACTCGTTTGGCCAGTTCCTCCAGTTCGTGTACTGTGGAAGGGCGGACATTGCCTCGGTGGGCGGAGCTCTTAGTCTGTACTACGCAGGCGACAAGTACGACTTCCCGACCCTCAAGAAAATGTGCGTCCAGTTCATGAAGAGTTCCTTTTCGACGAATACAGTGTTCGAGGTCGTCAGTTTGGCTGCTCGACACGAGGAGGAGGAGCTGTTGCAGCTAGCCAACGTTTATTTTGCCGAAAATCTAGGTGAAATTTGGCGCACCGAGGAATGGCAGCGTTTCCTTTTGGCCAACCCCATCGAAGCCAATGAAATGAATTTGAAAGCTTTGCAGGGCAAGTCCTCTTTGCATAACAATGAAAAGAAGAGAAAGCGTAGCAAATAAGAAATGAAGGACGAGCCTCCGCCCTGATAGGGGTATGGGCTGTGTCTAGTGAACGTATCTTCTCTCAAAATCCGTACGACTTTATCGTCTGTGCATAACACGCGAGGCCGGGAACTTGTTCCATTCCATCTTCAATAATTTGAAACTTCAATCGCGTGTGTCGAGTACGTTCATAGATGTTCCGAAGGGTGACAGAAGGCATAGAAGCTGTCAAAAAGGATTCTGGAACGGATGTTACGTCGCTGATGCCACCACGCGTCATACACAGAGGATAAAAGTGGACGCCGAACTTTGTTGCGCAATTGTTTGAGCTTGTTTTTCAAGGTCAATTTTACTAATGCATGCTTTCCATCGAACACGTTTCGCATTGCGTTTTGGATCGTAATCAGATGTAACCTACTGCCTTATTGATAGGTTTCTTGTCATGCTTACTATACGAAGATCTGTTCTCGAATAATGTACTTTAAAATAGAGCATTTGAAACCTGCAGCCGACTCATTTTGATGTGTGTGCCAAAAAATGTCTGACCAATTTATTGGATTTATGCTCGAATTTTTTTTACCCTTTTGCTGTTTTATTAATTTTTGATCATGATACATCATTTTTTAAAATATTTTAATTCTGTACAACTTCAGAAAGAAAATGATTTCGTTATGAATAAATCGACATTATTTTGCTCGTATCGTGTACTACGTTTTCAAAGAGTAATCACACTTTCGGAATAATAAACTAACTGTAACCGCTCAATGTATGCAACAGAAATCTTCGAAAATTGGCCGACTGACGTCATGGTTCTCAAGCAGTTGGAGTGTTTTCCCCGCTCCCTCCAACGAAAGCGTCGAACCAGAAGCATCCACTCGTTCGAATCGACAATGGGAACCTTGCGTTTCAGTGAGTCGACACTAATTCTTCTCAGTCCGGTCGGGAAAATGGACAGAAACCATCTCGCTTTTGAGTACTATCACCCCTCTTCTTTTGTCGACACAGTCTAAGAATGCCCTGTATATATATATGTGTGTATATATATATATATATATATATATATATATATATATATATATATATATATATATATATATGTATATATGTATATATATATATATATATATATATATATATATATATATATATATATATATATATATATATATATATATACAAAGAGCTTGTCTCTTTGTCCGCTATAGAATCATAGACTGTTTCACCCACCGGGACCAAATTCGGCACAGTTAATGTTTTGGACCCGAGAAACTTAATTCAGCAAAAACGAAGTTTGGGGCTCAATTAGATTTTTAAAATTAATTTTTTAATGATTTTTTGTGCCCGTAAGAGATGCGAGACCCCCTGTGGATACAGAAGTTCAGTGAAATCCGAACCTTTCCCTCTTCCCCCGCGCGGGGGGTGAGAGCTTCATGGTAATAACCTTCGGCCTAACCGACTGACTAACTGACAGATAACGCACAGTCCAAACCGTTGGACATAAAGAGCTGAAATTTTGCATGGTGATTCTTCTATAGTGGAGTTTATACTGGACGGGTGAACTGAGAAAGATTTTTGAAAAATTCTTCTTCGATTTTTTAAAATTAAATTTTTATGCTGTTTTTCTAATTTTTTAAAGTTTGCATTTAAAATTATAATCCGAGGGTTATAAAATTTATATCACGAGAAAGATCATAAAAATTCCTTTAAAACAAAATCTTTTTCGAATCGTTACCTCCCTTTTCTGATTTTTGGTGATTTTTTAAAGATTAATTTTTAGAATTCAATTTATGAAATGCTGATCATGTGGTTTCTTTTCTTTTTGTGATACTTTAAATTAATTTTGCGTTACGTGCATAACAACGAAATAAATTCACAAAAGAAATATTAAAATACGGTAAAAGATAAAATTTAACCACTAGAGTAACTGAGATGGGAGTATTTTAAGAATGCAGTTCAAATTAGTATGTTTTAACACAACTTTCCCGGCTCTGCTTTTTGTCCTTTGTTATTTGCAGTTTTTATCATCGCTTGAACCGATTTACAATTTGCTTTTTCTACGGTTTTTGGCCTTGGGAAAATTAATAACCGATACGGTTTTTGGCCTGTCGACAATAAAAAACCGAATCACCAAAGTAAGGAAAATAGGCTTCATGTGAAATCGCGCCTTACTTTGAATAAATAAAAGGGGCATCTTTCACTTTACCTCTTGGGTGATGTGGAACAAACTGAGCTTTTAAGGGAAAAATAAATAATAAAGGCAAATGTAAATTATATAACTTATTTCTAATTAAACAGTGGATCAAACAAATCTAATTAAACAGTAAACTTATTCAATCCAAACGTGCGAATCACGCAACACTGTGTTATTAATTCTCAATAAAATCAGACGAAGGTCCGCAGGCTCAAAGTTTCTTTCTTTCTTATTGTTTGTATATCATTTCAGTAGAAACGCGCTAAGCGCATTCTGTCTGGCCAGATGAACACGAAGAGCGGGGGTTGCAGCCCAGTATTTTTTTGATGGAATGCATCAAAATTTTTATATCTACCCGGGCATTGCCGGGCAATAATGCTAGTATATATATATATATATGTATGTGTGTATGTACTCCATACCATATAATGGGGTCAGATTGTACCAGGTCTTGAGGGGGCTTTATGCCATTTCTTTATTTACCAACATAATCGGATCAATTTAGTACAGAAAGATAGGTACACATTTCAAGTTTCTATTTCGGAGCAGAAAAAATATTTAAGAGGTTGGGGGTGGTGGTGGGAATTTTTTTTCACAAAATCTCTCCCCACCAAGTGGGGTATAATTAGGCCACCCCTTTTTCTGCTCTATAATTGCCACGGATTCAGTCGTTGCACATTCACACACCTCTTAGTTTGAAGCAAGAACACTCCCAGTTAATTTTGGCTTCATTTTTTAATAATAAAGATATTTTTTCTCAATAATTAACAAATTTTATCAGTCTTTTTTGGCCAAATCCAAAATTTTTCCTTTTTTTCACCATACAGGAAACATAAGCTTCCCCACTTTCACAAAGTTGCTGCGCATTTGACCCGGATAGACCCTTCCCTTCAAATGAAACGGCCACGAAATCATTTACAGCTGCGGTTGCAGTGACACCTTCAGCAACAGCATTCTCTGTAATTTGATTCCTCTTCGTCCTCTTGAGACTGATCGTGATCTTTTCGTCTGGGGGGACTGTCGAGGTGGGTAGCACCGTCTTTGTCGTCAGTATCACCCAATTCTCTCGGCAGAGAGCCCATGCTACCTGATTTTTAAAACGTTACTTTGTTCAAACATTTTTTATACGGATAGTTAAAGTTTCTTCAAAAAATTTCAATAGAGAAATTATTGCAATAATTTGAGCCATTCTAATAATTAGAGTTGTGTCAATAATTTCTCAGTTTACCAAAAAAAAAAAAAAAAAACCGGGGGGGGGGGGGGGAGTTACAGTATACAAAATAACCAAAAAAGGGTGGCACAATCTCTCCCCATCAAGTGAACTTAATTTTCATGATAATGTGATAACATGACAACCAAAAAAGGTAGAGTTGTGAAAAAAATATAAAAGTATAAATATAAAATATAAAAATAAATAATAAAAATAAATAATAAAAATAAAAATATATAAATATAAAATATAAAAATAAATAATTAAAATAAAAAATATAAATATAAAATATAAAAATAAATAATTATTTTGAATAAAAATATATTACTTACCAATGCATGAAACTAATTTATTCTTCATACCACGAGAACCAACACTTTTCACAGGTTGCAACAAAGTGATAAAATGGTGAATTGTTGAGAAAAAAAATTGCGGGAGTCGCAAAGATTGTATCGGAGGAGCGCGATAACACTTGGTGATTTGTACCAAGATACCGCTGCCCCGTGGGCATATTACCATTCCTTACATGAATTCACGTCATTACATCGTTTGGCGGTTGCTGATTGGTCAATTGAGTTTACATCGGTATTTGGTGCGCTGATGCTTATTGCAAGCATGTCTGTTTTTCAAGAATCAAAACTTCCATCACTATCTTTGAACGAAATGGAATCTATTTCAAATAATAGTATCGTAGTACGCAGTAACGTTCAAAATTACATATTTGTGCATTATAAAATTTATGCATTTGTACAATAAAGTCACTTTATTTTCAATCTATTTTTGGTAATTTTTAGAAGAGTATTTATAATTTTTATTTTTTAAGAGTAAGGTTAAAAAACTAAAGTGTGCAAAACAGCAAAAAATATATAATTTGCATCTTGCAATTAAGATTTTAATTAAAAAAAATTTTTTTTTTAATTCAACATTTAAATTTTAAAAAATATATATCTTTCCTTTTTTTATTTCAACATTTAAGAAAAAATTCAATTTTGAGTAATATTTACTCTATTTTATTCTACTCCTAAGATTTTACAGTGAAATTACTACGGGAATTGGTAATTTCTTAAAATTTTCCATGCACAAAAAAGAAATATGAAGGCATTTATGGCGAAAATTTCTTTTACAAATAGTTTGTCACTTTAAATTACTTTTACCTTAATATGTGGCGCCACTTAAAACAATTCATGTTCCTTGCAAAATATGGCGTAAAAAAAAAATAAAAATGAAAGCAACTAAGAAATAGATTTTATCTCATTTAAAATACTCTTAGGATCAAATATTATGGCAATTATCGAAATGAAAGCAACTAAGACATATATTTTAGCATTTATCTCATTTAAAATGCGCTTAGGATCCAATATTATGGCAATTACGGATGCAAACTCAATTGACCAATCAGCAGCCGCCAAACGATGTAATGGTGTGAATTCATGTAAGGAATGGTAATATGCGCCCCGTGGTCAATGGGAAAACTGATAGCTTTAAAATGACAAGCCACCAGAGAGAACTGATTTGCTGAATTCCGTGTCGACACAATCTCACCCCATTTTACGGTGCTTACTAAGAACGATGTCGCATAAACACGTTCATTTGTTTCTTCCGAGGAATCTCTCTAGCTCTCTCTCTCTCTGCCATTTTTATATTTAATTAAGTTTGTGAGATATAGAATTATAACTGACGGAAATTGTTTATTTCGAGCTGTTGGGTAAACCTATTTCTATTTACTGGGTTCAATAGTCAATTCTTAAAGCGTATTTCCCTCTTCTTAATATTACGATTTTCGACATTTGCCAACGATGTGTCGAGTATGATTTGTGTGTTAGTACATCTATTTACTATCCAGCCCTCGTGTTTCACGGATACCAACTAGATAAACGGCTGAATTCGAGACTAATGAGAAATAAATTTCGAATGCCTCTTTCCAAACGTTGCTGTAGATGCGTAAATTCTACTTCCGGTAGATGTAGCAGCGGCCGAGTACAGTTTTTTCTAAGCTGAACTTTTAAAAGAGTTACATACGAACAACAACAAGTTATGAGCAACAGAAAAATGTAGCAACCATTTCTATAGACACTTAATATAGTACAGTTTAATCTGTAATTTTTTCATAAACACTTTCACTAGTGGGTACCCGTCAAAACATGGCGCCTAACTAAATAGTATATATAAAATATCATAGTAAATAAATGTGTATAGTTAATAAATAGTATATATATAAATATCATAGTAAATAAATGTGCTAATACACAAATTATACTCAATGTATCATCCCCAAATTTTGAAAATCATAATATTAAGAATAGAGAAATGCACTTTAAAAAATTACTACTGAACCCTGAATTACTATTGAAAATAAAAAGAATTATGGTTACTGAATGACAAGCTAAAAACTTGGAACGTGTACTCAGTAACTCGGTAAAATGTTGAAAATCATAATATTGAGAATACAGAAATACATATTAAAATTTGCTATTGTACACATTAAAAAATAAATGCGCCTTTTCAATGACAGTTTATCATAACTAAAATCTGAAGAATAACTGATGAAGACACACCATATTAATATGCAATGCTAATATCGAATATGTAAAATCTAAAAAATTCTTCACATTATAGAAACATGCCTTACAGAGAAAAATGAAAATTTGACACATAAAGTAGAAATATATATACTTTTTGATGATGAAAAAACTCAAAAATTAAAATATACGTTGTTTTAGAGCTTTTCTTTCTTTTTGGCTCTACATTAAATTTATTAATATATATCTTAAAGTATTTCTCTGAACACCACATTAGATGTTATTTTGCTTTTGGTTATCGGGCTCGAGACATATAACTGACCATGGCTGAATACTGGTTGTGGAAGATAGAGACCAACTTTATCAAAAGTTTGACCTTGGGCTTTATGAATAGTTAGGCAAGTCGAATGGGAAATTGCCGCCTCTTAAATGACAAAGGCAAACTGGTGTCTGAGGGTGTTAAATCTATTCGAGGAAGTAAAACTCTCTCACCAGCATTGTTAGCAGTTATAATTTCCATATCCAAGCAGTTGTCATACAACTAATCTTGTTCCATTTAATAATCCCTGAGATGGATTTAAGTTACGCAGGAATATAACTATTGATCCAGATTTCAACTGTAAATTGTGAAGCGGTAAACCACTTAATTCTGAACTGTTCAGGAATTCAATAGAATACTTCAGAACTTCATTTTCATCCTCAGTTATTAAATTATTGCAGCTTGTATAGGATCGTAAATTTCCTGGTAATAAGTAAAGAACCTTTGAATTTATTTTATTGCAATGCTCATTTTTTGGTGCTAATATAGCAACTTTTGCAAAGTTAATGATTTTATCTGGTGAATTAAATTTATTTCCATATATTTCTGAAACAGTATTATTTTCTGTAATTATAAGAGAGGGCAATTCAATTGTATTGTTTTCTTCCTCATTTATAGATGGATATTCACCATTCCCAATTTTAAGTCTGCAAATTCTAATTCCTCTTGTTTTGAACGCATATTAAAATACCTTAAAAAGTGGCGAAAGTTTAATACAATTCTGTATAATTGTTTGTCTGGTGGCATGTGGTACAACAGGTAAAACTTGTCTAAAATCCCCATCAAAAACAATAACCTTTCCTCCAAAAGGTATGCCAGTATCCAGAATATCCTTTAGAAGTCTGTTAATGTACATCAAAGCATGTTTATTAGCCATTGGTGCTTCATCCCAAATAATAAGTCTAGCAGATTTGATATTTTCTGCCTCTTGGCTATTCAATTTTAGGTATGATAATTTTAGGAATGCCTTCAGTCAATTTAAAACGAATGTGTACAGTACGACCATTGGGTAATAACATAGCAGCAATTCCAGTCCAAGCTACTGCAATTACTTCAAAACCCAATTTTGAACATCTATGTATAAGGTTTTTATAAACAAATGTTTTTACAGTACCACCTGTTCCATCAATAAAATAAGCATTACACATTTTCGTATTATTTTGTTCAACAACTGATATAATAGGTTCTATAATAATTTTTTGTTCTTCATTAGGGTGTTGTAATACTGGAATAAGGTTGTTATTATTGGTAGGAAAATGACTATTTGAAAGTATGGGAAAATTTTCAATAATTGGTAATTTAAAGGTAGATTCAGAACTTGAATGCTGTTAATATCTCTAAGAGCTAACTGATAACTAACATTATTGTCATAGAAAAAAAGATACTCATCTGAAAGTGATTCCTTGAAAGTATTCCATAGATGTAATACATCATTTGGCTGTTTAAATATGCAGATATAAGAAAATAACTGCCGCACTTGGAAAACGGAATCTTCCTTCAAACAACGCATCCATTCTGAATCCTCCAGAAGTAAACCATGTTGCATTGCTGCTTCTTTAAAAGTGGAATCCTTTATATGTCCTAAAATCTGCAAAACTGGTGGCCTCCGTGACATGAAGCAATAATAATCGAAGATGGTATCTTTCTGTTTCAGATGGTGCAACATTGAATAATCTACCAATTATTTTTCCAAATTTGACTCTCCTTTTCCACTGACGCACATTTTTATCCCATACATAATGAACTGGAGTTTCTGGATATTTTTTTTTTCAATGCGGAGGTACTTGTCGCGAAGACATTCACCTATAATTCACCGCAGTTTTGCTGGCCATTTTATTATGGGGGCGCCACATAGGCAGACCAGCACTGCCCCCTATGAAGGGACGACACAAACGGAAGCATTTTAGTGGCGCTTCTCCAGGATTCGATCTGAGCACCGAAAACCAGCGCTCTGTACCACACGGCCCCGAGTTTCTGGATATATATATATGGAATTTTAATGGTAGGGTTCTAATTCAATTCAAACCATGCAATCAACTCAGTATTTCTGAATTTAGCATTTAACAATGCATCAGATGCATTATCAGTGTTAAAGTAAACCTGTTGTTCATTAGGTAAATGCACGGGTAATCGGATAATAGTATGTGATTGTTCATGCATGGGATATGCAAAAATTCTGTATGCAGCTTCAGTTGGTCCAACATACCTAGTATTTGAAAACTGATATTTCATCATGATGTAAAAAATTATCATCGGCTGTTACTTGAATATTTGCACAATCATGGCCTTTGTATACATACTTATGCAAGTATTTTACACTATGCACAAATTTCAACATTTGTGTGTGCTTGAAAGTATCTTGAGAGGAAAGCATTGTATGGCACTATAAAACGGTTATCGATGTCAATTTTGACCCCTTTGATTAGTTTACAAAAAGTTCTTCCATTATTTCTTCGCCGATAGAGAGGGTAACCATTCACATTTTCTTTAGTTACTGGCACAAATGCCTTTGGATATTCCTTTTTACATTTCCCTTTGTCCATACAAATAGAATGTGGATTTAATTGCCCACACGGTCCATGTACCATATGAGATTTCACCAAGTTAAATAAGGTAGTAAGTATCATTAGGGTCAGGTATTTCTGCAGACACAACATTATCTATATCTTCTATTTCACGCAGCTTACAATGTTCTTTTAAGCATAATAATAAATGAATATGTGGCAAGTCTCTTTTTTGGAATTCTTCGGTGTATATAAATGTTTGTACCTCTCCAAAAATCTGTTTTATAGTAATTAATCTTATGAGTTCTTTAACTTTAGCATGAAATACACGAACTACGATATCTGGTCTATTATTTGCAGTTTCATGTGAGTGAATACTATTAACAATTTCAGGCCACAACGGATTACAGGTAAAAGTACTCAGGTTTACCAAATTTCCGAACAATTGCCATAGCATCCTAATTTCACGATGTCTGTCTTCTGTATTATAAATACAGCGCGAAATAAACAATTTCCATCAGGTTGGATCTTATATTTCACGAAAATAATTCTCATAAAATTAAAAATGGCACACAGAGAGATAGAAACACTCCTCGGATAAACGTGTATATCATTAAAACATGTCACTGAGCATGCGCAGGAATGAATTTTTAATTGCAAATTATCGCTAATTAATAGAAATTTCGGTCATAAAATCCAAATTCGACAAATCTACATATTACAATCTTTCGTTTAAGACCAAAATGAAGTCAATTGATGCAGTGGTTTTCTCTCACGGACTGCCCAAAAAGTCGGATTAGCAACTTAAATATATAGACTTGTTTCTTCCGAGGAATCTCTCTAGTTCTCTGCCATTTTATTTTTTAATTATGTTTGTGAGATATAACTGACGGAAATTGTTTATTTCGAGCTGTTGGGTAACCCTGTTTCTATTTACTGGGTTCAATAGTCAATTTTTAAAGCGTATTTCCCTCTTCTTAATATTCAGATTTTCAACATTTGGCAACGATGTGTCGAGTATGATTTGTGTGTTAGTACATCTATTTACTATCCAGCCCTCGTGTTTCGACGGATACCAACTAGATTATTATAAACGGCTGAATTCGAGACTAATGAGAAATAAATTTCGAATGCCTCTTTCCAAACGTTGTTGTACATTCTATATCCGGTACATGTAGCAGCGGCCGAGTGTAGTTTTTTCTAAGCTGAACATTTTAAAAGAGTTGCATACGAACAACACCAAATTATGAGCAACAGAAAGATCTAGCAATCATTTCTATAGAAAAGACTGATCAATCTGAAACAATAAATTTTAGAGATAGCCATTGGCCGCCATGAAGGCCCAGAGAATGATTCAGTGATTATTTTACAATATAACTAATTGTTTTATTTACTACTTCTGCTTTCCTTTAAAAAAGTTTTACGCTTCGTTAAGAGGTCAGGTACCTTTTAAAGTCCAAGAGACTCGACAAACACGCCCCTGTTTTCAATCATCAGTAGTTACTAAAATAATTTATTCAAAAATATGAAAACTTTACTATGAGCTAAACACTCTTCCTTCTTTATAAATATGGCTCTCAATTTTTCCCACGTCGAAGATAAATATTTTAATTTCAACCATTTCATTGTTATATCATTGCGTCCGTATATGAAAGAATATACATATTTTTGTAGTTTTAAAATTAAATTATATAATATATCTTTAAAATGACCCACTTTAAAATCAAAAATCTTAGTTCTTCATAGAAAAACAGAAAGTTTTTTTAAATTTTACTGTAATTATAATTTTTATGGCAGGAATGACATAATAGTAGGTCATTTTAATGATACGTGTTCATATTGCTCGTGTATAAAATTTCATATTATTCTAGACAACTGTTTTGATGATATCATGTACGAAATGACATAACAATGAAAAAAACCGTGGTTAAAATTTTAAACAACTTCTCTTCAAGCTAGAAAAAAATTGAGAGCCATATTTATAAAGAATACAGAGTGTTTAAATCACGGTAGAATTTTTATAGTTACTAGTCTAAATTTTCATAGTTCATCAATAATTAGTGCTGCTTTCCCGAGACAAATTTTAAGAATGGCGAAATTTTTAAAACTTGCCTCAGGAAACCCGCCACAGTTTCTAAAGATCACTCGAAGTTAAATTAAAAGTTATTTCCCTCATTTATTACCTATTCATTTGTTACCTATTCATTTGTTGCTGTCATGAAATGCTTTCTGGCGAGTTTCAGTCCGGTGATCGCAACGTGCAAACGGCATACCACGTTCGGAAATGAAAGCGGCAACAGTTCATTCTGCCTTTGCTACCTCTTCATTACTTGTTTAGCGACGATATTATTTAACTTCAATCGATTGTTTCCGCAATGCAAGTACATTTTTAAAGTTTAACTGTATTTTTAGGACTGGCATAGATTTATTAGCAATTTCAAATTATGCTACTTGGTAACATGGCGGCTGGATACGTAATAAATGTACTGACAAATGAACAAATTATACTGAACACGTCGTTACCAAAAGTTGAAAATCATAATTTTAAGGACATAGCGTATTTATTCGACCCCGTGCTCAGTAAGTATCTAAAGCCAGGTTTCAACGCGTCACTGAGCATGCGCAGAAAGCAATTTTCGATTGTGGATGGTCGCTCAATAATAGAAATTTCGGTTACATATACCAAATGTGACACATGTATAGATATCTTTCGTTTAAGACCAAAATGAAGTGTTGTTGTTGTTGTTGTGGCTTATGCCCCTCGACCGACACTATATCAGATCAAGTCCATGAAGGCTTTTGGGCAGAGCGGTGCTTTTGAATCCCAAATGAAGTCAATGGATGCAGTACTTTTGTCTCACGGGCTGACCAAAGAATCGGCTTCGCGAATTAAATGTATAGATATCACACGAAATACAGTCGCACGCACCTTTTTCGGGACTGTCCTCTGTCGACCAATCTTTTAATTCCGGATTTTTCCCTCTAGTGTTTTTTGATACTCTAGTACACCTACCGTTTCTTAGCTTCGGGTATTGCGGTTTATAATTTCATTAAACATTCACAAAATACAAGTACCAAACTGTCACAACAGCTCAAAAAACAAATGAAACTCAAATTACCAGAGAGAGTAATAAATATTAATACTGCAAGTTGTTGTAATGCCCCCTGGCTGGATTTCCAGAGCAGGTCCACGTACGCTTCGGGCTGAACTATGCGGCTCCGGTTTATAGAACATCGCAAAGGTCGGAGTACGTCTTATCTAGTTGCCACCTCAATTTTGACCGACCATCCACAGGGTGGACATCTGGGGTTGCGGGATCGCACCTTCTCCCACCCTCTCTGACCTCATGACCTTAATACTGAGTCAAGTACACCGATAGCACTGCGGTATATCCTCCACAAACAATGACAAAAGACTGTCCCAAAATGAATTGTACTGATAGAGTGCATGTCTAGAACTTGCGTTTTTCAGCTATTGGGAATAGTTGAGTCATTTTACATTCAAACGCATGCTGATGCTGTATTAAAATCTCTAACTGTACTTAAATTACGCTTATAAAAAATAAATATAATTTTGTTTTGCCACATTTTTTACTTTAAAGGGAAAATAACAGATTTTCAGATATTTGTAAAAAAACACTCATATTCATCGAAAAATCGTAATCTGGGAGCCCTGTGATTGACAAATCAACATTTAACGTTAAGCCTACGAACTGTAACCCCTCAAAATAGGCCAGATTGACATAGTTTGGCAGAACAGTTAAAAGAATAATAGTTGTCAATGCTTTTAAGAGTTTAGAATTATTCATTATTCTAACAATTGGAGAAAGATATACTTCATAAAAAGCCTTGGAAAAAACAACGCTGAAGATTTATTTCATTTCAAATGTGAACTTTCCCTGGCGCTTCTAATAATGTGGACATTTCCAAACGGCTCTTAAGCCTGCTGTGTACTTTCCCTATCGGATTCGATCACATGTTCACCTATGGAGAAAATGTGTCCACTATGGACAGCTGCATAAATCCGAAAAAAAGATTTGCAGATAGCCCGAAGTTTTCTGCACCTTACAACACGATTCATTTTATAAATGTCCACCAGATGATTGGACGAGCGTTTCAAACACACCACACCCGATATTTTCCCCCGAATCATTTCGATTTTAAAATATTTGCATTTTCTTTAAAAAACGAAAAATGCCCCGAGGTGTCCAATTCCTTTCTCTATGACGGACGAAAAATTAAAAAAAAAAACTTTCCATCCAAGTGGGCCATTCTTGGACCTATATAGGTTAACGAATCCAATAGGGTTAGTACACGGCAGCCTTAACACTGATCATCTTGGCCAACTGATTGATCCGCTTAGTAAAAATACAGAGTACTCACGATTAAACTCGTCATTGGAGGGGAGAGTAGCAAGAATCATTTTATTTTGGTTTGGAGCGCTGCGGTCAATTTTTTGCTACACGAGGGTTCATTAGACCGGGACCTACAGTTTAAAGCCGATTCCGAACGGCTACAAACATCCATGCCAACGTTGGTACTCGAACCCACAGGATCCGACCCGAATGTCAGCGTCCTAGCCTATCCGGCCATCACCAAACGTATTTTCAAAACATAATGCGCTTTTCAATCTTATTAATTTAAATTATGTATGGAATCTTTTTTTTTTTCCTTTTCTGAATCTTTGATAGGTTTTTATATCGCATCCTTTATCCAGTAAAAATATTCTCGATAAATAAGAAAACTGTCATTTTAAAATTCTTGTTTTTTTCTTCCATTCTGAAGAAATGTCATTGGCGTTTTTAAATAGACTACTTTTGGATGAAGATGTCCGATATTTCTCCTGCACGAGAGTACACTGTGGCTAGTGATTGCGATACCGGACCAAAAATACAATTCCGGTTTTCGGTATTTTTTCTAATGTTATACCGGTATTAGGAATTTTTCAAAAAATATACAAAAGTACAGCTGTTTCTTTGCCATATTAATTAGTTTTTACAAAAAGTGCATATACTGTAAAAACATAAACAATCTTGTCATGTAGAAATATAAAATAAAGGAACCAATGTTATGCTCAAATATTATAAACAATAGCGGTAAAATAATAATTTACAACATTAGAAACAAAAAATATCAATATAAAATAAATCACTATAGTATTACAATACCATGAAATAACAAAACATTTAACATTGTATTATTGAGGAGAGTAAATATCACATAAAAATTTTGTTGTGCAGTCTATTACACGATATCCATTATTAAAGAGAAAAAAATAATTTACCTTATTTTCCGACGTATAACACGCACCTGTAATTTTAAACTGCATTTTTTAAAATTTTTAGGTCCGTATAACGCGAACCCATTTATTGAATTTAAGAAAAAAAAATTTACCTCGTGATTTACTTATCTAAAATATTGACAAACACTTTAGTTTGAAAAAAATAAAAATAGCGAACTATTCAATGGTAGTAATCTGCATAATGGCCTCGATTGACGAGGCTTATTTATTAGTTTGTAAGTGGAATCAGTAGCTCCATTGCGCCTTATGGAGTACTAGCTTCGTTTCAGTTCACTTGAGAGGAGTTCCCCCTGTCATTGAATCCCACTGCAATCCAACATTAAATACGGGTTTTTGAAACAAGAATTTAATTTGAACACCCTTGAATTTATTCTTTAAAAAATCTTTCTGGGGAAGCACTGGGCAAAATGTCGGCTTCCTACGTCTGATGGTTCCAGAGATCAAAATGTCAGCCTCGTGGTGCCGGGGATACAGAGTGTGTGTTATCAAACCCCTTAAAAATCGGAATATTCAAAAAGGATTTCTTAGCGAGCACCTTCGGATCGAGAAAAAGGAGATGCAGTGATCAGTCAGTCAGTGATTGGCTGTCTTTGTGGATTGAGTACTACAACACTTGGACAACGTAAGCGGACACGATGAAAGGGTTATCTCATCCATGGTCAAAAATGGATTCCCCTCCCCCCCCCCCCGGAATGAGGTACTGCCCACGCACCATCTGGACGTTGTCCGGGACGGCCATGTTGGCGATGCCGAGCAGCGTCTTGAAACCGGGTTCGCCCTCCGCCGGCACGATCCGGAACTTCTGCACCAGGGTCGCGAAGTGCAAGTACACCTCCACCCACGCCAAGTCCTCGCCCGGGTAGTTGCGCCTGCCTGCAAATTGGCAGGTAAATAAGCAAATGACTATACACGCATGCATACGAACGTACTGCATGCGTACAAGACGTACGAACGTACAAGAACGAACTGCAGCGGTCTTACCGTAAGAGAAAGGGGTGAACTCGTCCGGTGAGTCCCAGTGGTGCACGCCCCAGATGTTGGTCATGACGATGGAGTTCGCGAAACCGGCGACGCTGTTGCTGCGGAGGAATAGGGACAAGTCAGTTGGAGGAGTTACCGATATCTCACGTACGTGTTTGTCTAATGCGGAGGCACTTTCTCGTGAGACACTCGCCTCTTGTTATTCCCCGCGATTTTAATGTCTATTTTTATGATGGGAGACTACACGGAAAGACCGAGCCTTATTCGGAATTGGAACCCAGCTCAGAACGCTAACCACTATACTATGTTGGCGGCTGATCTCACATATCGATCTGTGAATATATACATATACATACGCACACTGATGTGCCATAAAATCTGGGATATCTGCCTAATACCTGTTAAGCCTACTTCTGGGTCGTGGAACTGCAGAAACACGATGGGGCATGGACTTCTCAGGAACACCATTCCTACGGGAGAGTGCTTCCCAATTCTATAACATTCCTAGATGCTTTGAACGGAACATCGCGTGGCAATTCAAGATATGTTCAATATCTGCTGACCATTTCATGTTCCAATACTCGACTGAGTGTTCCTCAAACCATAATTCGGTGCATGCGTGTGGTGGCGCGCCTAAACCAATGAGTGTGAAAGGACGTTAACAAAGCGTTCTCCCGTTAGAGAAATTGTAGGCGTATGAGGGGTCCTAATTCTTGCCAGCTCAACACATCCTATGCCATTACTGAAGGACGACCAGCCCCTTGTTGACATGTTGGATTCATTGATGGATGGCGTGATCTCACGTGGATCCATCCATCTGTCCGATCACGAACAACTGCCATGCTTAAGGCACAATAAGCTGTTGGAAGGTGTCTGTCGCTATGTATACGCCGTTTACATGTATGTGTGTGGGTGTATAATGTGACTTAGCATGCTGATGGGTATGACGGTGTAGTGTCGCATGGCCTCCATGATGACGGCTAGGGTGTAGGGGGTGCGGTGCATCCCGGACCACGTGACCGGGCGCTCTCCGGCCACCTCTCTGCGCACCCGCTCCTGCACGTCCGGGTACATGGCCGCCGACACCAGGCACCACTCGAGGGTGGCTCTTGAGGGCGTGCTGCCCGCCCCCAGCAGGCTCTGTACGTTGCCGCGGAGCATCGCGTCTGCAGGTATAAATATATCAACGTTAAAGCATAAGGATACATATACGCTAATGCATATACTTTATGCGTGTGAGTGTGTATATATACACACACAAAAACTATGACACTGGCATGCAAAACTTAACGAACGTGCATTTTTTTTCTCAATGGAGCAAAAACCTGGATGAAATTGACGACCCAGGGTCCTAAATATGTACCCCATTGGGGAATTAAATGACACACCTGCAAAATAATACAAACGTCAATTCGGAGAATTTATTTAGAAACAGCTAGAAAGCATTAGACATCACATCCTACAAAGGCGTATTTCTCAAAAATGGAATAAAGCAAAGAGGTGAATATGATGTCCCTAAACTGCAAAGGTTGCTTTGCAGCGTCTAACAATGATTAACACGAGTTGTTCTATGAGCTGTTGGGGCAACTTTGTCCACTCCTCTTTCAGTTCATGGGCATTTGGAAGTGGAGGTATGCGTGCCACAAGACGTCTCCCTAGAGCATCCCACGCATGTTCTATTGGATTCAGCCTGGGGGGGGGAGGCAGTCCATACGAGTGATATTCTCACTTTCCAACACCTCATCCACAGCACATGCACGATTATGTCTGGCATTACCGTCCTTCAAAAGGAATTGAGAACCAATGGCACCTCGGAAAAGACGTGCGTGAGAAATGATCAACTCACTACTATCCTGTTACTGAGGCACGTTCGAAAATGGAGAGTTCTTTACGACCATTTAACATCATGCCTTCGCAGACCGTGACACCTGAACCTCCATACCGATCTCTTTCGGTAACATTTGCTGGATGATACCTTTCTCCAGATTAGCCGACGTCCAAATTCACTAGTTAGAATGAAGAGACTCTCATCAGTTAAGAGTACCTATATACACTCAAGAGCCAAAACATTATGACCACCTGTCAATAACGAGTTGGCCCACCTTTGGCGCGCAACACAGCTTCAACCCGCCTTGGCATAGATGCCACAAGTCCTTGGTAGATGGCCGGAGACAGATTGTACCAGATGTTTAAGCAACGGTCACGCAAATCCGAGATATTGCGAATTGGTGGTCTTTGAACTCTGAGCTGCCGTCGCATGACATCCCAAATGTGTTCTATCGGATTGAGATCCAGTGAGTTAGGCGGCCAGGACATTAACTGGAATTCAGCATCATGTTCCTGGAACCACTCCAACACAATTTTAGCCCTGTGACACGGGGCGTTGTCCTGTTGGAACATTCCATTTCCAGCTGGAAAAACAGAGGCCATGTAAGGGTGCAACTTGTCCGCAATGATGTTCAGATACCTTGTAGCATTCATGGTCTGCTCTACCACAACCACGGGTCCCAGAGAAGCCCAAGAGAACATCCCCCAAAGCATAATACCGCCACCACCGGCCTGTGTATGACCTATTGTACATTGAGGGAGCAACAGTTCGCCTGGCTGACGGCGTATACTGACACGGCCATCGGCGTGATGAATGACAAACCGTGATTCATCAGACCAGGCAACTCTCTCCCACTGATCCATGGACCAGTCGCGATGTTCCCGGGCCCAGCGCAGGCGCAGTTGGCGATGTCGCTTGGTCAGCAAAGGCACACGAGTGGGACGTTTGCCGCGTAGCCCCATATCCAACAGTGTCCGCTGAACAGTGTGCTGCGATACTATTCTACTTGGCCCTGCATTGTATTGGGCTGTCAGCTGAGCCACTGTCTGGCTCCGGTTTTGCTTCACCATGCGAGACAGTCTCCGACGACCTTTTTCTTTGATAGCGTGTGGACGTCCAACACCATGTCGTCTACTGCTGGTTTCACCGTCATTCATCCACTTTGCATAAGTACTAACAACTGTAGGTCGCGAACAACCCACGAGTCATGCAGTTTCGGAAATACTTGTTCCGAGCCTTCGAGCCATTACAATCTGCCCTCTATCAAAGTCGCTTAGATCCGCAGCCTTTCCCATCACACACAGAAGTAAGTGAAAGAATGATTCTTCAGACTCTCCAGCAGCAGTTAAATACCACTTCCACCTGATCACGTGCCTTCCACGTCATCCAGGCGAATTCATTGCAAAATGTAGGGGTGGTCATAATGTTTTGGCTCTTGAGTGTATATATATATATATATATATATATATATATATATATATATATATATATATATATATATATATATATATATATATATGTATATGCACACACTCACACAGGGTGTTCGTAAATTGTGTCGACATAGTAGGAGAGGTGATAGTACTCATGAAGACGAACAATATTTGCAATGCAACCTAGGGCCGGATTCCACTCTAGTGTGTCAGATAACCGTCAAGTTCAGTGTCACTGTTGAACTTTCGTCACTGGAAAAAAATAAGAACCAAACAAATCATAAGTTACACGATCCCATTCATATCAGAGAAAGACTCAAAGTAGATGAAGTGGCGTACAAGGGTTTCGTTGCACAGTTGACACCGACGAATGAGAGACTGGAGCACACTCTCGTACACTCCTGGTGTCGTGTTAATCTTGTCCCACTTCAACAGCGATTCTTCCACGGAGTCCAGAGGTGTCTCGTAAGCCAATGATTCCACGTGTTCCAAAAAGAATAAGTCTAATGGATATTGGTCCGGTGAGCTTGGAGGCCCCGCTGCACGTCCAATCCACCGTCCAGGATATGTGGCATCCGGGAAGTGGTGCTAAAGTGTGTCGGGGCTCCAAACCTCATGTACCTCTGCGTAGTGAGCTTGCAAGAAACCAGGAAGCAATTACTTCAGGAAGACACGGTACGCTGCGCCGGTTAGACGTTCTGGCGAGAGATAAGGTCCCATCAGACAGTCACCAACGATAACTTCCCGGATGTTCACTGAAAATCTCTGTTTTCGAGAGGTAGCAGAGTAGGGATTGGCTTCAACCCACACGTCTTAGTTGTGACTGTTGAAAATGCCTTCTCAGGTAAATGAGGCCTCATCACTGAATAACAGTAAAGCTGATTGTTATTTGTCATCTGAAGCATCTACCTCACAAATTGTAGCTGACGCCGATAGTCCTATGCTTTAAAGATTGGAACTTCTGCCCGTGGAATGGATGCATGTAGAACATTCCACACCGAATTGTGAGAATTGCCCCCGCTCGCGTACATCTGGAAGGATCTGCGGCAAATCTCTCCGAGACACGATCTTCCGTTTGTGGCGCCCTCTTTGAGATTGCGGACGAGACAGTTTCACGCAGTCTTCTGTCAACCCTGGCGATAGTAGAATGGCAGGGAATACGACGCCTCGGAAACCTCCCACCGTACGTTGAATGCATATCTGCCCATTCCTCGTATGCGTCATTTTTCGGACGATGTTATGATTTGAAGCTCTGAAGGTGTGACGCTTGTAAACAATAACGTTTGTTTCGACTGGCTTCCTATTCGACCGTGACGAGCCAATCACCTGCAAATGTCGATGCTGCTTCTTTTCACTGGAAATTTGCATTTCTGCTCTGAATGGGACTGTGAAATTAACTTATGTGAAATGTTCATTAACTTATTCCGTTAATGCACATTTTACGAACGTTCAACTTGGCCACTGAACTTTTCGCTCCTCTGACATATTTAAAGGCTTCCCTAGGTTGCATTGTAAATATTGTTCGTCTTGTTGAGTACTATTCGTTCACCGTTTGAATTATTTTTATTTATTGGACCTAATTTGTTATTTATTTCCTCCAAAATTAGAAGTAATTCCCTTTAAAATAGACACGGGATGATAAGCAGAAGTAGTAGAATGCAAGTGAATACATCACTTTTTTTTGTAATCACTTTGTCATTTCCACATTTTTGAATTCGACATCCCATCATAACGTAGCTAAATATAGAGTGTTCAATGCAATATTTTTGGTTGCGAAATGGTTAACATAATTATTTATTAACTAAATTTTAGAGAGGTTCATTTCTACACAGTTCACGTGCGTGGAAGATGCTCAATTTATTTTGCAACAGTAAAATACAAAAAAAAAGAGTTTAAGAAATAAAAAGCTTCACGGATATTTCCTCTAACTTTCCTGCTTCGGTCAACATCTCGTCTTCAGTGTGGAACGGGCGATTCGTGACGCCAGCCTTCTATGCTTCAGGTGCGTGCCATTTTTCCAGAGCATTGTCTGTCTGTTAGACAGATATTCCCGATAAAGCGTGTTTAAATATCTGCCTGTCTGGCAGATATTGTGTGAAATGTAGATGCAGATATCTTTCAAGATTTGAGATTTTTAATGTTCTGGGAACGACTCTCGCCAAACCCTGTTTGATGTTACCTCTTTTGAAACGAAGGCCGAGTAAGACTGATTTTTCTTAAATGCCTCCTCAAAACGAACCGTGATAATTGGTGCTGTTCAGTAGAAGCTGGTCAAGAATGAAGGAGAAATGGTTTGGCAATTGTGGCTACTATGAAATGTAATGTAACGCGCTGCCTTTGCTTTCATTCGAGGACTCGAAATGAATCGTATGCATTTTTTTTTCTGCACCGCGTAGCTGTCAAACATGAGTGTGAAAGTAAGGACTTTCACAATTTGTGAGCAAATCGCAATTGCGAAAATGCGTTGCGTCGAGGCGCATACCATTCCCTGATTCAAGCACCAGCAAAAGTTAAGAGGAACTGAGTGGCAACGGTGGTGGATAAAAGACCGCGATTTTTAGATTGTGAGGACAGTAGCTCACGACGGATTCCGAAATGGAGTTCGTGCGTGGAGCTACGCCGGCTTGTGTAAAATTTGAAGCTACAAAAAGAGGAGGCATGTGAAGTGGCGACTGATAAGATTTTTCTCGAAAATACGAATATAATTCCTTAGCATTCTGATACCTGCACTAAATGAGGTAAATGGCCGATACGTGAAAAATTTTATTTCCACGGATGCATTAAGATTGTTCCTGGTCACTCTGAAGCGAGTGAGTGCCTGAGTTCTTCAATTGCCTGTTTTTTTCGTGTGAAAGTCGAACGACCATAATATGTGCTAAGTATGAGCCAGTCTGATGGAATGACTGCATATATTTCCGCGCACGGCATTCTCGGCGAAACTTGCAATCACACGTGCACAAAATAATCACGTGTCCTGATAGAATTATCCTCGTGTGCTGTTCCAGATATATGACTACATACTGAACGCTCGTGATATATAGGGAATATGAGATTCGTTCTCGTGAGTGCTAAGTCGATATTTGTGAAAAACTATTCTGGCGGAATCAATCAACATGATTATAAAAATCCACGTGCTTCAAAAAATGCTATGATTCTCGATACCTCAGCAAACTGGTGAGCGATTGTATTTCTTTGTTTTTGATGTACTATTTGATAGTCTAATAAGTGATATGTGTTTAAATGTGATAAAGAAGAGGTCTGACAATTTTTAATGCATTTGCTTTAATAATGAGTTAGCACATTTGAAGTGTTAAGAACAGGCCTAATAATTTTTAATGTATTTCATTTAATAATGAGTTAGCACATTTGAAGTGATAAAGCTGAGGCCCAATAATGTTAATGTTCTTGATTTATAATGAGTTTTGCATATCTAGTAATCTGATAAGGTGTTTTAGTAATGATTGTGTAATGTGAGAAGGCCTAAAAATAAAAGGAATGCATTCAAGTAATTTGATTTGTATTTTATGTGTATGTCCTCACTGCATGCTAAATATTAACACAACTGATAAATCACAACGCGATGTACTGAGTAGGGTGCTTAATAACTTAACTTATCATCTGAGTTAATATTAATAACTAAATAGATAGAATCTATTTTTGCACCAACAGCTCTAATTTATCATCATAAGCAATAAGTAAATTAACTTTTATTTATTATCTTAAAGTTAACAACCTAATTACTATCACCAATAAGTTTAACACCCCATATGTTATCATTGAGCATCACGCAACGTTGTCTGCACATCTGGTGTGATCCGTGGTTGCTACTCAATTCTCTGACGCGTTGATATGAAGAGTTGTACTGTCAGCCTAAACTTCACGATTTTTTTTCTTTTTTTTTTAGCCTGAAATTCCTTTCAAGGACTACGTTCGGAGCCAATATTTTTTTTCAAAAATAAACAGTACTGATTCATTACCTATATTTTTAGTTCAAATGGGATCTAAAACCACGAAGACATGTCATTTTGGTAAACATTTCATAACGTTTTAAAATAGGAGGAATTTTTTTATAAATTTTCATAACGATGGAGTGTTGACGCCAGAGACAATGCTATCCATTCGACTCGATATATTTTAATTTCCTTTGTACTAATAGACCACTGCGACACTTACCGTGTTCCGATGTAAAAGTTTTTCAATGTTTGCAAAAAATCACCGAAATACACCAAAAAAAATTTAAAAAACATCAATTTTTTTTTTACAACACTAGGGGCTTCGCCCCTAGGCTCGCTACGCTCGCTCCTCTGGTGAATCAAATGAATGAATGACTCAATAGTTGTTTACAGCGATTGAGTCATTCATTTGTTTACAGTTGAAGCTCCCCCCCCCCTCCCGGCGAAATGGATGAAGCCCGCCTATGGGTGAAAAATTGGATCTTCTTTCATGTCCTTCTGCAAAGGAAGTGAATGAGAAGATTTTTTTGAAGTATTTCTTTAACATTCAATTAAAAATCGAAATTTTAAGATAGAGACTTGAAATGAAGTTTATATGAATGAGAAAGCTTTCATCTTCCAGTTGATATAAATATTTTCTTTGTAACATAATAAGTCTGAGAGCATCGAATTTATATATCTCGAAACGCATAAATTTTTCCAAAAAGTGGGTTTTCAATTTTAATAAAAATATCAGTCTGTTTTAAATTATTTTTAAACAAATGAGGTCTTGTTTGAAGGAGAAATGTGTGTACCACAAAACATAAAAAAAAAAAAACTTAAAGTCCGACGAAGATGAGACATGTCTTACTTTCTTCCCCACATTGTTCTGCATCGATTGGTATCGGTCTCGACCCCATACCCCCAGCGGTTTCGGAGGAGATAGCGTGACAAGCTTTTGACAGCGTCGGTGGCAGCGCCAGTTACTTTTTTTTAGAATAGAGAATCTTTTTAGAAGAGCAGTTACCTGCAGAAGGATTCAATGAACACCTATAGGTGAGCTTTTAGGCCAAAACAGAGTGTTGTCGCCAAATGAGGATGCAGCGAGCGAGGGTGACGCCAGTGGACGCGGTGATGAGCAGACGTGCCATAGGTTTCATTCAGTGTCAATATTAAAAGTGCTATAAGTATGTACTTTACTAGCGTCTAGAGCAGAGGTTCTCAACGAGGGCGACAACGCCCCCTTGTGGGCGTTTGTGGCTTTCAAGGGGGGGGGGCAGTAGAAGACCCAGAGAAAATCGGGGGCGTTGAGATTGTGCGTTGTTTTCGACCTTTTTTCAGGATCAAACTCGGAAGAAGCTGTAAAAATTACATGAACTAATAGAAGTAAAAACAAATGAAGAATTAAAATTTAAATTTAAACACGGCTATCAACAGTTCTGGCTGTAAAAAGATGCCGACACTTTACCCGGGATTATGGGCTGTGGCACAAAAATTTTTAATAACGTTTTCTTCATCATATTTAGTGGAACGTGGGTTCAGTGCAGTCACGAATATAACTAAAGACAGAAACCGACTGCAAATTGCTAATCGCGGTGATTAAGGTATTCCACACACTAAAACAGAGCCGAATATAAATAAATTGATTGCTGTGCATCAAGTTCATCCTATTTATTAGATTTCAATTATTTGTAATATTTACCAAACGATTATTATCCTTCGTTATCTTAATTTTCTGTGTGTAATGCGAATGTAACTATGTTTGATTTTAATAAATAATTTTATAATTTTAAACTTAAAGTTGTCTTATTTACAACAACATATTTCTTTACTATGTTCACTTATTTAGGTAGAAAGATATATACATAAAAGGCCGAAAATTTGCCATTGTATATGTGTTTACTCGCATAGGAAGGTAAATTTCCAGGGGGAGCGGTGAGTAATTTTTTCTCTGAAAAGGGGGCGGTCGACGAAATAAGTTTGGGAATCCCTGGTCTAGAGAAAGAGTACTATTTTCCAGTTCAAAGTAACTGCGCTACAGGCGCCATCTATTAACGTAATAGTGAACCAAGCATTTTACATTTTCATTACAATGGGATAATTTTTATTTATGCTCACATGCTATTTGCGATATTTTCTCTGCGAAATTCATTGATTTTTCCCCCTTCACATTATAGATTATAATTTATAATTTTGAAATCCATAATTAACTATGGAAGATGCGAATTCGTTTGCAGCTCATGAAGGAGCTGCATCTTCAGATCATGATGCCCAAACTTAACTTAAAGTAAATTAAAACGTTAATAGAAATTCAGTTAAAATCGAAAAATTGTAGAAAACTTTTGATAAAGATGGTATTTTTCCCGCTTTTTCATACTGTGAAACTGAAGATTCTTATTATATCTTTAGCCTTAACATAGTTTTTAACAATGATATGATCCATAGCAAAAATTCTATGCTATATTATTCTTTCTGATTTTATTTATAGTATATTTATTTTTCTCATTGTATAACTTTTGAATACTACTCAAACGTCAATTCCATTGATATTCATTTTAAAAAAAATCATATTGTTTTGTATTTTAAGGACCGCCAGGCAGTCAAAGCGCAGAGGAGGACCCTCACTGAATTCATTTCGTGTCCCCCCTCCCCAGAAAAAAAAAAGTTAGAAGCACGCTACGCCTATGGTGTTGCTTGTGATAGTATTTATTGTTAACCTGACGAAGAAGAGAGACAGAATATTTTTTTATCTTACTCCACATTTTTTTAACAATCAAGAGGAATAAAAAACGAGTGGCCTTTATTAGCAGGGTGTATAGTAATCAAATCCGTTTCAGTGTAAACTATCATATATTTTTCAAAATAAGTTTAGTTTAGAAATACAAGAAAATTTAATTATTGATTTACCACATTCACAAATTTTGCAAAATAATGGATTTATTTAATATTAATATGGCAAAATGTATTACATTATAATTAATATGACAAAATTTAAGAATGCCACATTTCATTCATGAATGTAATGTAACAAGGTTACAGTTGATATTTTCTAATAATAAATCATAATAAATAAGAAATACAATAAATTCGGCCATTAACAGTAAATAGGTCATTAAATGGTAAAGTGGACATTGGAGGCATTGATAAATAATGTAAATTACATTTCTTTTTTATTTTTTTAATGAAAGGAGGATGGGGTGGTTAATTGTTGTACGAATATGTATTTATAAAAATTCATTATTTGCTGAATGTCTATTAAAATATAATGTGTGCTTTATTTATAGACTGTTTTATTTCTTGTACTTAGAATTAGTCATATATCTTAAATTTATAAATATTCAAAATTTGATTGATTTAAGTGTTTGAAAGCAAAAGAATGATAAAGTATAATAAAAATATAAATTAAAAGAATGATGTATTACATTTAAGATATTTGTATCATTGATTGTGTTTCCGAGTTGGCTAGAAGTGCTTCTTATTGATGGTTACTAAAAACTTATTTTTTCTTAAAAATTTAATAAAAAAATTATTCAAACACTTTGCACTAAGAAAAATATTTTATCTCTACCCAGTTATCAGAAATTGATCGTTTTGTAAACTCTATAAAAATAGATAGGCATAAATAAAAGTTATCCCTTTGTAAAGAAAATGTAATATGCTCGGTTCACTATCACGTTAATAGATGGCGCCTGAAGCGCAGTTTTGGCTGGTAAATAGCACGTTTCTCTAGAGTTCACAGTTCAAGCTGCCGCGAGTCGGTCGCGCATGTGTTATCTGGTGTGCGGGGAATTTCCCTTCTGTTACAAGGAACGACGCCCGTACATCGTGCCAGAGTTAGGCCTAGAACGCCCTAAAAGTGCTGACCACAGTTGAAAATCCTCGTCACATTACAGGTAAGCAACATCTTTAGCATCGAGAAGTGATATTGTTTTAATCTGACCATCCCCCCCCCATCTGCCGTGAAGCGACGGCTTTGTTACTGGGCGATGGCCACGCCAGGTTCAGATTTCGAAAACTTTTATGAGATTCCTCGTTGCAAATGTCTTCCGTCATTTTATGGTTTTTATTTCCGCACAACCGTCGTCGATGATGACGAAAAGCAGAAGGCAGAGATATTTTAAAGGGGCGATAAAATAAATTCTAAACAAAGGCGCCTCTTGGTCACAGTTCCCCCCCCCCCCCCCCCCCCCCCGAAAAAAAAACAAAAAAAAACGTAACTTGAAATGTGTTAAAACGTTAATAGAAGTTCCGTTAAAATCGGGAAATTGTAGAAAACTTTTAAGAAAGTTGGTTTTTTTCCGCTCTTTCAAACTGTGTGACGGGAGATTCCGATTATGTCTTTAGTCTTCACGTAGTTTTTAACAATGATGTGATCCATAACAAAAATTCGATGCTATATTTTTTTTCTTATTTTATTTATATTATATTTATTTTTCTCATTGTATAACTTATGCATACTACTCAAATATCAATTCAACTGTTATTCAATTTTAAAAAATCATAATATTTTTATATATACATATAAATAATCCAACAGAGATAGATAAAAATAATTCGAAAATAGACAAAAAACAAACAGAAATCAAGCACTCTGGGCATCCACGCACCAACGGCAAGATTCTGTATAAGTGCTGGAACTGAACCATAAAACAACATAGAGGTAACCGACAGGTCTCGTCATCAGGGAGCCTAACCATATGAGTTACCTCAAGGGGAACTTTCTGAATAGGATGCAGGTAAGCTCAAAAAACATCCCAAGGCCCCCAAGGAAGCAATAAGTCAAAAAGAAAATGAAAAGACAAACACAACTTACAGTATGGGCTCAATACACCATACATGCAAGCACACAAATAATCCTAATGCAAAGTAAAAGATGCATATACACCCTAATTCCGTAAGTGATGGTTATGGCGAACTATGTAATTATGTTTAGTTACTAAATCTAGGAGCCTATTGAAACGAGTTAGTTTAATTTCGTTGCCTAAGTATTGAATATTATTTTGTACTAACATTATTATTCTATTTAAATCAATTATATCGATATTATTAAATAGATTTTTAAAATCATAAGTTACATTTTTACAGTTATCTAATGTTTGTAGTTTTCTAATTAGACTAAAGCTATTATCAATTATACCACAAACACCAGATGTTATATTTTTATAGATTAATTTAAGGTACATTAATAATAATACACTTGCTTTAGTAGCATAATTGTTGTGACCACAGGTTACTGCTCTAAAAGCAATAGGTGTTTTATGAAATTTAGGAACTAAAGTAATATGAGGAAAAAGATAATTGTTAGATGATATACCTAGTAGTTTATATTTTGCTATTATTTTCTTAATAATAATACTAGTAGTTTCTTTTTATGGCTGAAAAAGATCACTATTTTCCAGCAGTTTTTTTAAACATATGGCAAAATATTTTTTACAAATTATTGCATAGTTGTTGGCTGCTTTATCTACATAAGTGACTATAAAGTCATCTTGTAATTTTGTAATAGCAGCTTTAAAGTGTTTATAGGAATTATTAATGTTATAACTATTATTAGGTAGTTTAGCTTGTACTAGTTTTAGTAAATTAATTTTCTATGGGTTGAAGGCTTCTGTAGGTGTAGAGTAATTAATTGCTATTTTGTATATAAATTTATCTAAATCAGCATTTAAGAAACTTATTATTTTCTTATTATTATTAGTACTAGGTAATCTAAACTTAGTTCCCAAACTCATCAACTCTTGCAGTGCTACATCATCCATAATATCCAAATTGCCTGTTATTTCATGACCATGTGTCGTATCTACATAACAATTGTAATTGGGCAGATGACAAACACATTTTAAATTTATTGACTGAGAAAAATATTTTGATACCTGATTATAGTTAAATATACGTCTACCCATAGGCAGAGTATATTTAAAGGTACGTTTTATTTTTATGTCATTTATAGGAAACATATCATGAAGTTTATCAAATATACTATTGAAGTTTATATTATTTAATTTATGGTTAGTAAAATTTAGTACACAATAAGTGTTATTAGCTGTATTTTGTTTTTTATATAAGTTTATTTTTAAATGATTTGCCCGTGTTAATATTAAATCATATACCAGATGCTGATAATGATAATTCTTTATTTTAGTACTTAAAAATAGTTGATATAACTTAATGATATGTTTTTTAACGATAGAAAAGATCCAAGCGTTTAATTTTTTATATTGATAATCAATAATAAACCTTTCTTGAAAACTTATTAAGGCATTTTTATATAAGTTACAATCAAAAGTCTTACTTTTATTATAACTTTTACCTCTTTTAGTTCTTTTTGAGGACTGAGTATCTTCAATTAGGTGAGGGTAAATAGGATGAGATGACGATGACACATCAGTAAAATTAAATTTAACTATATTTTTCTGTTTATAAATTTGATTAAGGCCATATGGAAAGAGAGTTTTATGCTTTTGCATATATATATTTTCATAATATAACCTTTCAGAGGGTGATTTAATTATATCAAGAATGGAGATAACAATATTTTCAAAATTATGTTTTTTGAAGTGATCAAATTCAATGTTTAGTGGTTGACTATTTAGTGTGTGATATTTTTTTATATTAGAACGGTGTAAATTTATTCTAATATGTAGTGGATTAAAAGTTTGTCCTATAAATTATATATATATGTATGTATGTATGTGTGTATATATATATATATATATATATATATGTATATATTATATATATATATATATTTTATATATATATATATATATATTAAATGCTAGGCTGGGGCTTCGCCTAGCTACGCCCATGTCATCCGTCCACGAGATGAAGTTTCAATAAAGTGTGAAAAATTTTCATATTGGAACATAAAATTGTGTGTATTATTTTTGCATTTTAAAATTTTCTCTTAGATTTTAGGTAATTTAGGAGATAACTGTCATATGTATCATGTGTGAGATAGAAATTAAAATATGTGTGAGGGCTTTAAGATTTTGTACAGAGTGATAGATGTTTTAGGTCAATTTCATTAAAAATTAATTCAAATTGACCAATTTATAAAAAAGGATGCTATTTACAGGTAAGTTTTTGTCTCTTTTTTTAATTTTTGAGTGCTATTTTACCATAAAAGATGAAAAAAACCTTTATTTATTTTTTTTTTCCTAAATTGACTCTGAACGTAGACAGTCACCTTAATTCCTACTTGAGAATGATAATAAAAAATGATGAAAGAATAAATTGTACCCCCACACCCATTGAAATATTTAAAGTAATAAATTCTGTTTGAACAATTAATTTCTGAACAACTGTTTTTATAAGGGTAGGAATTACTGTTTTTATAAGGGTAGGGGAAAATGTTCATATTGAAACATAATTCTGTTTTAACAATTAATTTCTGAACAATTAAAAAATTAACTAAATGGAAAAGTAAAAAAAAATTTATATTTCACTGGCCTTCAAAAATATCCAATAACACAATTTCCTTAGCAAATACAAAATAAACAAAAAGTGAACAATAATTGGTGTATAATAAATAGTTTTTTATTTGGGGCTGTTTTTATAAGGAAAAGAATCAGGAATCAGGGAAAATTTTCATATTGAAATATAAAATTGCATGTATTTTTTTTTTTGCATTTTAAAATTTTCTCTTAGATTGTAGGTAATTTAGAAGGTAACTGTCATATGTATCATGTGTGAGAGGGAAATTAAAATATCTTGTGTGAGGGCTTTAAGATTTTGTTCAGAGTGATAGGTGTTTTAGGTAAATTTCATTAAAAATTACTTCAAATTGACCAATTTATAAAAAAGAATGCTATTTACAGATAAGTTTTTATCTCTTTTTTTAATTTTAAGTGTTATTTTACCATAAAATATGAAAAAAAACCTTTAAAAATTTTATTTTTCAAAAATTGACTCCGAACGTAGACAGTCACCTTAATTCCTACTTGAGAATGATAAAAAATGATGAAAGAATAAACTGTAATATTGAAGTATTTAAAGTAATAAATTCTGTTTGAATGATTTATTTATGAACAATTGGAAAATTAACTAAACGCAAAATAGAAAAGTAAATAAAACATAATTATATTTCACTGGCCTTCAAAAATATCCAATAATAACACAATTTGCTTAGCAAATACAAAATAAACAAAAAAAGAACAATAATTGGTGTATAATAAATAGTTTTTTATTTGCGGCTATTTTTATATGGAAAGGAATCACGAATCGGGGAAAATTTTCATATTAGAACATAAAATTGTGTGTATTATTTTTACATTTTAAAATTTTCTCTTAGATTGTAGGCCATTTTGAAGATAACTGTCATAGGTATCATGTGTGAGAAGGAAATTAGCATTAGGATTTTGTGGACAGTGATAGGCGTTTTAGCTAAATTTCAGATTAATATTCTACGTTCGGAGTCAATTTTTCAAAAAAAATAATTTTTAAAGACTTTTTTGGTATTTTATGGTAAAATAGCACTTAAAAATGAAAAAAAAGAACAACTTACCTGTAAATAGCATACTTTTTTTATAAATTGGTCAATTTGAAGTAATTTTTATTGAAATTTAGCTAAAATGCCTATAACTATGCACAAAATTATATTGCTACTATTTTAATTTCGTTCTCACACACGATACATATGACAGTTATCTTTGCCTGCGGCTTGTCCACTTATTATAGGGGGAGGGGGGAGAGATGAACGAATAAAATTATTTATAATGCAAAATCAATATTTCTACTTTTTTTTTTTGGGGGGGGGGCAGTTTCTGGTAATTCTAACCGTGTCTCGTTCCTCTGTTTGCAGGACTCCTCCCCCCTCTACGCTCCGGAAGTTCTGTTATACTGACCAGTTTAGGAACTCTCCCAGAATCCAGGTTGTTCGATGCATCGCACCGGTGAAGTGAAGGTGGTCCATAGCAATGGACGTTCCGGCACCTTCAGATGGACGATTCCCGATTTCTCCCGGCTCCGGCTAGACCGCTACTGTTCACCCTACGCGGAGTGTTTCGACTTTCAATGGCGGTTATCAATAATAAAGACCGGGAATGGCATAGATGATGTATTGCTGTTTAGAAATCCATCGACAACCGGAATGCCGGAACCCGTCCACTGCGGCATCCAGTGCAGGACGTCCGACGGCGAAGAGAGAGGCGCATTCCGGGAACAGGAGTATTCGGATGACTGGAGCAGCAGGGGTCTACGTCTCGATCCTCCGTGGAGAATACCTCCTTATGTCGGACTCACCCTCACCTGCTCCCTCCGGAAGGGCGACTCTCCTCACGCAACAGGTGAGTGGCGGACTGCCTTCTCGCGCGGTGAAGAATGGGGCGCGTGGTAGAGACGTCACGTCGAAAAGGGCGTGATAGGGGGATGCCGGGGAACGAGAGCAAGGGGTCGATCGAAAAAAGGTCGATACCCGAAGACTTCATTCGTGTGTCTCGGGAACTAGCTCCGTCGGGGAGGGCTGCAGTGTCGGGACGGAGACCCACGACTGGGATACTGGACGGGATCATGAGAAGACGACGCACACACACACAGATATATATTTATATATAAATATATATATATATATATATATATATATATATATATATATATATATATATATTTATTTGCTATCCCTAATTCAGTGGCACTTCAGTGTATATATATATATATATATATATATATATATATATATATACAGTTGGTTCTCTGTTTAACGACGCTCTACTTAACGACGATCTCTATTTAAAGACAATATTTCCCGGTCCCGGTCCCTCCGACGTAAAAAAATTCTATTTAACGACGATTTTGTTTCTATTTAACGACGATTTTTTCTTAAATGATAAACTTTTTCTTAAACATTTTATTTACAGGAGGGTTACTTTCTGTGGGGGAGTTTGGTTTCAATAACAGACCCAGAATTTCCTTTATGTTTGTTGCAATCACAGACTTGTTGCAGTGGAAAAAACCGGGGGAGGGGGGGGGAGGATTCCTGTATCTCTGAAGATCGAACATTCTTCCCTGGTGGATCGAATTTCTTAGTGCGGGTGTGGAATCACTCTATTGTACCTACTATGTTCTCATGTGATTTACGAACTGTCCAAAAGCACCCCTCTCTCCCTCCTTCTGGGAAGTACGTGTTCATGTTTAGAGAATTCATGGTTGTGTGTAGGAGCTCATTCCAGTGCGAATACGAGGTGAGCAGAACAAAATGGCATCAAAGCGAAAGCATCTTACGCTACACGAAAAAGTGAAAATTATTGAAAACTGGGAAGAAAGTGTTGGAATAACAAAAGTCCAATTCGCAAGACAATTTCAGCTACTCGAGTCTACTCTCAAAGGCATTTTAGCAAGCAAAGAGAAAATTCTTGAAGCAGCACAAAAATTTGGTTTGGGATCCAAATCCAAACGGCAGAAAATTCAATGTGGCCGATCAGAACAGTTTGAGAAGGCAGTCCTGCAATGGTTTCATCAAGCAAGAGCATTTAACATTCCAATTTCCGGAGTGATATTTAAAGAAAATGCTATTATTCTGAAAGAAAAGTTTGGAATGCAAAATTTTCAGGCTTCGGCTGGTTGGCTAATAAAGTTCAAAGAAAGATACGGGCTTGTATTTAAAAGCATATCTGGCGAAAGTGGCTCCGTAGATGAAAAAATAGTGGATGAATGGAAAATAGTGCTGAAGGGGATATTAGATGGATATGATGAGAAGAACATATTCAGTGCAGATGAGACGGGCCTATTCTACAATATGGTGCCTAATAAAACCTTAACGTATATGGGCGAAAAGTGTTTTGGTGGAAAACACAGTACGGAACTATTGACTGTTTTACTGTGCACTAATTCGGATGGATCTGAGAAATTTCCACCACTAGTTATAGGCAAATCAAAGAAACCAAGGTGTTTTAAGAATATCACCAGGAAACCTTGTGAGTACCGCAATAACAATAAAGCGTGGATGACATCACAAATTTTTATTGACTGGATTAGAAAATTTGATGCAAAAATGCATCGAGAAAAGAGAAAAGTTTTACTTTTAATCGACCGATGCACTGCACATACTCCAAATATCCCTGGACTTACAAATTTGACTATCCATTTCTTACCAGCTAATTGCACTAGCAAGTTGCAGCCATTAGACCTGGGTATCATTCGCAGTGTGAAAGCATACTACAGAAAGTCTTTAATTAGGAAATTAATAAACAATTCGGCTGACAGTATAAAAATTAGAAAATTTACAATCTTGGAAGCAATGCATATGATAACATCAGCATGGAAAGAAGTTTCTTCATCCACAATAAAAAACTGCTTTCGCGTTGCTGGAATTCACAAAGAACTTGTAGTGGAACTGCAAAGTACGGATGTAGAAATCAACGAAGATGACATTACCCCTGAAGAATGGAGAAGTCTTGTTGAAGATGAGATGTTTCAATTCAAGATTTCTACAATTGTGATAAATATGTTTTAACAACAGATTTCAGAAATGTAGAACAGATTTATGAAGATATTGTAAACGTAAACATAGTGTCAGACGATGAAGGTGAAGTTGAAGACACGGAAAACGAGACACTGCCACCGTCTTACACAGATGCAATTTCTGCTCTAGATGTTCTCCGACGGTATATTACATCGAAAATGGAAGGTGACTCATTTAACATTTTAGAAAATCTGGAAAAGAGAAAAACGAAAACAAGGCGAATGAAGCAATCAACACTTTTTGAATTTTTTAAAACGTAATTTATTGTATTGTTTGTACTCTTTTTTTTCAATGTAATTTAAAATAACTTTTTGGGAATAAAATAATGATGATAATAAAAATAGAATTTTTAAACACGCTAATATATTAAGAAATATATTGACAGTCCAAAGCCTGTAAAGTGTGAAGGGTTATTTTTTCACAAATTCTGTTTAAGGACGATCTCTATTTAAGGACGATTTTTCACGGTCCCTTGAAAGTCGTTAAACAGAGAACCAACTGTATATACATACATATATATATATACATATATATATATATATACATATATATATATACATATACATATATATACATATATATATATAATATTTGCTATCCCTAATTCAGTGGCACTTCAGTGTATATATATACATACATATATATAATATATATATATATATACACACACACACATATATATATATATATATATATATATATTTACACACATAC
>OU015492.1:228592917-228602917 GCA_907164885.2 Dolomedes plantarius | reverse complement strand
CGGTGACAGCGTCGAGACAGTACTGATTGAACTTAGAAATAGAAGGAAAATATATTACCACTCATCCTAGATTATAAAACGAAGCATATATGCATATATATGTATACGAGTATATATATATCCGAAATGCTTGAAATGAACCTTTCGTTCTTGTCAGGAATTTTATTGAGTCCGCGATTTCACCGTTACTCGATTTCTTATATGGGTACAATTTAGAAGTCTAAAAACTGCAATTTGGCTATTTAGCTCGAAGTATGCTTGAGGGTATATATCAGTGCTTCTCAACATTTTTAATATTCAACAAACACCCCCTTGAATCTGAAAATAAGCTCTCGCACACCCTTCAGAAATGTGTTTCTATTTTTAATTTACGAAAAGATATTTATTGCAAGATAATTTATTTATTGCATAAAAATATTAATATTATTTACAATACATGCTATATTATTACATATTAAACAATATCCACATTTTTAATGGCTACGTTGTTGTTGATTGTTCATAATTATCCTTTTAAATTGAGGCTCTTTTTATGAAAGAGCCACTTGTAAGTCATCAGACGCATTGAAGCGATTTCTGGCTTTTGTTTGGATGTGCAAAACTGATGGAAAATTCATTTCACAAAGGTAAGTGGCGGCAAATGGTGAAAGTGTGTCTAATACTGCTTTTGCCAATTCTGGATAAAGTTCAAACTGCGTACACCAGAACTGTTCCAAGTCCAGTTTTCCATTTCAATACGTGCATTAGCTCGCATTGCGATAAGATCGTCTTTTAATGAAACGTTGTCGCGCATTGAATTGAGGTGAAACAAAAATGGACTGAGTATCCACGTATTAATTTTGCTTATATTTCTCGTGGGAAAGTATCCATCAATTGATTCACTCAGTTGGTGAATTTCATTAAAAATTTAGAACCTTCTCTTGCCCCCCTAGAGATGCTTACTGGCACCCCCGTTTAAAAACCACTGGTATATATGAAAAGTACTGAACATTTAACAAGGGTTAGTAAAATCATACATAAATGGGTCAAAGTACGTTAGGGAGTGAATTTAATATAGGCAGTGAATGAGGAATAATTTGAGCCATAACATATATATATGTATATATATATATATATATATATATATACACATACACATACAGGGTGATCAAATAGTCACAGAAAGAGAAAATATTCAATAATTCGAAAATTGTAGACAATAGCACGATGAGATTTTCACAGAAACACACTGAAAGACATCGAATTTTTTTTTTTTTTTAAACAAAAAATTTTATTTCCTGAATAGTAACATTTGTCATCGACAGGTGTCGCTTCAGTTCTGTCAGAAATTTTTTACAGTTGTGCAGCATGCTTTGCAACGCAGGTCGAATTACAAATGTTCAATGTGATGGACGTCATTCATGAGATAGTCCGTTAGTCATGCCACGAGACAGTAATACATCACATGATGGCGGATAGCTTCTTCCGACATAGTCGATGACGTCGGCCGACCTCTTTACGTCCGTGACTTGAAGTAGGCCCTTTACCCAAATCACCAGGTGTAAGGTTTGGAGTCCTAGATGGCCAATCGTAGGGGAGAGAGCGATTGAGGACATGGTCATTGTTTAATGTTAATTTCAGAATGTGCTGTACAGAATCTGTGACGTATGGAGGTGCTCCATCCTGCATGAATGTTACATTATCGAGTTCTTACCTCTCTTGCAAGAAGGGATTTATGCGGTAACTTAATAGCGCTGCTTAACGCTCGCCTATGATAAAAAACTTCGAAGTGTACCGGCAGGCGGATCTGTTTTATATAGCGACAAAAAAAACCTCCGGGATCAATAGAGCGCCACATGTTGGTGAGAAATGCAGCTATTCTTGCAATAAAAATTTTCTCTTTAAAAAATCCAATATATTTCGATGAATTTCTGCGAACAGCATCTTATGTACACTGAAGAGCCAAAAAGACTAGTACCGGTATTTTATATACCGTGAATATCAGGTATCCGGTAAAACATCAAATCACCGACAGCGTTGCAGCCTGAAAATGCCTTGAAAGAACTGGACATATGACAGCTGACGAGAATCCTTAAACGAGAAAGACATGCAACACTTCCTCGAATTGCTGCGGATTTCAATGCTGGGGTAACAACAAGTGTCAGCGTGCGAAATGTTCAACGGACCGTCATTGATATGGGCTTTCGGAGTTTCAAGCCCATTCGTGTACCGTTGTACACAAAGCATCATGCCTTGCATGGGCCCGCCAACACCTCCATTGGACTGTTGATGACTAGAAACACGTTGGCTGGTCTGACGAGTCTCGTTTCCAACTGTATCGGGTGGATGGATTTGTACGGGTATGGAGACAACTTCATGAATCCGTGGACCGCACATGTCAGTCGGAAACTGTTCAAACTGGTGGAGCCTCTTTGATAGTATGGGGCGTGTGCTGTTGATATGGGACCCCTGATACGTCTAGAGACGACTCTGACAGGTGACGGGTACATAAGCATCGTGTCCGATCATCTACACCCATTCATGTCCATTGTGCGACTTCAGCAGCACAATGCGACCCCCCCCCCACGTCGAGAGAAGCTACCGAGTTGCTCCAGGATCACTCTTCTGACTTTAGACAATTCCATTGTTCACCTAAATCCCCAGACATGAACATTATTGGACATACCTGGGATGCTTTGCAACGTGCTGTTCAGAAGAGATCTACGCCCCCTCGCAATCCTATGGATTTGTGGACTGCTCTGCAGAAATTCAGTGTGAATTGCCTTCAGGATACCTTCACACATTAGTAGAGTCCATGCAGCGTCGTGTCGCGTCACTTATGCGTGCTCGTGGAGGCCTTACACGTTATTAGGCAGATGTACCAGTTATTTTGGTTCTTCAGTGTATATGTATGTATTTATATATTTATATATATATATATATTTATATATATATATATATATATTTATATATATATATATATATATATATATATATATATATATATATATATATATATATATATATATATATATATATATATATATATATATATATATATATATATATATATGATAGAGAGAGTACGTATTGTTTTGATCCAAATGTTCATGCATTGACTGTTGGAAGTTGGACTGTTGGAATTACAGTGTGCTATAAGCACACTGTAATTCCAACATAAGCACACTGTAATTATAAGTATACCCATTTGCACAATATATATGCTCGTCTCTATCTCTTGCAGGCGTCTCCCAACAAACACAAACGGAAGATGGCGACTGCAGAAACTATGGACATAACTCGAAAGGTAATGCTCGTGGTTTCATTTCGAGCAGGAATGGGGGTTTTTGGTTTTTGCTATATTCTGATTTTTGGGACATTTCTGAACAATATGCAAAAAACCGCATAAAAAATTTGCATTATTTCTCGAGTTATGAGAGTTTATGTAAAGCTCACCCTATTGCCATAGCCATGTTATTCCAACTTTAACTTCAGTTTTCTCAAATATGTGAATTTTTGGATTGCGCGCACTGTTACTCCCAAACTATGTGTGCTAGACACACAAAATTTTTATCACATTTGTATTATAAGCTTCTTTACACACTAAAACCAGAAAAGTAAAAAAAAAAAATTGTAAAAAAATATTTTACACTTGAAAATGTTTTAAAAAATTGCTAAATTTTAAATTTTTAAAAATTTTATGTAAAATTTTCAATTTAAACTATATTTTTTGTATATTTTTTGGTTTTACATTAAACTTGAGTGTATTATTAATTTAATTTGACCAAAAAATAGTTTCTGTATGCATATTTCTTAATTTTATGATGCGCGTAACATCCAGTGATTTTTTTCCCTTTTTAGTAATGTGTACATTTAAAAATAAAATTTTAAAATTATTTATGGCTTTAGAAGTTCTATTTTTGTATAAAATATAACTGAAGACTTGTAATTTTGATATAAAACAAAAAAAATTATATATATATATATATTAATATTATTGGAGTTTCAGTAGCTCGATTTTGATCATGTTTAGGGTCATTTCCCCTTAGTCAAAGGTTGTGAGCCCCCTTAATATTACTACACATATCTTAATTTGGAACATATTATTATTAGAACATACGAAATCAAAGAATTAAATACAGATCAAATATATTTGAGGTAACCAAGAATCTCGGTGAGGTTGGCATGTAATACCAGTCACTTTCACAACATTAATGAGAGGGCTGGAACTGTTTGTCCTTGACAAGTTTTTGAATATTAGGTTGTAACCGTGACAAAGCACACCTCAACACTCGTCAGCGTCCAGACGTAATACAATTATCGTGGTTTTACAATTACGACAATTATCGTGCTCGTGTTCATATATCGAAAATGCGTTACGGTTACTCTGTGACCGGAAAATTGAGTACAGCAAATTACAGTTAATTTTACTTTTTATTTTACTTTTTTTTAAAACTCACGCCTCCCTTGAAATTCTTCTACGCGCCCCCCCCCCCAGGTTGAGAACCACTGGTTTAGGGGATGATTGCGTTTGTGCTCTAGCTTCATCTCTTTTTTGATGCCGCTCACTGTCGGTGCTTCCAGGTTTCTGCACAAGCAGATGGATGCATTTTTCCATCGAAAGAACGTCGACGGCATTCGATTAGGAAAAGTATGCGCCAGGGAAATCTGGTAGGAAAGGTCCTCATCGGGTGACAGCGATCAGGTGACCGTCGGTCATAAATTTAAAAAAAACGAAAATCGAAATCCCTCTCATGCGTCCACTCTTTCGACTTCAAAGTATGTGTTGTCGAAAGGTGGACAGAAAACTGCATTTCCGTTTTTCTTCCAGACATGGAGGAGCTTCGGGAGAAGTTCAGGCTATGGCTGCAGCAACCCCAAGAGGGAGGCCGCATCCGTATTCTGCGCATGGAACACCTCCAGGAACACCCCGATGGAGATCCCTCGTCCCCTTGAAAGGAGACGGCGACACTTCCCACTCGATGTCGCAGAGCGGAAACAATGGAGGTGGAGATTTCTGCGGACGTGGAAATTGTTTTGTATCCATAACTAAAATGCCATTAAAGAGTTTGTGTTACGGATATTTTTAAAGTGGACTTTCGTCTGTGTACACTGGTACTGTACACTGCACCATCATTTATAAAAAAGGTCGCATCCATTCTTCGTAGGGGAGTGTTCCCAAAAGCGTACCAGTCCAACGAATTGCCTAAATCGTACTGCTTTCTAGTTTCCCAAACCGTACCAGTACCAGGTACCAGGAACGACCGATATTGAAAAAATTTAAAAAAACTTTATTGGTACTTTATTTGGTTGTTGGCCAGTCAGTCTCTTGGTTTTGAGTGATGTAGATTTTGTGGCCAGTCATATTTTTTAAATAAACCTCAAACTTCAGAAATACAGAAGGTCGTTCGTACTTTATGGAAACGATTTTGATAGCTAAGTTCTATGTACAAATAACGCATTTTTTGCGGCAATTTGCTTTTATCTGATAGCCATGGTTCTTGACAATAGCTCTAGCTCGAATTTTCCATGAGAGTAAACTTTTTCTTAGTACTGTCATGTCAATTTTACCCCATTCCTCATGGACCGTTTTCCGAAGTCCGTTCAGTGTTCTTAGATACCGTTTTCCTAAGGCTAGTTTTAATAAATCGAAAGCATTAAAGTCGATTGGAGAATCGTGAGGGGATTTTTCAGGTATTTCATTAAATGGGATACACTTTATTCCTGTTTCCGACTCTTTATTTGCTAAATAAGCGGCAGTTGATTTGGACGGGAAACTAGAGGTTTTGTCCGTATGAAGCTCAACTTTATCAATGTCCTTTCCGTATGAGGCTGGAATTTCTTCTTCAAAAATTGGTTCTTAAATATTCTGCTGATAGTAGAGTGAATTAATTTTGGCTTTACTGGAGACTTTTTTGATTTGCCGTTGTAACAAAATCCTGCAACTATCATGAATCCCTTTGGGAACTTTTCTGTACACCGATGAAGCCATTTTGTACGGTCATTCCCGTCAGTTGAGCAATAGAAAATTGATCTTTTTTTATTACAGTTCCGTAAAAACACCCATGTCTCATCGAGTGTTACCACAAATCTCCATTTTTCTGCAGCTACGTGTTTTTCGTATAATTTTCTACAATTTTTTTTCTTTCAACAATATGCTTTGGCGAAAGCAGATGAACTTTAGGTTTAAACATATTTTTTTAACCTCAAATCTTTATGAATTATTTTACTTACAGTGCCAGAAGACATTCCTAGTTTCGATGCAATGGATCTTATAGTCGGAGGATTTTCTTTGAGGATCAGAGACTTCTCTTTCTTGATATTTACCTGCGTTCAAACAGTCTTAGTATGGGGTTTCGCGGTCACGTTTTCATTTTTATTTCCAGTTAGAAGTTTATTTTTTCCTTTCAAATTTAATATATTATAAATACCTTTTTTTTGAAAAGCCATAACCGTGATTTTTACACCGCTTTCTTATTTGTTGATACGAATATTTCTCCTCGGAAAGCGCAGATACGTAATCCTCGAACCTGTCTATCAATTTTAGGAGCCAATGTCAAAATAAATCTTGTATTTTACATTCCAATCAAAACAAAAATGTAGCAGACGATTATTCTGAAGTAGCCCAATTTTTATCTCAAAATGCAAACGGCAAAAATAAATTACAAAATCGTTTCCACGAAGTGCGAACGACCTTCTGTAGAAGACATTGACAATGAATCTATACAACAACTTGTTACTTCTTCTGAAAATGAAGTTGGTAATTCAAATTCTGTTTTAAAACGCATGTCTTGGAAATTTGTACACTTCCCACAGTACCTCATAAACCTAAAACTGCTGAAAAAGTGACGGTGCTCACCAGTAGTGAGCAACTGACAATTCCATTTGGAGAGCCGCCAGGCGATTTAAAAATCAATACCGGACCATGCCCCCTCTCAAAGACCCCGAAAGCAACACCAGCGTTCTCACGGGTGAGGAAAAATGCCAAGTTTGCCAAAAACTTCACCCCAAATTATAACTCCAACCCAAGCACCGAAAACATAGCCCAAAACAATATTAACCGCTTCTTAAATACCCCACATGAAAGTCCCACTCCATATATTGTCCCTGCCGACATCAAAGATATTAAAATTCTCCCAAAAAGAAAATTCCCTGGGGAATATAACATCAATAATACCATGCTTAGAAATCTCCCATATAAGTATATTTTCAAAATTACCATCTTAATAATCTCAATCTTTAAATTCGACCATTTTCCCCACAGCTTGAAAAACTCCATAATTGTTCCAATCTTAAAACCTAATAAGCCCCATTCCTCTCCTTCCAGCTACCGCCCCACCAGCCTTCTAAATACTCTTAGCAAAATAACGGAAAAATTTATTGCCAGAATAATTAACGAACACCTCAATGACAGTCAAATCAATATTCCATACCAATTTAGCTTCACTGTCATCCCCCCTACCAAGTTTATCTGAAAACCTAGCGAGTGCCAATTCGAAATCCTCCACTGCTGCTCTTTTCCTTGATATTTTCCTAGCCTTTCATAAACTCTGGATAGACGGTCTCATTCATGAATTAATCGATTACAACTTCCAACCTCAAATTTTTCATCTTCTTATTTCTTACCTCAAAAACCGTACCTTTCAAGTCCAAATTAACGGCCAACTTTCTAGCAAATTTAATATACTCTCTGGAGTTCCTCAGGGCAGCGTAATCTCACCATTTCTGCTTAACGTCTTTATTAACGATATCTCTCAAAACATCAACACTAATCTAACTATTTTCGCAGACAATACAGCCCTTTATGCTACCCGTAAAAACTTCAAATGCGCGGTTAAATATATCAACATCCACATGTCCTCCATTCAGAATTGGCTCGACAAATGGAAATTAAAATCAACTCTGAAAAATGCGTTGATGTCATGTTCACCTCCAAACGTAAAAAATCGTACAACAATCACCAAATTCAAATAGGAAACACAAAAATTCACTGTTCTGAAACCGATAAATACCTAGGAGTCGTTTTGGTACTTCAGAAATACTGATATTTACGGGGAGTTAGGAATTCCTACTATTCAAAATTGCCTCAAAAATCAAGCTACCAACTTTCATAACTCTATAGACAGTGATCTTTTAAAAAATCTATCGGACTATAACCACGCAGACCCCACTAACAGCAAAAGGCCTCGAGCCATCCTGAGTCTTTCGTCCTAAAGGTTTTTGTTTGTTCCTCGTCATTTAAATAAAAATTTTAAAAAAGAACTATATTTGGCTATGCCAAGGCAAAAACAATTAAAGATTTTATAAAATAAAATAAAAATCTTATTTGCTATCCTTAAACTTCCTTCTCGCATTTATTTTGCTGGTTTTCTGAGCAAATCCACCTAGGAGATATTCCATTTCTTAGTGTCTGAACTCATGGATTCTGGACCTCATCTCTCTATCCTATAAATTTTCTTCCTCCTTTATCAACTTGCCAATTGAAATCCAGCTTACAGACAGCCCAAGATTTCACCCTCCAAAGTTCTGACCGAACCAAACACTGCTCCACTTTTTGTGATGCACTATAAAGATCCAGGAGACATCCAATCAGAACACTCTATTTCCCGTCTCGATGAACATTCGCTAACCGATGCCATATTATGAAATGGTTTTACTCCAAAATTTACATGTTGCAAAATCGAAATTTTTGGACAAAATCGAAAATTCTCACCCGTGACATTAAAACCATTTTTATAAGTGATTCTGGGTATATATTTAAGGTATTACCTTAAATCAGGGTCAACAAAGGCAATCAGATTATTACATCAGTTTGTATTTGAAAATGATGCTGGGAGGGACAATCGTAAAGAACTCCGCATTTTTTCTGGTTTCACTAAAACTTTTCATGTCAATGACGAACGGGATAAAAGACTTAAAACATTTTCCAGCACCGATTTAATTTGTATTGCGAATTTGTTACATCTTGATTATTCTACAGACCCAGCTCAGAGCTGTGAAACTATATTCAATGCTCTAAATAACTCTGCATTATTTCCCCCCCCCCTGTGCTCTCGGATACGAGTGAAACCGAAAATGATTCACACGACGCCAACGGACAAAGCTCTACAGTTTTGGCGACTAGCCAGGTGCCGGTTCAAAGTTCATTTCCAACCGCAGATTCACATTCTAACATAAACAACTCTTTCGGGCAGAGACAGATGAATCCTTTTTTGTCTGATGTTGATTCGCAGTGTTTTCCAGCTTCTAACAGTGGAATACATTTATCGTTACGTGACCTTGCAGAGTGCATTAAGAATTTTAACAGTTCGTCCGATTCTTACAGCGTTGAAATTTTCATACAGGATTTAGAAGAACTTTTTGATCTTAATGGCAATACAAATGACGTCCACAAAATTGTCTTTGCGAAAAAATGTTTAGTTGGTTCCGCAAAAACATTTATTAATTCTCTTCATGGCATAACCACTTGGAATTCGCTAAAAGAAAACTTACTAGAAGAATTTTCCTCCAAATTAAATAGCGCCGATCTTCATACGATGTTGCTGCAAAGGCGGTTAAAACCCAATGAATCCATATACGACTACTTCATAGCTATGCGAGAAATCGGTTCAAGAGGTCAAATTGACGTTTCTTCAAATTTTGATTATGTTATCAACGGTATTCCCGATTCTACATGTAATAAAATTTTGTTATATGGTGCTAAATCTGTTCCAGAATTTAAAGAAAAATTAACAGTTTATCAGAAATTTCTTTCAACGTCCAAATTAAGTAAACCTTCTAAGGATATTAAATTCACATTTAATACGATAGAAAACTCCCTAATAATTCTCCAAAACCCCCATTTTGTTACAATTGCGGTTCCAAGGGCCACAAAAGCTCCAGTTGCCAGCATACAACACCAAAATGTTTTACGTGCAATTCTTTTGGACATTTATCCTCAACTTGCTCGCAGCGCGTTGGACAGACAATCCCAGAAAATTCTTCGGAAACTACTCCATCTAATGACGCCTTACATGTTCCT
>OU015492.1:228575417-228587917 GCA_907164885.2 Dolomedes plantarius | reverse complement strand
TTTATATATATATATATATATATATATATATATATATATATATATATATATATATATATATGTATATATATATATATATATATATATATATATATATATATATATATATATATATATATATATATATATATATATGACGCGCTCGTTACTTACACCCTTCCCATTACGGCGTCTTACATCCAATCTTTACTCCTTCTTAAATCTATTTCTACATAATTATTAAAGTTATAGCAGTCAATGACTTAAAAATCCGGTGGCAAAGAACTACAATTAATACATCTAACATAGTTTATTTTCCCAATAATTTCCTACCTGATTCAATCTCATAATTTAATCCAGAATTCATCACATATCCCTGCGACGCGTGACCACACTGACCAAGAATATCCCGCCGTCTGACCAAAATGCTATTGTCTTTTACCATCTAAAGCCATGCCCACAAGCATGCCCACAAGAGCTTCGTGACGTCGCACCGTCGATGAGGCTGGGGCGTTTCTAATTTTGTTACTATTTATAGATTCCCTTCCTGGTTCTTCAATTTACGTGAATCAAGTCCACCCCGTAAAATACTTTCTCTGCGATGCCCCTATCCCGATATCTCGTAATGTCACCGTTTTAAATTGTTAATTCCTTCTTTCTTTGTACACAAAAGCCCCCATATTTTAGCCTTTTGTTTTGGCCTTACACACACACACACACACACACACATATATATATATATATAAGTGACCCGCATTTTCCTTCTGTTTTTTTATATGAAACTTACACTTTCTGGTTCGTATATAAATTACTCGATAGTCTGTACATCCCCCAGAACACCTCTCGATATTATTTCTCATGGGTCGCCACAGTGTTATTTTGCACTACTAACCCCCCCATAAAGTTTTCCAAATGTTGCGCTGACTTCCTGGCCACCTAGGTCGCCTGATCTCTCGCCCCATAGAGCCCATTTGGGACGGATAGGCAGTTGGATCTGTCCCGGAATGTTAGCCCGGCAGATGGAAACAATTTGGCAGGAAATCCCACAGTACACCGTCCGAGGACTACATCAGTCTGTGCCACGCCGGTTGGACAGCTTGCATGCAGGCCAGATTGACCTGCGCCGTTTTTGTAACGATCAAGCTCTGAAATAAATCATTCAATTGTTCAGAAATTTTAATCTTTCTTTTCTGTGTATGTTCTTCAAATTTTTGTTGCAACTTCTTCTTGGTGCGTCGATTTTTTTTGTTATGGTATATATATATATATATATATATATATATATATATATATATATATATATATATATATATATATATATACTAGCTGAAAACCCGCGCTTCGCTACGGAGTACATTCAAATTAAATACAACGGTAATTAATGCCAAAAAAAATATATATATACTAGCTGAAAACCCGCACTTCGCTACGGAGTACATTCAAAGTAAAAACATCGGTGAATGTAATGCAATTAATGCCAATATATATATAATAAATACGACGATCAATGTATATAATTGATGTAAAATATATATATATTTATAAAAAAATCGTAAGGGATATTTTTATAGACAAAATAATGTAGAAGAAGATATTCAAATTAAATCTAATATAAAGAATACTAAAGAATATAGTACAGTTAATATAGTACAGTTTCTAGAACATTTCTTTTACTGTATTTTAATATTTTGTTGGATAATGTCCAATCGTCTGCCGCATTAGCAAGAAAAAAAAATTATTTTTTGTCTATTTAGTTTTTATGCACTTGACGATAAATTTATTTAAAGTACCAGAAAAAGAAGTCACGTGATCAGCATTTAATAAATTAAATTCTAAAAATTAATCTTTAAAAATTCACCAAAAATCAGGAAATGAAGGTAAAGATTCGAAAAAGATTTCATTTTAAAGGAATTTTTATGATCTTTCTCGTGATATAAATTTTATAACCCTCAAATTATTATTTTAAATGCAAACTTAAAAAAAGTAAAAAAAACAGCTTAAAAATTTAATTTTAAAAAATCTAAGAAGAATTTTTCAAAAATCTTTCTTAGTGCACCCCTACACTATAAGAAGAATCGCCATGCAAAATTTCAGCCCTTTAGGTCCAGCGGTTTGGTCTGTGCGTTGTATGTCAGTCAGTCAGTGAATGAATGAATGAATGAATGAATGAGTCAGTTACGGAACTGTTTTATATATATAGATAATAAATGAGACGATCAATATATACAATTGATGTAAAAAAATATTTATATATATATTTATAAAAAAATCATAAGGAATATTTATTTTTTTTGGATAATATCCAATCGTCTGCTGCATTAGAAAGAAAAAAAAATTTTTTTTGTCTATTTAGTTGTTACGCACGTGACGATAAATTTATTGAAAGTACCAGAAAAAGAAATCACGCGATCAACATTTAATAAATTAAATTCTAAAAATGAATCTTTAAGAATTCACCAAAAATGAGGAAATGAAGGAAAAGATTCCAAAAAAATTTCATTTTGAAGGAATTTTTATGATCTTTCTCGGGATATAAATTTTATAACCCTCAATGTATTATTTTAAATGCAAACGTAAAAAAAGTTTAAAAAACAGCTTAAAAATTTAATTTTAAAAAATCTAAGAAGAATTTTTGAAAAATCTTTCTTAGTGCACCCCTACACTATTAGAAGAATCGCCATGCAAAATTTCAGCCCTTTAGGTCCAACGGTTTGGTCTGTGCGTTGTATGTCAGTCAGTCAGTCAGTCACTGAATGAATGAGTCAGTTACGGAACTGTTTTATATATATAGATATATATATATATATTGTTACGTGTTAGGGGCCAATTTGGCGTGTTATCGCCAGCGCACGTTGTTGAGGAGTTCTCGTGAATTAAAAACCATGGTCTCAGCGCGCTCACACGTCTACCGTGGCGAAAGTAATAATTGCGGATTTCGGTCAATTGTTGGAAAATGGTTTAGTTGTGCGGTGTGGCATCACGGGTTTTGTTTTGCGAGATAAATAGGTTTTTAGAATAGCAATTCAGTTCAAGCTTTATCCTTGAAGAGGAAGGTGATTGTGTTTTTGTAGGTATTTTATCGTCCCAGAATTGACGGTGGATCTTAGTGAAATTTCCGTTGGACCTTGCTGTTTTAAGGTTGTATGCTATTGTATAATAAGTGTCATATTGAATTTATATAAGAAAACTTTAAATCCGAAATTGTCAAGAAAAATACCTAGGAGCTGGAAATTGTGGACTTTCAGCGAAGATCAGCAGTCTACTGCTGTATCTTGTTAAAAGAAGACTGTATGTTAGTTTTGCTGTGTATAAAATCACTGTTTTTCAATTGTGGTAACTGGCATACATTTATTTCATTTCTTGAATTCACTTGTAGAATAACTTTCCCTACCCCGAATTTGGTACAATCAATCAATATATATATATATATATATATATATATATATATATATATATATATATATATATATATATATATATATATATATATATATATATATATATATATATATATATATATTTATATATATATATATATATATATTTATATGTATATATAAATAAGAATAAGATGAAAGAGAAAACCAGTAATAGCTTTAAAGCTACTTGCAGCCAGGAACAAATAACTTGAAAAGAAAAGTATGAATAAGGTTTTTTGACAGCATTTCTTCATCAGCGGTGTCAACGCTGTCTAAAAAGCAATGGATTGTTTCCGATGAGTATGATCTATACAATAAACACACTCAGACACCGTACAATCCATGATTAACAGAAGAATTGATTAATTATTGAATTAAGTTTGAATAAAAGTACTTAACCAAAGAACACCAAGCCCGGCGCTAGTCAGAGTGGAAGTTAAGAACTTGTAACCGCAAGATGACTGACGTCACAAAACTTGCAACCATTGAGGTAGTGGATTCTCAGTTACAGACTTACTTAGGTTACCGTATTTTAGGACTATTATTCCCTTAATTATTTAGTTTTTATTATTATTACTACTAAGAGTCAATTTTATTATTATTTTTATTTTTACTTATGATTTTTATTTTTATTTTTAGTAGTTATTTTTTCTATTTTAACCTATTGTTATGTTTAACATATTAATGCAACAGAACAAACTATCCATTAAAACAAAAACAACCAATCATGTTTTTGGATAGACTTACGGGGTAATTATTCCGAGTTAGCACAGCTTTCAAGTCTATTTTTATGTATATATATATATATATATATATATAGGGTAAGTATGCCGAATATAAGACCCCTTTTGATTTTCAGATATAACTAGGAAAGTAAGTGAGGGATTATAGTACCAACTTGATATCTTTTTAATGCGTATATTTTACTACATATAACAATGACAGAAAATGAAAAAAAAGCTTACAATTTTCTTGTAAGAAATTATAAACACAAGTGTTTACATTTTTTGGGGTCTGAAAAAAGTAGTCCTAATATGAGACCCCCATTCTACGACTCTAAAAATGAATTAGAATTACTGAAATGTTCGTAAAAAATGCACACAACAATTAGATAACAATTACCTATATACACTAGTAGGTGAAAAAGAAAAGTGACATTTTAAACGAATTAGTTGGTTTACACTACAGGTTTTGTTTACTTTTTGTTTTTAGATTCAAACTTTTCACATTTTTTTACGAATAAAAAGTTCGTCAGCTCCACAATCTTCATGGGCCCACCTGAAACACCTTCTGCATTCACGCCACTGCTCTCCCCGTTTGTCTTCTGAAACTAAACAACCACAAAAAAGGCATTCAGCGTCGTTTTAATCAATGCTATCATCACTGCTGTCACGAAAAGAAAGTTTTTCATCATCTTCAATTGAGCTGAGATCATCATAGCTATAATTAGGCTTATTCTTTCTCGTTTTTTTAACTAGTGTTGCATTTTCATCCTTCCTTACGTTTTCCCTTCCTGTAGGGACCCCTTTTCCTTTTCCTTTTCCTTTTCCCTTTATTGTTTCCTTATCCTTTTCCTTTTTTATCCTGATCTCCTTTTCCTTGTTTATCCTTTGATTTCTTATCATTTAGGTCTATTCTTTTTTTTTTCTTGTAGGAAACAAATTTTTGTTTTTTTCGATTATGCTGCAGTTCTTTTATTAATGCTATCACTCAATTTATTTTCATAGGGCGATGATGTGATAACATCGGCTTTACGGGCCCTACTTGGTTTCGAGGTGTTTTTCTCAGGTAACGTAGGCAAGGGATTTATTTCTTCAAGAGTCACTAAGAATTGGTTTGAACTTGTTGTTTGATCAATACCTTCCACATTGTCACTACAGCTGCATGGTTGTGGATTTCGCCTGGACGTGAGGCAAAAAAGTCGACGAGCACACATTAAGGAAAATTATATTGCACCTTTGTGTGCGCTTGCAAACACTCGATTGAATCACCGATTACGAATGATGCAATAGACTACTGTTTTACGCTCCAGTCGCCAAGCGGCAGTACTTGATACGCCCTGATACGCTCTGTAAGCTGGGGTCTCATATTAGGCAAGGTCTCATATTGGGCATACTCACCCTGTATACATGAAGGCTCGGATGAAGCTGCAGAAGAATTGCAAATAAGTGCACTGTACGGACGAAATATATAAAAATGAAGACTCAATGATCACAGACACTCCATATCGATGTTGTGGCGTTTATTTAAACATTAATTGACGAGTCCGGTCCGCCAATTCGACTTATCTCCTCCAGCCGGAAAAAACGCGTCCTATCTCTCTCAGAAATTCAAGTTGTGTGCCTACTTGTTAAACCTCACAAGCGGAAAAAGCCCGCGACAGAAAAAAAACAAAAAAAAAAAAAAAAACGCGTGATAGCATGTGACGAGGATTGCGTCAGTATCGATGACTTCAGGAGAGCGTGTTGAATGAGTTTATATAGAATCTTGCACCAACGTTGTGCATAGTTTTTTTAAGGCTAGTATATAATGAATCTTGAACCAAATTGTGAATAGAGGTTTTTCAGGCTAGTTTATATTGAGTCTTTTCGGGTCTTTCGGTCAATCGATGCACATCACTCCTAATACTGGTCACTAAAGGCTTTAGCATCGTCATGATTAAAAACTAGGCCTGTTTTTCATCGACAAAAATTAATATTTTAGTATCCTAAAACCACCATTTTCATCTGCGAGTCCCATCTGTAACACCATAAACCTGCAGAAAAACTAAAGAGTCGAGAAATCGGGAATAATTTAGCGATGCGAAACCGTTTGTAGTTCACTTCACACCCAAACATATATTGATATATTCGTCTTTAACAGCTATACATCTTAGAGCACGGGTTCTTAAACTTATGTAGTTCGAGGACCCCCTCTTGAACAGCATTTCTTTTTGCGGACCCCATCCCAACTCTATGTATTTTAAGTCGTTTTTGAGACTAAATTTCTGGCTAAATAATCTCATTGGTACTACGTCATAATAAATATTGGTAAAAATGTATCGCTGGTTATTTTAATAAATGGTCTCGCGCATTTAGAGAGACGAACATTTTTATTAGGCCATAGAATAAAAAACATAAAATGAATAAAAACAGTAGTAAATTGAATTTTAAAAGTTACAAATCTTACGTTAAACTCATATGAACATTTCTTGGTCGAATATTGGTCAAAATAGATCTATCTTACTATAATATGTTTTCTGTAAATGATTTTTACTTAATGAGATGTGAATTACCTGTGGTTCTCTCGAAACCAGAACCGCGACGTCGGGCTCTATGTTGGAAAGTTTTATTCCGAGGTCCCTTTTTCTACATTGAGTTTGTTTCGATACTTTGATTTCATTTATATAACAGTACCGAAAAAGCCTGTATGCAGAAATATGTTGTGCAGAAAGGAATCAAATGTCGGAGGTGCATTTGCAAGTGCAGAGTAATCAGATCTGAGAAATAACCAAACGTTTGTGAGTTCAGTTTTGTTGAATTGTAGTTTCAAAGACGTATCGCCTGATAATTCCTCGAGAATATCTTGTTCAAGTACAGATTGTTAATGTCAAAATTGTTTCGCGGACCCCCAGTTTAAGAATCTATGTCTTAGAGCATTGTTTCTCATGCAACAGCACCAACAGTCAAAAAGGTTCCAGTCTGTTATTAAAGGTGATCGGACAAGGTCGTAGAACACGCCTAAAATAAAATCTATCAAAAATTGGGAACTTTTCTTATATATATATATAAATATATATATATATATATATATATATATATATTTACACATATATATATATATATATATTATATATATACATATATATATATATATTTACACACATATATATATATTATATATATACATATATATATATATATATATATATATATATATATATATATATATATTATATATATATATATATGTGATAATATTACTAACTACCTATAATCGCCCATTCTGTACTTCATCTCTGCCATGGTAACCCGTCTTTCTTGTCTTGACGTAAACGCTTCGCCTTCCACATACTAACTTCCTCCGCCAATTCTGGCAACCTCTTTCACCTAATGCTATTTTGGCGATTTTTTGAGGAGACGCGAGCTGGCTCCGAACGGATTAAGATGTGTTAATCTTTACGTAAAATAAACATCAGTTATTATTTATGATTTGGAACGGCCTCGATTGCAGTATTTTCACGAGATGTCCACTCCACTTCTCCACTCCACTTTTCTCCACTTAGCAGAGGTGATGTCCACTTCTTCGACTTCACCTCTGCTAAAAATTCTCTCCGGACATTTCATATATATATATATATATATATATATATATATATATATACATATATATATATATATATATATATATATATATATATACATATATATATATATATATATATATATATTATTATATATACATATATATATATATATATATATATATATATATATATATATCGGGTGGCCATAATTAAACTGACAGTGCTCACAGTGTTCTGTAGCGCGATCTATTTGCGAGAATGACGCCACATTTTGTAGGAAGACTAAACAAGACGGGGGACGAAGGATTCCGCAAAAAAAAAAAAATTAGTTCCAAAAGTCACCGCTAGGGGAATATTTGGCGCTGTGTAATAGAAAATAGAGTGTTAACAAATGCAAATTAATACGGAATAAAATTACCTTTTATTATGCACATTTTCTTTTTTAGTTCAAGTGCTATATGGCAACACTTTTAAAAAAGCGTAAAATCTACATAAACACCGATAAAGTCTCGTGATCTGCAATATCACGTACGCTGAGTAGAAGAAGAAGTTCTTTATTCAAATTTCACGTTACATCCATTGGCACAGTGCCAGCTGCTTGGGTTTTAAAAGGCAATGTGTTACGTTTCGAATCAATCGGATTGAAAGTTTATGTGCAATGTCTCCTTCTTTAGTCGAGCGTGCGTTACTGGTCAAATTCTTTTACCTCAACCAGTGCAACGCGTCAGCCGCTCTTCGTGCTTTTAGAACGCACAAAAAAATGTGTAAAGGTAACGGTCCTGTGTCAGTTAATGGGCTAAAAGCAATGGTTGCGACGTTTGAGAAAACAGGTTCTCTGAAGGTTCAGTCAGGCAGAGGACGAAAACCTGTAACACAGGATACAATCCAAGCAGTTGGGTAATAAAAGGTAATTTCCGTATTGATTTGCATTTGTTAACACTCTATTTTCTATTACACAGAGCCAAATATTCCCCTAGCGGTGACTTTTGGAACTAATTTATTTTTTCGCGGAATCCTTCGTCCCCCGTCTTGTTTAATCTTCCTACAAAATGTGGCGTCATTCTCGCAAATAGATCGCGCTACAGAACACTGTCAGCACTGTCAGTTTAATTATGGCCACCCGGTGTATATATATATATATTATATATATATATATAATATATATATATATATATATTATATATATACAGTATATATATATATATATATATATATATATATATATATATATATATACTGTATATATGTATATATATATATATATATATATATATATATATATATATATATATATATATATTATATATATATATATATATATATATATAGGTATATATATATATATATATATATATATATCTATATTATATATATATATATATATATATATATATATATATATATATATATTACGAAAGACATCACCTCTGCTAAAAATTCTCTTATTCCCCTCACGCGGCACAACTACGAGGCGCACGTAGTCAAAAACGAAGTTACGAAGATAAACAGTTATGGTTGCAGATGTTAAGGGAAAAAAAAACAACTATGCTTATCCACGAACCTACCCTCTTTATCGGACTAGGGAACGCAAAAAATAGTCTCCTCGGGAAATAACAAGGGTTATAGTTTTGATCATGCAGCTTCGGGTATTACAATAGAAGATAACGCATTATAAATGGCTATTAAAATAAATATAAAAAGTAGAAATTTAAAAATACGCAAAGGAAATAATAATTGTAAGAAATTAATAGCAAAAAAATTTCAGGCAGTCTTTTCTAACGAAACTAGCGCGGGTTATTAACATAGGATTATTTATCGTTGCTTACCTCTTTTGTATGTGTATATATACATGTATGTGTTATGTATGTATATATATATATATATATATATATACTAGCTGAAAACCCGCGCTTCGCTACGGAGTACATTCAAATTAAATACAACGGTAAATGTATGCAATTAATGCCAAAAAAAATATATATATATTTATAATAAATGAGACGATCAATATATGCAATTGATGTAAAAAAATATTTATATATATATATTTATAAAAAAATCATAAGGAAAATTTATTTTTTTTTGGATAATATCCAATCGTCTGCTGCATTAGAAAGAGAAAAACATATTTTTTTTGTGTATTTAGTTGTTACGCACGTGACGATAAATTTATTGAAAGTACCAGAAAAAGAAATCACGTGATCGGCATTTAATAAATTAAATTCTAAAAATGAATCTTTAAAAATTCACCAAAAATCATAAAATGGAGGTAAAAATTCGAAAAACATTTCATTTTGAAGGAATTTTTAGGATCTTTCTCGTGATATAAATTTTATAACCCTCAATGTATTATTTTAAATGCAAACGTAAAAAAAGTTTAAACAACAGCTTAAAAGTTTAATTTAAAAAAATGTAAGAAGAATTTTTGAAAAATCTTCTTAGTGCACCCCTACACTATTAGAAGAATCGCCATGCAAAATGTCAGCCCTTTAGGTCCAGCGGTTTGGTCTGTGCGTTGTATGTCAGTCAGTCAGTCAGTCAGTGAATGAATGAGTCAGTTACGGAACTGTTTTATATATATAGATAATAGCAATTGCAATATTTTTAGTTATATAGATAATATAATAGTAATTAATAAAAGTAATAATAATATAGACTTAAATTTTTACCCTCCTAATCTGGGACAAATACAAAGCAGCCAAAATAATATTAATGTAAACTTTTTAGATATTAACATTGAATAAAATTCTCATAGCAATTTTACTTTTGACTTATACGACAAAAGATCAGACTATGATTTTAATATTCTTAAATTTCAAAATTACCTAACCTGTTCACATAAATCTGTTTTTAATAACATTATTGTAAATCATCTAGTTCGTATAAATAGGCTATATTCTAAAGACAATAGGTTTAAGCATATTTTAGACTTGATAGCTGTGCTAACACGTAATTATTACCCCGATAGTCTTTCCAAGCACACAATTGGTTGTTTTAGATTTAATGAATAGTGTGTTCTGTTGCAACTAATAAGTAAATCATACTAATAAGTTTAATTAGAGTAAATAACTACTAAAAATAAATAAATAAATAAAATTAATATCTTAAGTAAAAATAAAAATAAAAACAAAATAATAAATTACTCTTAGTAATAACAATAAAAAACTAATTTAATTTAGGTTTAATTGTCCTAAAACACAGTCTCCATAGTAGGTCAGTTTCTGCGTTTCCATTTGCTCCTTGGTTGCAAGTTTTGTGACGTCAGTCATCTTGCGGTTACCTATTCTTAACTTCCACTCTGTCTAGCGCCAGGCTTGGTGTTCTATGGATAAGTAACTCTTTATTCAATTCTACAGTTTCTCACGGATTGTACGGTGTCTAAGTATGTTTATTGTTTAGATCATACTTATTGGAAACAATCCATTTGTTTTTAGACAGTATCGGCACCGCTGACGATGAGATGCTGTCAAAAATCTCTTTCATTCTTATCTTTTCTTGCTTTTAGTTCCTGGCTGCAGTAGTTTGAGTGCTCATACTGGTTTTTCTCTTTCAACTTTGTCTTATATATATATATATATATATATATACACACACACATATATATATATATTATATATATACATATATATACATATATATATTATATATATATATATATATGTATATATATAATATATATATTTATATATACATATATATATATATATATATATATATATATATATATATATATATATATATATACACATATATATATATATATATATATTATATATATATATATATATATATATATATATATATACTATATATATATATATATATATATATATATATATATATATATACATATATATATATAAGAAATAAATTTAAAACCCTTTTTACTTTTTAACACGCCCTTTCCAAATTCTTTATCATAACGCAACAGAATACCGTCCCCTTAACCTTTGAATCGCGACCTACATGGAAACCGAAATAATTTATTAGTTTTTCCCCTAAGGCACGTGTGGCCAAAGCTTATATAAGCATTATATAACGGGCATCGCGAGACCATCACCTCATATGACGCGACTTAATCACGTGTCAGTTTTTAACCAATAAAAGTTCAGCCCGCCTGAAAAACTCGCGCTTTTCTCAATAATTCCGTAGCCCTTTGTGTTCTGCCACGGTACTGTCAAGATGTAATTTTAACGCGCTGCGCCCCTTTTGTCTTTTATTTTATCCTGTGCTGTTCCGACAGCCTCGGGGCAGTGTTGAAATATGATAACCCGTTAATAAATTGAAATGTGGCTTTTATGAAGTGTAACTAAAACCCTCGAAGTAATCCAAAATAAAACGACGATTTAATCAGCCTTTGGACGTCTGTGTTCCTCGTCTGGAATTTCGATTTGTTTCTCAGCCGCGTTCGACCACACGCATTGCCTTAACCGTTCGACGACTACTTTCCAAGACCTATATTCCTTTTCATCTACCACTCTGACTCCTCGCCGTTCTGGATGTGGCCTGCCTACACTCGACGACCACTTCTATAGCCTTGTGCTCCGTCACGACTAACACCCGAAAATACCACGAGTTCAACGGCCTGAAGTGCATCGCCACCGTAATCATTACATATATATATATATATATATATATATATATATATATATATATATATATATATATATATATATACGTATTTCAATATTTTTTTTTTGTCAGTTTGTTTCGTTGACATGCGCGTGACGCAAGGTTAATTTAAAGTATCACAAAAAGAAAAAAAAACCACGTGATCAGTATATAATAAATTAAATTCCAAAAATTATGTTTAAAAA
>OU015492.1:228562805-228565305 GCA_907164885.2 Dolomedes plantarius | reverse complement strand
CGCGATACAGAACACTGTGACCATTGTGCAGATCACGAGACTTTATCGGTGTTTATGTAGATTTTACGCTTTTTTAAAAGTGTTGCCATATTGCACTTGAACTAAATAAGAAAGTGTGCATAATAAAAGGTAATTTTATTCCGTATTAATTTGCATTTGTTAACACTCTATTTTCTAATATACAGCGCCAAATATTCCCCTAGCGGTGAATTTTGGAACTAATTTATTCTTTCGCGGAATCCTTCGTCCCCCGTCTTGTTTAATCTTCCTACAAAATGTGGCGTCATTCTCGCAAATAGATCGCGATACAGAACACTGTGACCACTGTCAGTTTAATTATGGCCACCCGGTATATATATATATGTATGTATATGTGTGTGTGTGTGTGTGTAAGGAAAAACATAAAACTAAAATATAGGGGGGCTTTTGTAAGGGAAAAAGGGGAATTTATAATCGAAAATTATTAACTCACGAAAGTTCGCCATAAAAGAAGAAGGGTTGTTAATAGAAAAAAATAGCAATAGGGGTCGCCACTAGACGGATACTGCTCAGAAAAGAGATATTTTTCGGCAGGAGCAAGTTACATAAAGAGTTACATATGAGAAATGCGGAGGACTTTCCATGATGAATGAGCGGAAAGATTGGGCGGGAGTGTAAGAAAGAAAATCTAGTTAGTCGGAACTTAAGTTTGAGAGAGGTAACACCTACGTCTTCATGAGAGATTTCAAATGGGGTGGAACTTTGTCGGAGCTCTTGACAAAACGTAATGGAATAAAAACCAATGGAACTATGTCGTGTATATTCATTGCAGTGCCCGTTTGCTTTCCATTAATTAATAACCCGTGACAACGAACTCTGTCATATATATATATATACAGTGGACGCTCGTTAATTCGAACTCGGTTAATTCGAACTTTCGGTTAATTCGAACTAATCCAAAGGCCCCAAAAAACTTGTATTGGGATTAATGTTAAAAATATCTCATTAATTCGAACTAAATTTTTATCACTTCGGTTAATTCGAACTAAAAATTCGACAAAAATTTTTTTTTCCTCGTTTAACGGAGAAAATACACGCTGTATTTATTAGTTTGTGTGTAAAAATCATCTGTATTTCTATTCTGTGTAAAGAGGCACATGCCTGCATTCCTAGACTATTGCATTTCCACTAAACGTTACGGACATCAGTGCTTAACGGACAAAGCGATTTTCCGTTATTTGTATCGATTTTCTTATAATTTCAGAAAAACCAGTCTTTACTACAGATTCTAGGGAGCTGCTCAGTTATGCCTGCACTGCAGACAAGTTAATGTGATCTATTTTTTCTTCCTGGTATGGTTTGCTACGGTCAACTTTTTGCTACACGAGGGCTAATTAGACCGGGAACTACAGTTTAAAGCCGATTCCGAACGGCTACAAGCATCCATGCCAACAGTGGGACTCGAACCCACAGGATCTGAACCAAATGCCAGCGCCCTAGCTATTCGGCCATCAGCTGGCAAGTTTTTCTTCCTCAGTGTGTGGTGTGAAAGTGTAAAAATTCAGGATGTCTACAAGTAGAAAGTAAAAAACCCTAACTTTGGAGACAAAGATATAAATTTTAAAGAAAGTATAGAATGGCGAATGTAAAGCAAAGTTAGCAGCTGACTATGGAATTAAAAAAAATACCTGGTCAACTTATTTGAAAAACAAGGAGTCAATTTTAGATTCATGGGAAAAATCTAATTTACTAGAGAAGCTGGCTGAACAATGTAGGCATCATAAACAAAACCAAACATCCATTTTACAGTTTTTCCCAAAAGTGTAATTCATATTTTTTAATTAAAGTTTACTTTCTACTGCATATCTTCTGCTTCATTTTATGATTAAGATATGTCTGTATTGCTTTTTAATATGTTTAATTTTAGATAGTATAGTATAATATATTGTCTGGGGTTATACATACCAGGAGATTTTTCTTTTTCAGTGATACACTTTTAAAGTTATATATTTTCTCTTAACATCGGATAATTCGAACATTTTTCTGAGAACCTTTGAGTTCGAATTAACGAGCGTCCACTGTATATATATATATATATATATATATATATATATATGTGTGTGTGTGTGTGTGTGTGTATATATAAAATGAGCCCCCGTAAGCTAAAGGTTAAAAAAAAATTTTCGCAAAAATTGCCACATTTCATCAGTCTTTATTGTCCAAATCCAAAATTTGCCTTTTTTTCACGATACATAAACTTCCCCACTTTCATCAAAGTTGCTGCACATTTGACCCGGATAGACCCTCCTTTCGTATGAAACAGCCACGAAGTCATTTACTCTGAAATCTGCTGCGGTTGCAGTGACACCTTCAGCAACTGCATTCTCTGTGATTTGATTCCTCTTGGGATTGATCGTGATTTTTTCGTCTTGGTGGACTGTCCAGCTGGGTAGCAACATCCTCGTCGTCAGTATTGGAAACTCTTGTACGTACGGCCACCATGCTTTATTTAAGTAATTAT
>OU015492.1:228532805-228557805 GCA_907164885.2 Dolomedes plantarius | reverse complement strand
GCAAACGATTTTTTATTACCGCTTACCAAAATCGTCTAAAAAATGCGCGAACAGCCTTTGTATAGTGTAGATAATTAAACAATTTGTTCTTACCCTACACTCCGTATTTCTAAATTTATCTATGTTCAGCTATCTGAGAGAAACTGCTCATATCGTCACAGTACATTTCCTGTACTATCTAAAATTTGTCATTACGAAGAGTTATAATGATTTCCCGTTTAAACAGCGGACATTTCACGATCGATCTTATCTGAACGAAAAATTTAATTTATGGAATTATAGGAACGTGTCAGAAATGTGTATTCTCGAAATTCTAAGAAGTTCCTAGTGATTCATGAGCTTTCAATATTGGTTAAATTTAAAATAAGCTTTCGTTTCCATCCCACAACAAAGCACAAACTGCTGTCTTATTACAAGCCTTTACAAGAGCGCGGCACGACACAATGGTCTAAATATTTGTCAGACTCCGGTGAAGGCATCTATGTTCTTAACAGCCATTTCGTTCGTAAGTTCGGAATAATATATCACCCGGGAACACGCACCCGTCAAGTGACATTCCACAATCAGCCTAACCTTTCAGAATAACTGCGAACGGGTCGCAAACATTTGTTAAGAATGGGAAAAGCAAAGAGCTTTTCAAAAAGAGGAACGCCGTGAAAACCGCGATTTGGTTGAAATCCAAGTTGCTAAGCAAATTCGCGAAATAATTCATCATCCTGACGTTTTTCTGCTATCGAGTCCTCTCCTCCCCCCCCCCCTTCCCTCGACGGTCGGAGGGGAGTAAGAGAAAATGGCGGGGCACATGCTTCGACTCAACGAAATATTGTGTTGAATTAATCACCTTCAGAGCCATTTTCTTTTCTTTCCCCACCCCACCCCCCCTGGCATATTTGCAGGCTTCTAACTACGCTGACTGGAAGCGGCGAGGAATTGTTGGACGCGATCTTTAAATGCTCAATTTTAAGACGCGAGAATTGATTACGTATCATCCAAATGTGTCAAGGAAATGGCACGGCAGATTCTGGATCACGGCCCAAAAAGGTTGGCAAATGTCGTAATGTGACGCGGGAAAAAAAAATACAGTCATTTTTAAATTAAATTTGTAGTACAATTTATTCCAAGATACGTCTTGATATTTTGGAATCGTTGGAACGTTTAGAAGGGTGAACAAACGGATTGCTATGTAGACTTTATATATATATATATATTTATTTATTTATTTATTTATTTATTTATTTATATATATATATATATATATATATATATATATGTCGGATTTTGCTTCACGCCCGTAATTTAAACCATTGTAATCCGAACTAGTTGAACAAACCATCACATAAAACAGCAGTCGACTCCCGAGAATACTCCATCTTCATCTATGAGCAGTCAGATGTGGTGAGTGGCAACAATATCACACCAAATCTCTCAGAAATATCTTTATTAAATATCATACTAGGCTCAGCTCCATTAATAAGTTTATTTCGTCCCGTTCCTATTCAAAATGTGCGGCACGACAGTCTCATTTACTCATCCCATTGTCTCTGGAGATTTTCAACCCTTTACGTTCAGCTTTGTAGTTTCTACGCATCTCCCACGGTCAGCACCGAAAGTGAGGCTGGGGAGGGGACTGGCCGTCACTCAAACCCAACCCTGCAATGCATTTTCTCCGCGATGCTTATTCCGATTTCTACAATGTCCCAATCCTTTGTTGATAAATGTTATTTCTTCTTTAACAAAGACCCCATTTAAAGTTTACGCGATCGCCCCCCCCCATATTTTATAGCCTCACATATATATATATATATATATATATATATATATATATATATATATATATATATATATATATATATATATATGCATATATATATATACATATAAATACATATATGTATACATATATATATATATATATAAATAAATATATATATATATATGTATATATAAATACATATATATAAATACATATATATATATATATATATATATATATATATATATATATATATATATATATATATATATATATATATATATATATAGATATATATATACATATAAATACATATATATGTATACATATATATATATATATAAATAAATAAATATATATATATGTATATATAAATACATATATATAAATACATATATATATATATATATATATATATATATATATATATATATATATATATATATATATATATATATATATATATATATATATATATCTGGAGTGCGTACCACGGTGATGTATTAATCCTCTCCAACATTTGTGTCTCCGGGTATTTCCTCAATGCGCCTACTCACAGTGCTATATCAAACAAAGGGACATGTGCTATGTTTTCCACAGCAGCCTCTCCTAGAAGTTCACGGCAAATGTCTTCAGTGGAGGGCAAGATCAATTCTTCACCGACAGTGAATGGCTCTTTAGCCTTAGCAATACGGTTAGTCACCAAATACGATGCTCTCAGTGCATTCTCCTTTATTGATGTGGTGGCCCTCATAAATTTCTTCTGTCCTTCGTGTTCCCTTCTTTATTTTCTTTCAAAATACTCCAGGGGATTGTCTTTTTTATCCAGGGTGCTTGGCGAAGCAGTTTTGAAGGTTTAGTTGACTCATTAGAGAGCTGGTCGTCGCAAACTTTGCAGAGCGGTTTTGGCGTGTGGGAATCACCTTTCTCGATAAATCCATATTTCAAGTAGGACTCGTGGTATTGTCTGTTAAAAGTTACATGTCTCTTTGATCGTCTTCTGTCTCTTCACTGGGCCTTTTCTTTTTCCGAAGGAAACTTTCTAACGACGTCTGTTTCGTACTCATTTTTGCTTATTTGTGGGTTCAGTTTGAGCAAACACAATATACACGTACACCGAGCACTTTTAAAGATGAGAAAGTACCGGTGATGCACACCTTCTCTTTACCAAAGCTACAACGCCACTGCCTCTTGCAGCCGCTCGGCTCCACACACAGGCGGCTAGACTCTGCTCCGCGACAAATCTGATTGGTTGCTGAGACATGACGTAAAATACATCACAAGCACCCAAAACGCATGCGTGAGCCTGCCGAACGCGATTTCTCGTGTTTTCGTTTACAGTAATGTTTTTATTTTATAACTGATGCGTTCCAGTTATTTGAAATTTGTAATATTCGATAATGTTGATGTCATTATAATTTTGATGTATAAATGACGTTACGTTTATTTATTGTTCAGTAAAAAACTCGTTTTATTTATTTATTTGTTTCGGTTTTTTTCTCTTTCATGAAAGCGCATTTATTTTCAATTTTATGACTGCAATTTCACTTCATAATCTTGAAATTTTTAATAAACAATAAACTAATTTAAAATAGTTACAAGATTTCTTCTGTTACAAAGGTATAAATTAGCACAAAGTCGCACAAACCCGAGAGATATACACCACAGCAAATACAATGGAAATAATTTAATGTTCCTTGGGCGGCCCGGTACCATTTGATCCACGGACCGGGGGTTGGGGACCACTGCCGTAACTGACTGACTGACTGACTGACTGACAGACAACACACAGACCAAACCGCTGGACCTAAAGGGCTCAAATTTTGCATGGCGATTCTTCTTATAGTGTATTGGCGCACTAAGAAAGATTTTGGAAAAATTCTTCTTATATTTTTTTTAAATTAAATTTTTAAGCTCTTTTTGTAACTTTTTTTAAGTTTGCATATAAAATAATATTCTGAGGGTCATAAATTTTATATCGCGAGAAAGATCATAAAACTTCGTTTAAAATGAAATCTTTTTCGAATCTTTACCTCTCTTTTCAGATTTTGGTGAATTTTTAAAGACTAAATTTTAGAATTTCATTTTGGCAGCGCGCCAAACCCAGTACCACTTCGGCAAGCAGTAAACAGTTAAATAGAAACGAACCAAAATCCGTTCCCCACCCCCCAAAAAAAGAGGCAATCGACGATAAGTAATCCTACGTTAATAACCCGCGGTATTTTCGTTAGAAGAGACTACCTGAAATTATTATTTTTTTATAAATATAGTATGTTAGTTTTTCTGACATTAATTGCATACGTTGACCGTTGTATTTAATTTGAATATTTTCTTCTAAATAAATTTGTCTATAAAAATATCCTGTAGGATTTTTATTATAAAGTAGCTGAAAACCCGTACTTCGTTACGGAGTACATTCAAATTAAATACAACGGTCAATGTGTGCAATTAATACCAAAAAAATATATTTATAAAAAAATCTTAACGGGTATTTTTATAGACAAAATAATGTAGAAGAAAATATTCAAATTTAATCTAATAGAACATACTAAAGAATATAGTGCAGTTAATATAGTACAGTTTCAGGAACATATCTTTTACTGTATTTTAATATTTTTTTTGGATAATTAATATATATATATATATATATATATATATATATATATATATATATATATATATATAAAATCGCAAGGGATATTTTTATAGATAAAATAATGTAGAAGAAAGTATTCAAATTAAATCTAATAGAACATACTAAAGAATATATAGTACAGTTAATATAGTACAGTTTGAGGAACATTTCTTTTACTCTATTTTAATATTTTTTTGGATAATGTCCAATCGTCTGCCGCATTAGGAAGAAAATTTTTTTTTGTCTATTTCGTTTTTATGCAAAATGTGACGCAAAGTCAGTTTAAAGTATCACAGGAAATAAATAAACCACTGGATCAGCATTTAATAAATTAAATTCTAAAAATGAATATTTAAAAATTCACCAAAAATCAGAAAATGGAGGTAAAGATTTGAAAAAGATTTCATTTTAAAGGAATTTTTGGATCTTTCTTATGATATAAATTTTATAACCCTCAAATTATTATTTTGAATACAAACATTAAAGAATGTTTTAAAAACAGCTTAAAATTTTAATTAAAAAAATCTAAGAAGAATTTTTCAAAAATCTTTCATAATGCACCCCTACATTATAAGAAGAATCGACATGCAAAATGTCAGTCCTTTAGGTCCAGCGGTTTGGTCTGTGCATTGTATGTCAGTGAGTCAATCAGCCAGTCAGTGAGTCAGTTACGAAAATGTTTTATATATATATATATATATATATATATATATATATATATATATATATATATATATATATATATATATATATATATATATATATATATATATATATACACTCAAGAGCCAAAACATTATGACCACCTGTCAATAACGAGTTGGCCCACGTTTGGCGCGCAACACAGCTTCAACCCGCCTTCGCATGGATGCCACAAGTCCTTGGTAGATGGCCGGAGACAGATTGTACCAGATGTTTAAGCAACGGTCACGCAAATCCGAGATATTGCGAATTGGTGGTCTTTGAACTCTGAGCTGCCGTCCCATGACATCCCAAATGTGTTCTATCGGATTGAGATCCGGTGAGTTAGGCGGTCAGGACATTAACTGGAATTCAGCATCATGTTCCAGGAACCACTCCAACACACTTTTAGCCTTGTGACACGGGGCGTTGTCCTGTTGGAACATTCCATTTCCAGCTGGAAAAACAGAGGCCATGTAAGGGTGCAACTAGTCCGCAATGATGTTCAGATACCCTGTAGCATTCATGGTCTGCTCTACCACAACCACGGGTCCCAGAGACGCCCAAGAGAACGTCGCCCAAAGCATAATACCGCCACCACCGGCCTGTGTATGACCTACTTTACATTGAGGGAGCAACAGTTCGTCTGGAAGACGGCGTATCCTGACACGGCCATCGGCGTGATGAATGACAAACCATGATTCATCTGACCAGGCAACTCTCTCCCACTGATCCATGGACCAGTCGCGATGTTCCCGGGCCCAGCGCAGGCGCAGTTGGCCATGACGCTTGGTCAGCAAAGGCACACGAGTTGGACGTTTGCTGCGTAGCCCCATATCAAACAGTGTCCGCTGAACAGTGTGCTGCGATACTATTCTACTAGGCCCTGCATTATATTGGGCTGTCAGCTGAGCCACTGTCTGGCTCCGGTTTTGCTTCACCATGCGAGACAGTCTCCGACGACCTTTTCCTTTGATAGCGTGTTCTGGACGTCCAACACCATGTCGTCTACTGCTGGTTTCACCGTCATTCATCCTCTTTGCATAAGTACTAACAACTGTAGGTCGCGAACAACCCACGAGTCGTGCAGTTTCGGAAATACTTGTTCCGAGCCTTCGAGCCATTACAATCTGCCCTCTATCAAAGTCGCTTAGATCCGCAGCCTTTCCCATCACACACAGGAGTAAGTGAAAGAATGATTCTTCAGACTCTCCAGCAACAGTTAAATACCACTTCCACCTGATCACGTGTCTTCCGCGTCATCCAGGCGAATTCATTGCAAAATGTAGGGGTGGTCATAATGTTTTGGCTCTTGAGTGCATATTTGCATACATTAATATGTTTTCCATATTTTTTAACGGTAAATGCATACATTAATTGCATGCATTTACCGTTTTATTTACCGTTACTTTCGATAAAAAACGTTTCCAAAAAATGGTTGAGAAAAATTCAGTTATTGACGGGGGAAATGTTCATTCAAATGTGCTTCCTATTGTAGGAGATGGAACCTGCTTATTTAGAGCTATATCAAAAAGTAATTTCATTATTCTTTCATTGTAATTATCCTAAAATGTACTCCGTAGCGAAGCACGGGTATTCAGCTAGTATTTTATATATGCATTGTGGTCTGATGTTGACTTGTGTCTGGCGCAGATTGTCCTTTATGGACCTTGCACCACTAAACTTTAACAAACAAACCAATCTTTTTTACAAGCACCAAACTGCAGTTTTTCACTCTATGCAAACCTTAAAAAATATTTAAGATTATTTATCCGACAACATTTAGTTCTTCACTTACATTAGAACAGTTGCATATTTTCTAGAAAATAGTTTTGGTTTGCAAGCACCAAACGGCGGTATTTCCCGCTATGCAAACCTTAAAAATCCTTTAATATTTTTTACCCGGCATCCTTTAGTTCTTCACTTACATTAGAACAATTGCATATTTTCTAGAAACTAGTTTTGGTTTACAAGCACCAAATGGCAGTTTTACCCGCTGTGCAATCCTTAAAAACCATTGAAGATTATTTGCCTGGCGTTCTTTAGTTCTTCACTTAGATTAGAACACTTGCATGTTTTCTAGAAACTAGTTTTGGTTTGCAAGCACCAAACGGCAGTTTTACCCGCTGTGCAATCCTTAAAATCCATTGAAGATTATTTACCTGGCGTTCTTTAGTTCTTCACTTAGATTAGAACACTTGCATGTTTTCTAGAAACTAGTTTTGGTTTGCAAGCACCAAACGGCAGTTTTACACGCTGGGCAATCCTTAAAAACCATTGAAGATTATTTACCTGGCGTTCTTTAGTTCTTCACTTAGATTAGAACACTTGCATGTTTTCTAGAAACTAGTTTTGGTTTGCAAGCACCAAACGGCAGTTTTACCCGCTGTGCAATCCTTAAAAACCATTGAAGATTATTTACCTGGCGTTCTTTAGTTCTTCACTTAGATTAGAACACTTGCATGTTTTCTAGAAACTAGTTTTGGTTTGCAAGCACCAAACGGCAGTTTTACCCGCTGTGCAATCCTTAAAAACCATTGAAGATTATTTACCTGGCGTTCTTTAGTTCTTCACTTAGATTAGAACACTTGCATGTTTTCTAGAAACTAGTTTTGGTTTGCAAGCACCAAACGGCAGTTTTACCCGCTGTGCAATCCTTGAAAACCATTGAAGATTATTTACCTGGCGTTCTTTAGTTCTTCACTTAGATTAGAACACTTGCATGTTTTCTAGAAACTAGTTTTGGTTTGCAAGCACCAAACGGCAATTTTACCCGCTGTGCAATCCTTAAAAACCATTTAAGATTATTTTTCTGGCATTCTCTAGTTCTTCACTGACATTATAACAGTTTCGCGTTTTCTAGAAACTAGCTGTGTTAAAAATGACGCAGCGGTTTGTACGACAATCAGTTTCTTATTTAGAAAGTTTTAAAAAAATATAATGAAATGTTATTCGCTGCAAGCGGAGATGAGATTAGAGCAAGCTGAATGAACGAAATTACATTTTAAATTGCGCACCTTCAGCCTTTTAATGAAACTTCTCGCGGCTATAAAACGAAAGACTTAAATTGAGTCAAATTTTCTGCCCAAAAACGCGCATAATACGGCCGCAATTTTCACGAGAAAAGAAAATTAAGCCTTCAAAAAGTATTTCTTGTTCCTTACCGTCTTAGATTTTTATAGAACACCTCGTCTGTATTACAAAAAAAAAATGGCTTTCATTTTGAGCCGCTAATAAAAAAAGGCTTTAAAAACGCATTCTAATGGCTGCCACGGCAAAAAGAATTTCTGAGTTAAACTTTTTACCCTGTAATACATACTTCTCTGTCCAAGCGCTCGGATAGTTTAGAAAGAAAGAAAAATTAGGAGTGGGTGGAAGGATTTTTGTCAGGAAAGTGAATCCTTTAATACATACATTTAACGTTTTCTTTATCCTCTCAGACGTTCGTAATCTTGCGGCCATATTTCAGTCTAAAAATAAAAGACCAGACATATCTTGTTAAATAGCGTAAAAGATAGTTTGGAGGATTTTAAATGACTCATTTGCGAAAGGTCAAAAGGTTTTTCGTTACACTGAGACACACTCGAGCTCGATTTCTCTATTACAATCGACACTCGGTACAACGAGCGACTCTTACAGCGAACGTTCCAATAATAAAAAGACCGGCGTAAAAGTCCCCAATGGAATGAATCCCCTCGAAGGCCGTGATATTTTTAAATTGTCGGTACAACGACCCCTCGATATAACGACCGTTTTCTTTGGGACGCAGTGTCGTTATAACGAGATTTTCGAACGTATTTCAAAAAGTTTTTCCTTTACAAAAGATGGTTTTTTTTTTTATTACTCAGCCTATTTAATGAAGTAAATTAAGATTTTATCGGAATTGAGAAACAGTCCTCGCTTATAAATTTAGAAATCATTAAAAGTGAATGAATCTATAGAAAGACAAACTGTAATTGTCCTAAAGATTTTCTTTTCTGCCTGCAAAACTACATATGCAGGGATTCCGGGCTAAAGGTATCCAAAAGTCATGACTTATTTTTACGGAACTACCCATTAGAATCAAAAAAAAATTATTTAAGGGGACAGTGGATCTTCAAACCTAAATTTTTTTGTTTTCAGTGGATTTGCTTGAAATTTGAATATGTGATTAGTACCATAGATATGTAAAAGTTGTTAAAATTTAAAGATGAAATATTGATAATTTATGAATTATTAATTATTAATTATACCAAAAATTGGCCTCATTAAAAATGTTCCAGGTGCATTTCTTTTGTATATAATTTGATAATTTTTATTTACAGGATACCTTATAGAACTAACAATGAAACTTATCGCTTATTTTAAGCATTCGTTAAAAATATAAAGAGAAAAAATAATAACAGTGTAAACACCCTATTTATGACGCAAAATACCTATAAATGATCTTTTCGAGTACAAAATTTAGAAATTCCGAGCTACGAAGCATAATTTTTTTCAATAAGATTTATTCGATATACAGTTAAGTATATAAAACTTAAATTTCAAAGCAATACGATCATTAGAAATGCGCCCGGAGCAGTTTGAATATTCGTATGACAGGAAAATTTTTATTTTGAGAAAAACACATTTAAAGTTACTGCTATTAGTAACCGCATGATATCTAAATTAAATACAAATGCCTGTAACTCGGAAAGTAATCGCAGAAATTAAAAATTCTTTTTGCAACACTTTCTTACTCAACCGTAGATTCAAAATTCAATAAAATAAAAAAAACGAATTTTTGGACAAATTTCACAATTTTGAAAGTCCACTGCCCCTTTAAATAGGAAGAACGTGTTACCAATTTTTGATATCAGTCATAGACTTCGATCATAGTATCATAGATTTCGATGTGTGCACATTTGTAGCACGACTAACGTATAAATAAAGTTATAAATTTATAACTTTATTTTTTAACTTTATTTATATTCATAACTCCCGAGCCCGTCCTTCCATTCCTCCGCGAGCCATCAGCGAATTCTTGGGCCAAATGTCTTTGTCCATTTTTGGTCCATTTATGTCCGGCTTGGGCCTCCTATCACAAGTCCACTTTATGGCCAGTGGTTCCCAACCTTGGGTAAGCGTACCAGTACCGTTACGCGGACAAGCAGCTACCGGTAAGCGAATGATTTTGCAATTTAAAACGAAAATCTATGAAAAATCTGTATCACAAAAAATGAAAAGAAATGACTATAATAACTAATCATCCATACGTTTTAATATTTTAGTTTGGAATTTCTTGTCCATTGTTTGTGTTGTAATACTTGATTGGGATTTACCTAATCTGAAAAGGTGCCGTCTACACCCGAATGTGTTATCTATGACCGCCCCGTAAAAATTTGGCACTCGCCTGCGAATTTTAACTGTGTCTGTCACTGTGTTTGAGAATTATAACTGTGTCTGAGAAGTTTCTTGCCGAGCAGTAAAATTTTTAATGCCATTTGCGACCACATATTTACGTGAAAAATGATTTTCTGCAATGACTGCGATGAAAACCAAGTATAGAGCTTTGTTGGACATCGAATTGGATCTTCGCCTTAAACTGGGGCCCACCCCACGCTTTTGAGATAATAACTTGCGAGCTTTGTGCTTAGTCACTAGTGGCAATTTGAGTTGTATTAGGGGGAGTTTTCCTCTGCTTTGGTTGAGTTTGCACTGTTTAATCTACTAAATTTTACCTCCGGCACCTCCACGTGGTGGGCCCTGGGAGTCTGCCGAAAGGTAGACTGCTAACGCCGGAGGAGCGTGGGGCAGCTGTGTGTGAATTGAGCCGCCATAATTATGGAGACTGAAGGAGATAATTGGGAAGAAATGAGTCTTGACTGAGGATCTGGTAAGGTTGAAATACCAGCGCATAAATAATGTTGTGAGTACATCTAAGATATCAGCAGATCAGAAACGGCAAATAAATGAAGATATAGCGGAGCTTATTAATTCAATAACTGAACAGCAAAAAATTATTCAATATTTGAAAGGGCAAATTAGTGTTCTCGAGGATCAGAGGGTAAAGACCTTTGCTGATGTGGTAAAAGTAAAACCCTTAGAGAGGAAGAAATTGGACAAGAAATCTAAGAAAGTCGAGAAATATGAGGTGGAAATTACTCCCATTAAGAAAAAGAATTCAGACGATACTAAAAGGGAAATTAAAATGTTGATTAAACCCGAGGAACTGGGTATTGGCATAAAGACCTGCAGAAGGGCGGGAAAAGGAGGAATTATAGTTGGAGTGGACACGGAAAGGGATCTGGAAACTTTTCTAACTGGGTTTCATGGTAAAAAGGAATTAAGTACAGAATATGAGGCTAAAATACCGAAACTGAGAGATCCGAACATTGTTATTTACGGGGTTGAAAATGAGTATAAAAATGATGAGTTTATTGAATTGCTAAAAAAGCAAAATGAAGAGGTGAGAGAGATGGATATAGACGTGGTGAAGTGCTTTAAGACTAAAAGAGGAAATAACTGGATACTACGGTTAAAAGGAAAGGATTATAAGGAAATAGAGAGATTAAGAAGAATTAAGATCGGTTGGATGCAACATGCCTGGAAGAACTATGTGAAGCCTGCAATATGCTATAAATGTTGGGGTATAGGACATGTAGCTAAATATTGTAAAAATGAAAGAAAGTGTAAAATTTGTGCAGAAAAAGAACATGGGGAGGATCCCTGTAAGAGAGGAACAACCTGTGGGAACTGTGAGAGACGACAGATGAGAACGGGACAAAGCACTGAAATGGGGCATTTGCCGACATCGGTCGGCTGTTGCAGCTATCAAGCCGCGGTTGACAGACTTATTGACACCACGGATTATGGACATACTAGGACGAGAGCCGTTGCTAGGACAGACGACGCCGAGACTACTGAGGACGGATTTCTGGATCTGCTGCAGAGACTTAGAAAGAGATAAGAGTTGTATTTGTTTTTCTGTTTAACTTTTTCGTTGTTGGTGCGTGTAGTGGATACACGGCTTTTCACACGAGGTGTGTGATTTTGTATTTGATAGTTACCTGTTGGTTGTTTGGTTCAGCAATATTTTCTGTATAGTTAAGTTTTTTGCATGTGTGGTGCATTTGTATGTTTGTTACAATAAAGTTCAATGAGCGATGTAGAGTGCAGCTGGTGGCTGCGTGGTAAAGGGAATAGCTTTGTATTAATTGAACTAAAAGTAATGGACACAGACGACTAAATTAGGATTGGCTCTGTTGATGCTCTGGCTTGTGGGGGCTGGGAGCGTGCGGTGACGCTAGCTGAACTGGACACTTAGGTGTGGATAGGTATTGACTCGCCCTGCGGCGGTTCCTGAGGTACGGCGGGGCTGCTGTGGCACGACCGGTCATCAGTTACCCATTGGCTGAAACTCCTTTTAGGGAGTGGGGGGCCGTAGGCGTTTAGAATTGCTTCGCCTTAAACTGACAAACATTGAGCCCGATATTACTTCTTTAGTTAATAATAAACAGGCCCAACCTTCTCACTAATTATATATATTTTTAAAGTGATTATTATATTTTATGTATATGTTTAGCAATAAAAATATATCCCAAGTTACTTATCTTTATTACAAATGTTCTCCATCGCATTTTATTCCCCATTTCAAAATTTTTGGTCTACTGGTACGTCATCAAATTGTTTACAACGTACAGGTACGGTACTATAAAAAGGTTGGGAACCCCTGCTCTATGGCATATAATTCCTTAACGTTCTTAAATGGCTTTTACTTAACCTCGCAATTTTCTGTCTTATAGCATATACCTTCATATTCCATCAGAGCTTCCCCATATAAAATCTCATATAAATATTTTTCAATTTTAGCTCAGATGTCTAAAGGCAGACACCCCGCCAATACAGCCAGCGCATCTGTCGATACTGTCTTACAACAATGAGTAATCCCCAATAGAAATGGCCTTTGTATTTGTTTCAATTTTTTATTTTTTCTCTCGATGTTTTTGTACCAAATCTGTACCCCATAGAGTATCACCTTTTCGATTACAACTTGATAGATTTCTTTTATTATGTCAGCCTTCAGGCCCCATGTCTTCTTAGTATAACGAGTCAATTTATAAATAATTCTCAACTCTTTTTCTTCTGACATTTGTAAGTGCGCAATAAAATTTAAATCTTTATCTACCATTATCCTCAAATATTTTATCTCCTTGCTATATTTTATATTCTTATTATCTATTTTTATTGTGGGTCTTCTTCTAATTTGGCCTATGAGTAACTATGGTATAACTACACTTTTTTATATTAAATCTCAGGTCATTCTCATTGGCCCATCTATTGCACTGATTTAACTCTGCATCAGCCAACTCTGTGAACCTGTATATCGTTGGACTTCTGATAGCAATTAGCACATCGTCAGGAAATGCTTGCATATGCTGTCCCACATCTCAGCTTTGCTCTTTGTCGGGATACGATAAAACTTAGCTGATTTAATCCACTGACGTTAGAAAATAGTTCGGGGACGCCTACCCGGTGTCCCTTGATATACAGATGGAAGATACTTGAAGTTGTCTTTTTGACTTTTATTATATATCACATTTTCCATACATATAATACCTTTTATGAGACAATACGCAGGATTGCTCAATGTTCTCTCTCGGAGAATCACAATTGTAGTGACTAAAAAACAAAAACATATACCGACGCGCATGCGTCAATCGCTTCTCCCAATCAGCCTCTTCGAAAACATCTGAAGAGACGGGGAGGTCTCGCCATCTATTGGGCAGAATGTGTATGAAAACTGACACTCTTCTAGCAGGGGGTTAATGACTATCAACCACAATATGGGTCCCAGAGAAGAACCCTGGGGTACGCCCACATTATAATCCATATCCACATTATTTACCAATATCATTTTCCTGTTTGCCAAATAATCAACTATAATGCTATACAAATTTATATCAAGACTTGTTCAATTGTTTAATTATACTTTCTTTCTTAACTGAGTTAAAAGCGTTGCTAATATCCAAGGCTATTAAGCAAGTATGCTGCTTTTCTGCTCTCTTTTCCCTAATAATCCTCATTACATTCTGCAAGGCTGTGATGGTATTTATATTTCTGCGAAAACCATATTGCTCTTTTGAAATCATGTTATTTCTCTCTACATGACAAACGAGAGGATTAGTTATGATTTTATCCAAACTCTTACCCATTATGGGCAACAGACAAATTGGTCTGTATGACCCAGGATCCTTCGGGTCTTTTCCTCCCTTTCAAAAATAGCAAACCTTGGTGCGTTTCCAAACATCTGGGAACTTCATCAAATTCCAACATTTATTATATACTAGCTGAATACCCGTGCTTCGCTACGAAGTACATTCAAATTAAATTCAACGGTCAATGTATGCAATTAATGCCAAAAAAAATAATAAATATATATTTATAATAAATACAAAAGGGCAATGTGTGCAATTAATGCCAAAAAACAAACAAAAAAATATATCTATAAAAAAAATCGTAACGGATATTTTTATAGACAAAATAATGTAGAAGAAAATATTCAAATTAAATCTAATAGAACATACTAAAGAATATAGTACAGTTAATATAATACTGTTTGAAGAATATTTCTTTTACTGTATTTTAATACTTTTTCGGATAATGTCCAATCGTCTGCCACATTAGAAAGAAAAGAAAATATTTAAATTGTGCATAAAATTGTACATAAATTCAAAAACATAAAGTTTATAAGTTATATAAAGTTCTGTAATATTATACCAATAAATTGTAAATAAATTTTTACCATAAATGTCCAATAAAAAGAGTAGTTCCAAATGTAATTTTCTTCAATAAATCCTTAAACGTTGCCAATTTCAAATTACTTTTTGTATTTATCAATATCTCCACTGGAATCTTTAAAATGTTAAATGTTTCACTGATAATAAATGAAAATATCGTTTAATGTGTTGCTATGGTTACTTGACTATGGTTAACAAAGGAAGAGTATTAAAGAAGGATGAAGCATCAGCTCAACATTTAGGCCCCTAACTTTCTTTCTGCTGATCAGATATACATAATATATAGCCTATGTCCATCCGGATTAATGTACCTTTCAAATAGTGAAAGAATTTTTTAAATAGGTGCAGTGGTTCGGGAGATTACCCTCCACATACAAAATCCGCTCTCTCTCTTTATACTATACTAGCGGCCCGTCCCGACTTTGTCCGGGTTGAACAAAATATTATACCAATAAATTTCCAGTTGATAGTCAATAAATTAGAAATCTTTTTTTACCTTAAATGTCCAATAAAAAGCGTAGTTCCAAATGTAGTTTTCTTCAATAAACCCTTTAACGTTGCCAGTTTCCAAAATCCTTTTTGTATTTATCAATACCCCCTCTACTTGAATCTTAAAAATATTAAACCTTTTCCTTACGGGGTGGGATAGCATATATCCGAAGCACATACTCTCGAAAAATACGGTGTGATGTCGGCAGAGATATAGTCTCGAATTCCTCTTCGTTGTGACTTACCTAACGTCTTTGCCCCCAAAGAACAATTGGGTGACATTCTGGGAACGGAGGGTCAATCTTGCCGAAAAGGACTGAATAATAATCTTTTGCCGTTCTAGCTAGAGGCTATTTCTTTTCAGGCGAGAGACATCAGAAGGGCGGTTCACCCGCGATTCATCCATTTTCAGCCTTTTGAGAGATGAAAGAGGCAATGAGGGCCGATGAACTACTATTGAAATTCTTCTTCAATAGTAAGAAAGCAATAAACTACTCTTTCCCCTGACCCCCCACGCTGAATGGGGATAGGAAGTAGATAACATTTTCCCGTTGTAAAGAGCGATTTCGAAAAACGGACCCCCTAAGCTAAAGGATGTTGCTATGGTTACTTGACTGCGGATAGAAGGAAGAAATGAAGGAAAAGATGTAAGGTACATTTTAATGTACAAAAATTGTACATTACCCTCCACATACAAAATCTGCTCTCTCTCTTTATATATTATTATAGAAGTATAGATACACATTGGTATCCTAAAATTAGAATAAGAGATGAAATAAAAATACAAAAATAAAAAAGGATTTTAAGTAAAGAATTTTTTTTAAATTATTTTAAGCACCTAAAATAATATTCAAAGTAATATTACGTTATTTATTAATTAAAGTTAATTTTTTAAAAGAAAGAGGTGTGCTTGAGACCGTAGTTTTATTCAAAAATAAAAAAGGATTTTAAGTAAAGAAAGTTTTTTTTAATTATTTTAAGCACCTAAAATAGTATTCAAATTAATATTACGTTAGTTATTAATTAAAGTTAATTTTTTAAAAGAAAGAGGTGTGCTTGAGACCGTAGTTTTATTCAAAAATAAAAAAAGGATTTTAAGTAAAGAATGTTTTTTTAAATTATTTTAAGCACCTAAAATAGTATTCAAATTAATAGAAAAAGTAATTTTTTAAAAGAAAGAGGTGTGCTTGAGACCGCAGTTTTATTCAAAAATAAAAAAAGGATTTTAAGAAAAGAATGCTTTTTTTAATTATTTTAAGCACCTAAAATAGTATTCAAATTAATAGAAAGAGGATAAGAGATGAAATAAAAATACAAAAATAAAAAAAGGATTTTAAGTAAAGAATGTTTTTTTTAAATATTCAAATTTTTTTAAATTATATTCTTAAAATAATATTCAAATTAATATTACGTTAGTTAAATTTTAACGTTAATTTTTTAAAAGAAAAGAGCGTGCCGGAGAACGGCTAGTTTCGAACCGCTAATGTCAGAACAGAAGCCCACCGCGATAGCACCACGCCAAAGATCGTTGAAGTGTTTGGTACAAAAAGCGGTAGAGGACAGTAGAGGTAACAATGGAGATTGTTAGGATTAAGCCCCTAACTTTATTTCTACTGATCAGATATACATAATATATAGCCTATGTCCATCTGGAATAATGTACCTTTCAAACAGTGAAAGAATTTTTCAAATAGATGCAGTGGTTCAGGAGATTACCCTCCACGTACAAAATCGCTCTCTCTCTTTATATATAAGTATAGATTATAGAAGTATAGATACACATTTGTATCTCAAAATTAGAGTAAGAGATGAAATAAAAATAAAAAATAAAAAAAGGATTTAAGTAAAGAATGTTTTTTAATTATTTTAAGCACCTAAAATAATATTCAAATTAATATTACGTTACTTAATAATTGTGTGCACGGCCGCCATCTTGGATTTTTTTGTGCCAACTTGGCGATTTTACAATGTTTTGAGGAGTGGAAAATTTCTCTCCAATGTGTTTTAAGCGGTGTTTTCAAAACGCTGGACTTTGAATTTTTTTAGCTTTTTAATAAAAACCACCTGTTTAAATTATGAAACACTAGGGGCTTCGCCCCTAGCCTCGCTACGCTCGCTCCTCTGGTGAATCAAGTGAATGAATGACTCAATAGTTTTTTACAGCGATTGAGTCATTCATTTGTTTACAGTTGAAGCTTCCCCCCCCCCTCCCGACGAAATGGATGAAGCCCGGCGAAATGGATGAATTGGTGAAAATCGGATCTTTTTTCAAAGGAAGCGAATGAGAAGATTTTTTTGAAGTATTTCTTTAAAATTCAATTAAAAATCGAAATTATAAGATAGAGACTTGAAATGAAGTTTATATGAATGAGAAAGCTTTCATCTTCCAGTTGATATAACTATTTTCTTTGTAACATAATAAGTCTGAGAGCATCGAATTTATATATCTCGAAACGCATAAATTTTTCCAAAAAAAGGGTTTTCAATTTTAATAAAAATATCAGTCTGTTTTAAATTATTTTTAAACAAATGAGGTCTTGTTTGAAGGAGAAATGTCTGTAGTCTTAGATTGTAAAAAAAAAAAAATTCTACGATCCTTTTTTGGCGAGTTATCGTAATCTGAACATGAAAAAGTCAATATTTTCCCACAAAACATAAAATAAAAAAAAACTTAAAAGTCCGACGAATATTAGACATGTCTTACTTTCTTCCCCACATTGTTCTGCATCGATTGGTATCGGTCTCGACCCCATACCCCCAGCGGTTTCGGAGGAGATAGCGTGACAAGCTTTTGACAGCGGCGGCGGCAGCGCCAGTTAGTTCTTTTTAGAATAGAGAGATAGAAAAATTTTTGAAAAATCATTTAAACGTTGGACTTAGATTTATTTTTGGGTTTTGATAAAAACCACTTTTTTGAAAAAATCATTCTCAAATATTGGAAATTTTGGGTTTTTCTTTTAGCTTTTTTAATAAAAACGACCTTTTTAAATTGTGAAACTTAGGAATATTTTTGAAAAATCATTTAATCGTAGGACTGAGATTTTTGTTTTGTCATTTTTAATTAAAAACTACCTTTTCAAATAATGATCCATATGAAAAATTTGGTCAAATGAATTTTACTTACAGATAAAATTTCAATGCCATCTATTCAGTTTGCCCTAACTCTTTGGCTAATAGCAATGAATCACCAAAATATTATGCCAATATATTGTTAATTAGAAAAAAAATACAGCATTTTCGTACCACCTAAATAACTTGCAATTTAAAAATTATCTAAGATTCAGCTTTGAAAAATGTAAAATAATTATGAACCTATAAATTTATGGTGAGTAACCAGATCCTCTTTTTTTTTTTTTTTTTTTTTTTTAGGGCATTGTGGTAATGAAATTTTACTTCAGATTTGACAACCAAATATTTGGTGCATACAGTAAAATCGGGACAAGGATTATTTGACCATTTGTCCTGCTGTGTTGGAAATAAGAAAAAAAAACCCTTTTCCTAAACCAATGACTTAACCTTAACTAACTTTTTAACTTAGGTTCCTGGGGAGAAAGAAGTTGAACTTCAGTTATTTAAATTTATTTGCAATCCACTACAACTTGGAATTATAAAATATTTTAAAATATATTGTATTTAAAATGTATACTGTATTTTACATTTTACGAAAAAATGATGGCAGATAATTTTTACTTCAAATAAATGAAATGGTGTATCATTATAGTATACTAATTGACAATCGATAAACAAAATTAAAAGCAACTTAAATTTAATAAGTTAACGAAAAACTGATAATGGATTCAAAAATTTTCAACAAAAAGACTCTTAGTTTTAAAAATAATTTACTCTTTTGAGTATAGTCAATTTGACTAAAATTTCCAGGTCAAGACCAAGATCTGACCTAAAATTACTATACTGTAATTAAAAGATCACATCAGAAATAACTGTTTGATCTTAAAATTAGAGAATTTCACATTGGGTTATTTTCACCAGAACGCAATAATTTTCGCAATGCGAAATGCGCTAAACCCTGGCGGAAAAATCCAAGATGGCGGCCGTGCACACAAATCTAGAGTATCCCCCCTAACTTTATTTCTACTGATCAGATATACATAATATATAGCCTATGTCCATCTGGAATAATGTACCTTTCAAACAGTGAAAGAATTTTTCAAATAGGTGCAGTGGTTCCGGAGATTACCCTCCACGTACAAAATCGCTCTCTCTCTTTATATATAAGTATAGACTAGCGGCCCGTCCCGACTTTGTCCGGGTTGAACAAACCAATAAATTTCCAGTTGATAGCCAATAAATTGTAAATCTTTTTTTACCTTAATAATAATCTAAATAATACCTTAAATTAATTTTATGTTAGTTAATAATTAAAATAAATCTTTTAAAAGAAAAAGGCGTGCCGGAGAATGGCTAGGTTCGAACCGCTAGCGTCAGAACAGAAGCCCACCGCGATAGCACCACGATAAGGATCGTTGAAATCTTCGGAACAAAAAGCGGTAGAAGACAGTAGCGGAAACAATGGAGATTGTTAGGATTAAGCCCCTAACTTTATTTCTACTGATTAGATATACAATATATATAGCCTATGTCCATCTGGAATACTGTACCTTTCAAACAGTGAAAGAATTTTTCAAATAGGCACAGTAGTTCTGAAGATTACCCTCCACGTACAAAATCGCTCTCTCTTTATATATAGGTATAGACTAGCGGCCCGTCCCGACTTTGTCCGGGTTGAACAAACCAATAAATTTCCAGTTGATAGCCAATAAATTGTAAATCTTTTTTTACCTTAATAATAACCTAAATAATACCTTAAATTAATTTTATGTTAATTAATAATTAAAATAAATTTTTTAAAAGAAAAAGGCGTGCCGGAGACGGCTAGGTTCGAACCGCTAGCGTCAGAACAGAAGCCCACCGCGATAGCACCACGCTAAGGATCGTTGAAATCTTCGGATCAAAAAGCGGTAGAAGACAGTAGCGGAAACAATGGAGATTGTTAGGATTAGCCCCTAACTTTATTTCTACTGATCAGATATACATAATATATAGCCTATGTCCATCTGGAATAATGTACCTTTCAAACAGTGAAAGAATTTTTCAAATAGGTACAGTGGTTCTGAAGATTACCCTCCACGTACAAAATCCCCTCTCTCTTTATATATTAGGATAGATTAGTATAGATTTTTAGCAAAATTTTATTACTAGATCTATGTACTTCTTGTATTAATAGGTACTTATGGTTTTACCATCGTAACCGGGCGCCTTGCCCTTGTCAGTGCCATTCAAATTCAATTCAACTTCCCACTTTGTAATATCATTCTGCTCAAATCTTAATTCAATTCCCTCTTCATTATTTCCCATTTCTTTTGAAGTGATATTTTGCCAATGTTCTTTCTATGTCCTCCTCTTCTTCTTGCGAATTACCTTCCAGTTCAGTTGCACTTACTGCCTCATTTCTTCTTTTATCTGTGATGATGTTCTTTACCGCACCAGATGTATCTTTCTCTGTTAGATTATCAATAAAATCTTTAAATGACTTTCTTTTGGCTTCCAAAATCATTTCCTTGTATTTGGCTCTCTCGCATTTAAATTTGGCTTCTAATTTTTGTCTCTCGTCCGGTTCAACCTCCCTTTGGGCTTTCCTCCTAAGAGCTCTAACCCTCTTTGGGCTAACTTTGTATTCCACCAATAGGCTTTATAGCCTTCTTGTAACACTGTCCTTCCTATGCTTTTGACACAATTGCACTAGCTTATCATTGAGCTTCTCAATCGTGTCTTCCAATACTTCCTCTTCAATACTGTACCGCAGTCAATAATACGACAAGCCTTTCGCTTCAATTACTTTACTACGATACGTTAAACATACTGCAACTACAACAGTTAAAGCAAGTATGTACAGCGAGTTAGAATTTATACAGTTAGATAGTCAGGACGGCTTCGGGTACACCGACAGCGCTGGCCTACAGAAGGCCTCTCGGACCGGGAGAGCGTCTCTCTCGCACTCAAAAACAGATCTCTTCTCGTGGACTATTGGGGTCTTCTTTTATACTGTCGGCGAATTCAAAGGCTTTCTCCGGCGTTTGAAGTGCTCGTAAGTGTTAGAAGTTTATGGGATTCTAAATGTCACTATACTGTCAAAAATCTCAAAAGCCCTCGAACCACTCTGGGATTTATGCGTTCTATAACGTCAGAACCGCACATTACGAGAACTTTGTGGCCTCAGCAAGTCAGCATTATTCATGCCCCATCTAGTTCGCATTCTATGTCGAACCTTCTCTCCATCCATAGTTATTTTAAAACTAATCGCATTGTGGTCGGTAAGTTCGAAAGAGTCCTCTATCACAAAGTCAGTAACTTTATCCTCTATCCCCCCAACTGTAATTAGTAGGGGAAATCCATCCCTGCCCAGGTGGGCCATCAACAGTAGTCAAATCACTTGGCTTGTTGTGTATGGTTGCACCTTATTGAATCGTTACGTCTATTATCGCTGAGCCTCTTATATTGGTGGGCCTTTGACCCCATATCGTATCGATGGCATTAAAGTCTCCCAAAATAACGAATTTATTTTCCTTTTATACCTCCAGCAGTTGACAGAATTGTTCTAAATATGGGCTCGTACGGTCCATCTACATACATATATATATATATATATATATATATATATATATATATATATATATATATACGAGGGTCATTTTTAAAGTAAGAACCGTTTTGTAATGGAGTAAGAGAAACTTTAGTTATGGACGTAAATTGTATCGCAAACTAAAATATGAACATTTTTTCACTTTTCAACATAGTCACCATTAATATTTAAACATTTGTCAAGTCGTGTCACCAGCTTTTGGATCCCATCATCAAAGAACTCTGCCGCCTGACTGTTAAACCAGTTAGTAACAGTTTCTTTCAACGTGTCATCATTTTCCAAGCGCTTTCCACCAAGAAATTCCTTAAGTTTTAGAAATGGATGAGAGTCCGATGGTGCTAAGTCAGGGCTGTATGGTGGATGATCCAGTCATTCCCAATGAAAATTGTCAAAATCGACGGCGGGGACTGCTCTCTAGCGGCGTCGTTCTGCATCACGACAAAGCTCGGCCTCACGTTGCGGCAAGAACAAAGACGCAACTGGACAATTTTCATTGAGAATTACTGGATCATCCACCATAAAGCCCTGACTTAGCACCACCAGAATCTCATCTGTTTCCAAAACTTAAGGAATTTCTTGGTGGAAAGCGCTTGGAAAATGATGACTTGTTGAAAGAAACTGTTACTAACTGGTTTAACGGTCAGGCGGCAGAGTTCTTTGATGATGGGATGCAAAAGCCGGTGACACGACTTGACAAATGTTTAAATGTGAATGGTGACTATGTTGAAAAGTGAAAAAATGTTCATATTTTAGTTCGTGATACAATTTACGTTCATAACTAAAGTTTCTCTTACTCCATTACAAAACGGTTCTTACTTAAAAAATGGCCCTCGTATATATACGAGGGTCAGTCAATAAGTTAGTTGCAAACCTCCGTAAAAATCTTGGTAAAAGAGATATTTCGTTGGATCTTTGTGGCAATGCAGAGCATCGGGTGCTGCGGAAGGTGCAGTAGCGGCTTCGATGTGGCAGTTTTAGTTCGCTTGCTAATCAGTCGCGAATATGTTTCGGCAGCTGCCAGTAGCGTCCAAATTTGAAGTGCGTGCTTCAATATCCGCTTCAGGCAAAAGGTTGTGCGACTGCACTGACATTTATCGGCAGTTGCACGAAGTGTACGATGGTGACGCAACGTGTCGCCAAGCTATCGCCAAGTGGTATCTCTCTCACTCGAGAATGGCCGTACAGATATCGAGGGTAAGTTTCTTCAACGTCGACGGCAGATCAGAACGTTGCAACGATGAATGAACTCATTCTTCAAAATAGACGTACCACAGTAGACGAGATCTTCTGGTCTATTGATTGACCAACATAAGGCACAACAATTTGGAAATCCTCTAGGATGTTTGAAACATTATCAACAGCAAACAAAAAATGCGTTTTGGGACTAAATAGGAACCGGAGACTTGGGTTCATCATTTCGAACCTGAAATGAAACGCATCTTTCTTGAAAGAAATTCCATCCGCAGTTCCATCCGCAGGGAAGATGATGCTGCCTCTGTTTTTCGATAGAGAAAGCGTAGTGCGTACCGAATTCTCGCCGAAGGGTGTCACAATTGATGCAGCGTCTTATTGTGAAACCCTGGAGTGGTTGCGAAAGCCGCTTAAAGATCGACGACCAGGTAAGCTTTCAAAAGTCGTTCTGATCTTGCATGACAATGCGAGACCGCATGCGACGACCCTAACGAGGGATCTCTTGAAAAATTTTAAGTGGCAAGTGTGGAATCTCGCGCCATGTGACTTCCACGCCTTCGGCCCCATGAAACAAGAACTTGCAACGCGACGCTATCACTCGGATAAGGAAAGGTAAAAGTGAACAACCCAAAAATGGTTATCTCACATCGGACGATAATTCTTCGCAGATCGCATGGAAAAAATGGTGCCACGCCCCAACAAACGTTAAAATAAAGGAGGTTATTACGTCGAGAAATAGATTATGCATCATACTTTTATGTTAGTAAAACTTTGTTCTGTAATTTTAACCGGTATTGCTTTTCCCAACGGGGGCAACTAACTTTTTGCTGACCCTTGTATATATATATATATATATATATATATATATATATATATATGTGTGTGTGTGTGTGTGTGTGTGTGTGTGTAAGTAACATACTGGACAACCCAAGGAGAGAGAAGACTGGTGACCAGCATGTCACAATGGAAGATGATAACTGGAGGATCGAAGAATAGACGACTATGCAAGCTACGACATCACAAAACTTTATCAGGAGGAGAGTACGTTTCCCCAAGACAGTTACAAAATCCGGAAAGCCCGCCTGTACCTTAGTAGTACGGCTTATATAGCCTCTATCATGTGATCATGATAGCGATTAGGGATTTGCTGCTGTCGACAAGTCACATAGGGTTTTATGTAATCTGCGCAAAGCCTATATGAAATCTCAACTGACGCTACGCAGGTCAGGATTTCAAGAAAACAACCGCCATCTTGGGACAATTTGCCTGGGGCTCTTTTAGACTTTAATTTTGGGAAGAATTTAATTCGAAAAGCCCAAGGAAATTTAAAATATCTTAGAATTTAAAATGGGTATGTATATATATATATATATATATATATATATATATATATATATATGAATTAGAAACTTGCGAGATTTTCTACAAATGTTCACTAGTAGCGTGCGTATTCAAAACCTGTTTACGACATGGATGAAACTTTATCAGAATGCCAGTGTAAGAAAGGTGTGCGGCTGCATTTCGCGATAAACGCAGTGGAATGGGAAAAAACGGCAGATCTCTCACCACTTGAAAAAGGGATTCTCGTTGTTGGGGCCCGTTTAGCAGGAGCCACGATTGCGAAAACAACGGACACTCGCTGGGCAGCCATTTCGAAGGCGGAAGCAGAAACCACAGTTCTCCTCCGAAAGACGAAACTGTGGTTCGAGCACGATCCAGCGAGACCGTGGTCGGCGGACTGTACGGCAGAAAAGGGACCCTGATATACTTCAACTGACACAAATCTTCGACCAAGGTTCGTCCAACCGATCTCTGGCGAACCATGCGCAGAG
>OU015492.1:228507625-228532305 GCA_907164885.2 Dolomedes plantarius | reverse complement strand
ATATATATATATATATATATGTATATATATATATATATGTATATATGTATATATGTATATATATGTATATATGTATATATATATATTTACGTGAAAAAGGATTTTCTGCAATGACTGCGATGAAAACCAAATATGGAGCTTTGCCGGACATCGAATCGGATCTTCGCCTTAAACTGACAAACATTGAGCCCGATATTACTTCTGTAGTTAATAATAAACAGGCCCGACCTTCTCACTAATTATATATGTTTTTAAAGTGATTATTATATTTTATGTATATGTTTAGCGATAAAAATATATCCCAAGTTACTTGTCTTTATTACAAATGTTCTCCATCTCATTTTATTCCCCATTTCAAAATTTTGGTCTGCCGGTACGTCATCAAATTTTTTACAACGTACAGGTACGGTACTATAAAAAGGTTGGGAACCCCTGCTCTATAGCACATAATTCCTTAACGTTCTTAAATGGCTTTTACTTAACCTCGCAATTTTCTGTCTTATAGCATATACCTTCATATTCCATCAGAGCTTCCCCATATAAAATCTCATGTAAATCTTTTTCAATTTTAGCTCAGATGTCTAAAGGCAGACACCCCGCCAATACAGCCAGCGCATCTGTCGATACTGTCTTACAACAATGAGTAATCCCCAATAGAAATGGCCTTTGTATTTGTTTCAATTTTTTATTTTTTCTCTCGATGTTTTTGTACTAAATCTGTACCCCATAGAGTATCACCTTTTCAATTACAACTTGATAGATTTCTTTTATTATGTCAGCCTTCAGGCCCCATGTTTTCTTAGTATAACCAGTCAATTTATAAATAATTTTCAACTCCTTTTCTTCTGCCATTTGTAAGTGCGCAGTAAAATTTTAATCTTTATCTACCATTATCCCCAAATATTTTATCTCCTTGCTATATTTTATATTCTGATTATATATTTTTATTGTGGGCCTCCTTCTAATTTGGCCTATGAGTAACTATGGTACAACTACACTTTTTTATATTAAATCTCAGGTCATTCTCATTTGCACATCTATTGCACTGATTTAACACTACATCGGCCAACTCTGTGAACCTGTATATCGTTGGACTTCTGATGGCAATTAGCACATCGTCAGGAAATGCTTGCATATGCTGTCCCACATCTCAGTTTTGCTCTTTGTCGGGATACGATAAAACTTAGCTGATTTAATCCACTGACGTTAGAAAATAGTTCGGGGACGCCTACCCGGTGTCCCTTGATATACAGATGGAAGATACTTGAAGTTGTCTTTTTGACTTTTATTATATATCACATTTTCCATACATATAATACCTTTTATGAGACAATACGCAGGATTGCTCAATGTTCTCTCTCGGAGAATCACAATTGTAGTGACTAAAAAACAAAAACATATACCGACGCGCATGCGTCAATCGCTTCTCCCAATCAGCCTCTTCGAAAACATCTGAAGAGACGGGGAGGTCTCGCCATCTATTGGACAAAATGTGTATGAAAACTGACACTCTTCTAGCAGGGGGTTAATGACTATCAACCACAATATGGGTCCCAGAGAAGAACCCTGGGGTACGCCCACATTATAATCCATATCCACATTATTTACCAATATCATTTTCCTGTTTGCCAAATAATCAACTATAATGCTATACAAATTTATATCAAGACTTGTTCAATTGTTTAATTATACTTTCTTTCTTAACTGAGTTAAAAGCGTTGCTAATATCCAAGGCTATTAAAAAAGCAAGTATGCTGCTTTTCTGCTCTTTTTTCCCTAATAATCCTCATTACATTCTGCAAGGCTGTGATGGTACTTACATTTCTGCGAAAACCATATTGCTCTTTTGAAATCATGTTATTTCTCACTAAATGACAAACGAGAAAGGTTAGTTATGATTTTATCCAAACTCTTACCCATTATGGGCAACAGACAAATTGGTCTGTATGACCCAGGATCCTTCGGGTCTTTTCCTCCCTTTCAAAAATAGCAAACCTTGGTGCGTTTCCAAACATCTGGGAACTTCATCAAATTCCAACATTTATTATATACTAGCTGAATACCCGTGCTTCGCTACGAAGTACATTCAAATTAAATACAACGGTCAATGTATGAAATTAATGCCAAAAAAATAATAAATATATATTTATAATAAATACAACGGTCAATGTGTGCAATTAATGCCAAAAAACAAACAAAAAAATATATCTATAAAAAAAATCGTAACGGATATTTTTATAGACAAAATAATGTAGAAGAAAATATTCAAATTAAATCTAATAGAACATACTAAAGAATATAGTACAGTTAATATAATACTGTTTGAAGAATATTTCTTTTACTGTATTTTAATATTTTTTTCGGATAATGTCCAATCGTTTGCCACATTAGAAAGAAAAGAAAATATTTAAATTGTGCATAAAATTGTACATAAATTCAAAAACATAAAGTTTATAAGTTAAATAAAGTTCTGTAATATTATACCAATAAATTGTAAATAATTTTTTACCATAAATGTCTAATAAAAAGCGTAGTTCCAAATGTAATTTTCTTCAATAAACCCTTAAACGTTGCCAATTTCAAATTCCTTTTTGTATTTATCAATATCTCCACTGGAATCTTTCAAATGTTAAATGTTTTACTGATAATAAATGAAAATATCGTTTAATTTGTTGCTATGGTTACTTGACTATGGTTGACAAAGGAAAAGTATTAAAGAAGGATGAAGCATCAGCTCAACATTTAGGCCCCTAACTTTCTTTCTACTGATCAGATATACATAATATATAGCCTATGTCCATCCGGAATAATGTACCTTTCAAATAGTGAAAGAATTTTTTAAATAGGTGCAGTGGTTCGGGAGATTACCTTCCACATACAAAATCCGCTCTTTCTCTTTATACTATACTAGCGGCCCGTCCCGACTTTGTCCGGGTTGAACAAACCAATAAATTTCCAGTTGATAGCCAATAAATTGTAAATCTTTTTTTACCTTAATAATAACCTAAATAATACCTTAAATTAATTTTATGTTAATTAATAATTAAAATAAATTTTTTAAAAGAAAAAGGCGTGCCGGAGAACGGCTAGGTTCGAACCGCTAGCGTCAGAACAGAAGCCCACCGCGATAGCACCACGATAAGGATCGTTGAAATCTTCGGAACAAAAAGCGGTAGAAGACAGTAGCGGAAACAATGGAGATTGTTAGGATTAGCCCCTAACTTTATTTCTACTGATCAGATATACATAATATATAGCCTATGTCCATCTGGAATAATGTACCTTTCAAACAGTGAAAGAATTTTTCAAATAGGTACAGTAGTTCTGAAGATTACCCTCCACGTACAAAATCGCTCTCTGTTTATATATAAGTATAGATAGCACCACGCTAAGGATCGTTGAAGACTTCGACACAAAAAGCGGTAGAGGACAGTAGCGGTAACAATGGAGATTGTTAGGATTGAGCCCCTAACTTTATTTCTACTGATCAGATATACATAATATATAGCCTATGTCCATCTGGAATAATGTACCTTTCAAACAGTGAAAGAATTTTTCAAATAGGTACAGTGGTTCTGAAGATTACTCTCCACGTACAAAATCCCCTCTCTCTTTATATATAAGTATAGATTAGTATAGATTTTTAGCAAAATTTTATTACTAGATCTATGTACTTCTTGTATTAATAGGTACTTATGGTTTTACCATCGTAACCGGGCGCCTTGCCCTTGTCAGTGCCATTCAAATTCAATTCAACTTCCCACTTTGGAATATCATTCTGCCGAAATCTTAATTCAATTCCCTCTTCATTATTTCCCATTTCTTTTGAAGTGATATTTTGCCAATGTTCTTTCTATGTCCTCCTCTTCTTCTTGCGAATTACCTTCCGGTTCAGTTGCACTTACTGCCTCATTTCTTCTTTTATCTGTGATGATGTTCTTTACCGCACCAGATGTATCTTTCTCTGTTAGATTATCAATAAAATCTTTAAATGACTTTCTTTTGGCTTCCAAAATCATTTTCTTGAATTTGGCTGGCTCTCTCACATTTAAATTTGGCTTTTAATTTTTGTCTCTCGTCCGGTTCAACCTCCCTTTGGGCTCTCCTCCTAAGAGCTCTAACCCTCTTTGGGCTAACTTTGTATTCCACCAATAGGCTTTATAGCCTTCTTGTAACGCTGTCCTTCCTATGCTTTTGACACAAATGCACTAACTTATTATTGAGCTTCTCAATCGTGTCTTCCAATACTTCCTCTTCAATACTGTACCGTAGTCAATAATACGACAAGCCTTTCGCTTCAATTACTTTACTACGATACGTTAAACATACTGCAACTACAACAGTTGAAGCAAGTATGTACAGCGAGTTAGAATTTATACAGTTAGATAGTCAGGACGGCTTCGGGTACACCGACAGCGCTGGCCTACAGAAGGCCTGTCGAACCAGGAGAGCGTCTCTATCGCACTCAAAAACAGATCTCTTCTCGTGGACTATTGGGGTCTTCTTTTATACTGTCGGCGAATTCAAAGGCTTTCTCCGGCGTTTCAAGTGCTCGTAAGTGTTCGAAGTTTATGGTATTCTAAATATCACTATATAATGTCAAAAATCTCAAAAGCCCTCGAACCACTGTGGGATTTATGCGTTCTATAACGTCAGAATCGCCCATTACGAGAACTTTATGGCCTCTTATCCTAGAGTTTATGAGACCGCCCAGATCAACAGTTCGCCAACAGATGACATGTTGAGGGGTAGGAATGGGGCATCACATACTTATATAATTACAAATTTCGTGTAGTAATTGAGACAATATCACAATACCTTTCTCTGTTTCGTTTGGCACACCCTACAAATCCTCTCTGAATGAAAGCCAGTCAGCAATATTCATGTCCCATCTAGTTCGCATTCTATGTTGAACCTTCTCTCCATCCATAGTTATTTTAAAACTAATCGCATTTTGGTCGGTAAGTTCGTAAGAGTCCTCTATCACAAAGTCAGTAACTTTATCCTCTATCCCCCCAACTGTAATTAGTAGGGGAAATCCATCCCTGCCCAGGTGGGCCATCAAAAGTAGTCAAATCACTTGGCTTGTTGTGTATGGTTGCACCTTATTGAATCGTTACGTCTATTATCACTGCGCCTCTTTATATTGGTGGGCCTTTGACCCCATATCGTATCGATGGCATTAAAGTCACCCAAAATAACGAATTTATTTTCCTTGTATAGCTCCAGCAGTTGACAGAATTGTTCTAAATATGGGCTCGTACGGTCCATCTACATACATATATATATATATATATATATATATATATATATATATATATATATATATATATATATATATATATATATATATATATATATATATATATATATATATATATATATATATATATATATATATATATATATATACGAGGGTCATTTTTAAAGTAAGAACCGTTTTGTAATGGAGTAAGAGGAACTTTAGTTATGAACGTAAATTGCATCGCAAACTAAAATATGAACATTTTTTCACTTTTCAACATAGTCACCATTAATATTTAAACATTTGTGAAGCCGTGTCACCAGCTTTTGGATCCCATCATCAAAGAACTCTGCCGCCTGACCGTTAAACCAGTTAGTAACAGTTTCTTTCAACGTGTCATCATCTTCAAGCGCTTTCCACTAAGAAATTCCTTAAGTTTTGGAAACGGATGAGAGTCTGATGGTGCTAAGTCAGGGCTGTATGGTGGATGATCCAGTAATTCCTTATGTTTTGGAAACGGATGAGAGTCTGATGGTGCTAAGTCAGGGCTATATGGTGGATGATCCAGTAATTCTTTAAGTTTTGGAAACGGATGAGAGTCTGATGGTGCTAAGTCAGGGCTATATGGTGGATGATCCAGTAATTCTTTAAGTTTTGGAAACGGATGAGAGTCTGATGGTGCTAAGTCAGGGCTATATGGTGGATGATCCAGTAATTCTTTAAGTTTTGGAAACGGATGAGAGTCTGATGGTGCTAAGTCAGGGCTGTATGGTGGATGATCCAGAAATTTCCAATGAAAATTGTCAAAATCGACGGCGGGGACTGCTCTCTAGCGGCGGCGTTCTGCATCACGACAAAGCTCGGCCTCACGTTGTGGCAAGAACAAAGACGCAACTGGACAATTTTCATTGAGAATTACTGGATCATCCACCATAAAGCCCTGACTTAGCACCACCAGAATCTCATCTGTTTTCAAAACTTAACCAATTTCTTGGTGGAAAGCGCTTGGAAAATGATGACTTGTTGAAAGAAACTGTCACTAACTGGTTTAACGGTCAGGCGGCAGAGTTCTTTGATGATGGGATGCAAAAGCCGGTGACACGACTTGACAAATGTTTAAATGTTAATGGTGACTATGTTGAAAAGTGAAAAAATGTTCATATTTTAGTTCGTGATACAATTTACGTTCATAACTAAAGTTTCTCTTACTCCATTACAAAACGGTTCTTACTTAAAAAATGACCCTCGTATATATACGAGGGTCAGTCAATAAGTTAGTTGCAAACCTCCGTAAAAATCTTGGTAAAATTTAGATTTTACCAAGATTTTTAGATTTTTATTTCGTTGGACTTTTGTGGCAATGCAGAGCATCGGGTGCTGCGGAAGGTGCAGTAGCGGCTTCGATGTGGCAGTTTTAGTTCGCTTGCTAATCAGTCGCGAATATGTTTCAGCAGCTGCCAGTAGCGTCCAAATTTGAAGTGCGTGCTTCAAAATCCGCTTCAGGCAAAAGGTTGTGACTGCACTGACATTTATCGGCAGTTTCACGAAGTGTACGATGGTGACGCAACGTGTCGCCAAGCTATCGCCAAGTGGTACCTATCTCTCATTCGAGAATGGCCGTACAGATATCGAGGATAAGTTTCTTCAACGTCGACGGCAGATCAGAACGTTGCAACGATGAATGAACTCATTCTTCAAAATAGACGTACCACAGTAGACGAGATCTTCTGGTCTATTGATTGACCAACATAAGGCACAACGATTTGGAAATCCTCTAGGATGTTTGAAACATTATCAACAGCAAACAAAAAATGCTTTTTGGGACTAAATAGGAACCGGAGACGAGACTTGGGTTCATCATTTCGAACCTGAAATGAAACGAATCTCTCTTGAAAGGAATGCCGCGCAGTTCCATCCGCAGGGAAGATGATGCTGCCGCTTTTTTTCGATAGAGAAAGCGTAGTGCGTACCGAATTCTCGCCGAAGGGTGTCACAATTGATGCAGCGTCTTATTGTGAAACCCTGGAGTGGTTGAGAAAGCCGCTTAAAGATCGACGACCAGGTAAGCTTTCAAAAGTCGTTCTGATATTGCATGACAATGCGAGACCGCATGCGACGACCCGAACGAGAGATCTCTTGAAAATGTTTAAGTGGGAAGTGTAGAATCTTGCGCCATGTGACTTCCACGCCTTCGGCCCCATGAAACAAGAACTTGCAACGCGACGCCATCACTCGGATAAGGAAAGGTGAAAGTGGCAACCCAAAAATGGTTATCTCACATTGGACGATAATTCTTCGCAGATGGCATGGAAAAAATGGTGCCATGCCCCAACAAACATTAAAATAAAGGAGGATGTTACGTCGAGAAATAAATTATGCATTATACTTTTATGTTAGTAAAACTTTGTTCTGTAATTTTAACCGGTATTGCTTTTCCCAACGGGGGCAATTAACTTTTTGACTGACCCTTGTATATATATATATATATATATATATATATATATATATATATATATATATATATATATATATATATAACATACTGGACAACCCAAGGAGAGAGCAGACTGGTGACCAGCATGTCACAATGGAAGATGATAACTGGAGGATCGAAGAATAGACGACTATGCGAGTTACGACATCACAAAACTTTATCAGGAGGAGAGTACGTCTCCCCAAGACAGTTACAAAATCCGGAAAGCCCGCCTGTACCTTAGTAGTACGGCTTATATAGCCTCTATCATGTGATCATGATAGCGATTAGGGATTTGCTGCTGTTGACAAGTCACATGGGGTTTTATGTAATCTGCGCAAAGCCTATATAAAATCTCAACTGACGCTACGCAGGTCAGGATTTCAAGAAAACAACCGCCATCTTGGGACAATTTGACTGGGGCTCTTTTAGACTTTAATTTTGGGAAGAATTTAATTCGAAAAGCCCAAGGAAATTTAAAATATCTTAGAATTTAAAATGGGTATGTATATATATATATATATATAGTATATATATACACTGGCCAATGAATTAGAAACTTGCGAGATTTTCTACAAATGTTCACTAGTAGCGTGCGTATTCAAAACCTGTTTACGACATGGATGAAACTTTATCAGAATGCCAGTATAAGAAAGGTGTGCGGCTGCATTTCGCGATAAACGCAGTGGAATGGGAAAAAACGGCAGATCTCTCACCACTTGAAAAAGGGATTCTCGTTGTTGGGGCCCTTTTTAGCAGGAGCCACGATTGCGAAAACAACGGACACTCGCTGGGCAGCCATTTCGAAGGTGGAAGCAGAAACCACAGTTCTCCTCCGAAAGACGAAACTGTGGTTCGAGCACGACCCAGCGAGACCGTGGTCGGCGGACTGTACGGCAGAAAAGGGACCCTGATATACTTCAACTGACACAAATCTTCGACCAAGGTTCGTCCCAACCGATCTCTGTGCGAACCATGCGCAGAGAAATGCAGAGAATGGAATTACGTAGTCGGATGCCGGTGAGTAAAACCCCTCCTTTCTGCCCGGCATGCCAGAATTCGTTTGCAGTGGTGTCAACGAAACTGGACATACGTTATGTGGTCAGCTGAATCACGCCATGCCTTGTTATGCATTCATGGAAGACGTCGAACCCCATGAAGCCATGAACCCATCCTGCCTTCGCCGGCTATGCCTCTAATATCGTTGATTCCATTTATAAGAAATTGTCTAAAGCGGTCCAAGAAAGGTGTATTTCAAAAGCTGAACCTGTCGGTGGTTTTGCCCTTCTTTCCCAAGATCAGTCGTCAAATCGCTAGAATTCTTAAAAGGTTCGAAATTAAGGTTCTTTTCTCTCCGGTCAATAAAATATCATTTCGGATCTCAAACACCCCATTGATCGCTTAAATAGCTGGGGTATCTACCGGGGTTTTTTTGCCAGTGTGACCTTTCTTATATTGGTCAAACCAATATATTCCTCTTGAAGGAACACGAGAGTTATGTTAGAAAACAAGAGTTAAATCGTTCGTCCATCGTTCCACAAGCCTGGACTTCGAATCAGCGGTTTGATTTTTCTTCTGCCTCCATTATTCAGAAATGTCGCTCGTCGGCCGATCTTGATTTCTGGGAAGCTTATCACATTTTTAAAAATTCGGGTTCTTTGGTTAATGATTTGTCAAGCACCCCTGTTTTTCCTCAATTGTGGAAAGGGTTTATTTAGCTGTGTTGGCCTGTTACTTCAAATATTTTTCTATTTTTCAATTTTTTCCCTCTTTTTGCCACTAGATGGCGCTGCTTGCCCTATTTCGGTCTCTCCGCTGCTTCGCGCCTTTGGGTGCTCGATACGTGCGGGTATTTTAGTGCATGCGCACGTGTCTGGTCGCTTAGTCTTCGGCTTTATTGAGCTGCCACTAAGTTCGTTGCACCGATGAAGAAGCTCCTTCGTAGCTCCGAAACGGCCGTATGCAAAATAATTGCATCTTCCTGCTATTTGTGCCTTGTTTACGTTTGATTTCCTGTTTATTCCATCCTGCCTTGTTCGCACCGTGCAAGGGTCTGGGCGGAGTATCATGGTGTGGGCATGAAGAGGGTCCCCTGGTGTTCGTTGAGGGTAAACACGCAGCCATGCAATACCTGGACATCCTGGTAAATCGAGTGCATCCTGCAATGTTACATTTCTACTCCGCAGGTGACGGATATTTCATGGACGCTAATGCAACTATACGTCGTGCCAGAATCGTTCGAGATTGGTTCACTGAACATCAATCAGACCTCCGACAGCTTCCCTGGCCGCCGCAGAGCCCGGATCCTATATCGTATGGGATCGTACCCATCGATCCCCTACGATATAGATAGATCGATCGATCTATATCGTACGATCGATCGTATCGTACCCATACGATCGATCGTATCCCATCGATCTTAATCGATGGGACTTAATCCTATAGAAAATGTTTGGGACATGTTGGAAAGGCGCATCCGGCAGCAATCTCCTCTTCCAACCAATTTACGGGATCTTAAGGTGTATGTGGCCAATGCATGGTATTCTCTGGGCACTCCAGAAGCTCGTAGAATCGATGCCTTCACGATTACGGGCCGTTATCGGTGAAAAAGGAGGTCCGATAAAATATAAAACCTAGTTTTCTAATTCATTGGCCAGTGTGTGTATGTATCAAACCTTACGTGTAAAAACAAATCATTCAAAATTACGAAAACATTGCACTTTGCACAAAGGGCGTGCCCGCTGAAGGGATAATAATGCTTAACGTTGCATTTACTTTGAACAATAGCAAAAAAAAAACAGGTAGTATCTTCTAACGAAACTACCGCGGGTTATTAACGCAGCATTACTTATCGTTGCTTACCTCTTTTGTATATATATTTATACGTATGTATGTGTTATGTAAATATATGTATCTATATACCGGGTGTCCCAAAAATAACCGACGATTTGAAAAATCAATTAAAGTAAAACGGATGATGATAGAAATGTACGGTTTTCTGCATTCTGCTTAGGTTATAACCAGGGAATTTATTCTCACCAATTTTCAAAATTAGTTACAAAGTTCGCCAATAGATGGCGCTGCTGACTGGGAAAACTATAAAACAATGTTTTCAAAGAAGAAGCATACGCAAAGTGCCATGGATTGGCCTCCCTATTCGCCAGATTTGACGCCATGCGATTTTTTTCTTTCGGGGTACTTGAAAGACCAGTTGTATCGTCACAATCCACAAACTGTAGATGAACTGGAACAATACATCTCTGCTCCTTGTCAGAACATTCAAACTGAAATGTTTGCAAGGGTGTCAGCAAATTTTGACCTCAGACTGCGCCACGTTGTTGCTGCAAACGGTGGATATTTTGAAAACAATGTTTTATAGTTTTTTCCCAGTCAGCAGCGCCATCTGTTGGCGAACTTTGCAACTTTTGAAAATTGGTGAGAATAAATTCCCTGGTTACCTAAGAAGAATGCATCAAACCGTACATTTCTATCGCCTTCCTTTTTTTCCTTTAATTGATTTTTCAAATCGTCGGTTATTTTTGGGACACCCGGTATATAGATACATATATTTACATAACACATACATACGTATATATATATACAAAAGAGGTAAGCAACGATAAGTAATGCTGCGTTAATAACCCGCGGTAGTTTCGTTAGAAGAAACTACCTGAAATTTTTTTCTAATATTTTCCTAATTAAAAAAAAATTTTTTTTTTGACTACTACCAAAAAGTTTTCGTTGGAGTCGAGTGATTTTTTTCCTTCATGATAGTGGGCCGGAAAAAAGTTTGCGTACCACTTGTCAAAGTAGATCCTAATTATTTCTCGGAATTGAAAAAGATCTCTTTCATTCAAGTATCTTAAAAATTAACCATTTTTCAGAAACGTTCCTCTCTTCTTTTTTTTTTTTTGGATAAGATCAAAACGTCAAATAGTGGAAGGTATTTTCTCTCGGGGGAGTCAGTGACCCAAAATAAAAATAAAATAAATAAAAAAGAAGTCCGTTTATATTTCCTCGGCTTAAAACATCACAGAACTTTCAGAATCCAATAGAGCAAACCACGTGTTTCTACCATTATTACATTGCCAGACACACGTTTTTATGTAGCACTGTTTGCTTATAACCTGGTGTATTTCCGTACTTTTAAGTCTTTTGATCTCGGATTGGAATTTTTCAGGATTCGCTATTTTAAATTGGATGCGTCTAAACGTACTCGCAAAGGTGGCTTCTATTTAAAGCGTTCCTTTTGTTATTTACACTAAACGATGTTAAGAAGTTCAGTTTAGAGTAAAAATTCGAAGAACATTTTTTCGTGATTTTTTTTTTCAATTTTCTTTTCTCTTTTTAAAGGGATTTAAACTTTACTTTAACACAAAAGGAGGAACAATATACGAATGGCATTGGTTCAGCAGATATGTGAATGAGTAAAAATACTTTTGAATTTTGTACTTTTTCAAACCAAATATCAATATCAAATTGCTCAATTGTTTAACGATATGCAGTGAAAACTCTCCTCGGCAACCAGTCATGGTTCTGAAAAAAAAGTGGTCGTTTTGAGGGGGTGCATTTCTTCCTCTATGGCAGTCAGTAATAGTTCCGAAAGAAATGTGGCTGTTTTGAGAGGTGGTCGGCCAGAGAAGTTTCACTGCATTTTGACAATATAACGATAATTAACGATATACTGAATATGTTTAGCGCTATTTATATAATAAATGATTTTATGAAAAAAGAAATCATTACAAAGTGTCCGAAATTAAAAGAAAAATATTTTCAAGTAGTCTCTTCTAACGAAACTACCGCGGGTTATTAACGTAGGATTACTTATCGTTGATTACTTCTTTTGTATGTACATATGTATGTGTTATGTATATATATATATATATATATATATATATATATATATATATATATATATATATATATATATATATACCGTAATTTCGCGCGTATAGTCCGCGGACTATCTGTGTTTAAAATGCGAATTTTTGAAGCTGCGGACTATCCACCAGTGCGGATAATACGCAGGTTGTTCACGGTTAAAATCGTTGAAATTTAAAAAACACGCTGTCGTGAACTGCCGATGATCAAATATAAACAACAGCGCGAGATTCCAAGAAAACATTCGTATGTATCGTATCGTATCGATAGTAAACCATAGAGCATAGTGCAGAACGAAGGCCCGTTGCACACACAGCGTTTTTATCTCTAGCGGAAATTTTCTATCGGACGTCGTTCCAACAGTAGACCACAGAAGTCAATTGGAGCTTGCACACACAGCGGAAAATGAAATTTTTCTTCGACGGTAGCCTGTGCAGCTGTCCAGTGCCACTGTGTGCCGGCGGATTCGTTGACGCCAGATTGAAGTAGTTATCCATGTGACCCTATGCACGCTTACACACACAGCGGACTCTACCGTCGTAGGGTCTTTTGCGAGGGTGTGGTTGGGGGTTTGCTGGGGGGGAGGCGCGCTGGTTTTCTTGGAATCGTAAAGGGGATTCGAAAAGGAGGGCTCCTCCGATCCCGGCTGGGGGGAGGGGGACGTTGATGCGACCCCTCTGGTTTCTTGGACACGTGCAGGATTCCAAAAGGAGGGGTGGGCCTTTCTCCCCTTCGACGGAGTTTTTCGCCGTGTGTGTAATCTCTACTTTTAGAACGACGTCCGATGGAAAATCTCCGCCTACGCCGTGTGTGCAACGGGCCGAATGAGTAGTAGCAAGTACAGCTCCTAAAATCCAGGCTGGCGCATCAAGCGGTGCCGGGATATGAGCACTCACTTAGCGCAACCAGAGTCTTGTATCCCAGTATCCTTCGCACTGCTTTAGCGCAACAGCCGGGAGGGGGAAAAGTAGTTGATGCGTCAGCTCGGTTTTTAGGAGCCTAAGGCCCGTTGCACACACAGCGTTTTTATCTCTAGCGGAAATTTTCTATCGGACGTCGTTCCAACAGTAGACCACAGAAGTCAATTGGAGCTTGCACACACAGCGGAAAATGAAATTTTTCTTCGACGGTAGCCTGTGCAGCTGTCCAGTGCCACTGTGTGCCGGCGGATTCGTTGACGCCAGATTGAAGTAGTTATCCATGTGACCCTATGCACGCTTACACACACAGCGGACTCTACCGTCGTAGGGTCTTTTGCGAGGGTGTGGTTGGGGGTTTGCTGGGGGGGAGGCGCGCTGGTTTTCTTGGAATCGTAAAGGGGATTCGAAAAGGAGGGCTCCTCCGATCCCGGCTGGGGGGAGGGGGACGTTGATGCGACCCCTCTGGTTTCTTGGACACGTGCAGGATTCCAAAAGGAGGGGTGGGCCTTTCTCCCCTTCGACGGAGTTTTTCGCCGTGTGTGTAATCTCTACTTTTAGAACGACGTCCGATGGAAAATCTCCGCCTACGCCGTGTGTGCAACGGGCCTTAGTAGCAAGTACCTGGAGTACGAAAAAAAAGCGTGATTCATTTACTTATAGCGTGGTTTGGCAACACCGAGTGAGTGGGGTCGAAGGTCACATTTCATTACCACTTATCACTAGGATAGCACGTTGCACAGTATTTTATTTTCGTATTTTGTCTTTCATCTTCGATAACGTTGATCCAACATTATGTCTGTGAAACATCGCCGGAGTTTTACTACTGAGTTTAAACTGAAGGTAGTTGAGAAAGCTGAAAAAGATGGAAATAAAGAAGCGGGCCGTTATTTTGAAGTGGACGAGAAAGCGGTGAGAAATTGGCGCAAACAAAAGGATGTGTTAAAAAAAGCATGGGAATAAAGCGATCCAATCGGCACGGAAAAGTAAAATGGCCAGCTTTAGAGGAAAATTTACTGAGATGGGTTCTCGACCAAAGAAATGGCGGACGCTCCATTTCAACAGTTAAAATCCGTCTCCGAGCGAAGTCCATGGCAGAAGAGATGCAGATAACGGATTTCAAGGGAGGAATAAATTGGGTTTACCGCTTCATGCGTCGTAAAAACTTGAGAGTTCGCAGCAGAACGACAATGTGTCAGGCTGTTCCGGACGACGTAGATTAAAAAAAAAGCTTCTTTCCTTGAGTTTACAAGGAAAGTTATTGAAGAAGGGAAGTATTCCCTAAAAAATATTATAAATATGGACGAAGTTCCATTAACATTTGATTGCCCACCGAATCGCACCGTCGATACTCGTGGAGTGAAAACAGTATCAATAACAACAACTGGTCCAGAAAAGACCCATTTCACAGTGATGCTCGCCTGCTGTGCTGACGGCACAAAGTTGAAGCCGCTCTTAATCTTTAAGAGAAAAACAATTCCCAAGGAAAATTTTCCTCGAAGCGTCGTAATACGGTGCAATGAAAAGGGTTGGTGCAACGAGGACATTATGCTCGATTGGTTTCAAGAAGTTTGGAAGAAGAGAGAAGGTGCCTTTTCAATTCCAAAGGAGTACTAATTATGGATTCCATGAGGGCACACATAAAAGACAGTGTAAAGGCGATTGCTAAAAAAAAAAAAACATCGGTGCTGAACTTAGCGTTATTCCAGGAGGTTTAACAAAAATCCTGCAACCTGTGGATATTAGCGTGAACAAAAGTTTCAAGTCCCACGTACGTGCTTGCTGGGAGAACTGGATGTCGGAAGGTTTACATACTTTCACAAAAGGAGGAAATATGAGACGCGCTTCATACACTGCAGTTGCCGAATGGGTCGATAAATCCTGGAAAAGTGTTAAAGTGTCAACCATCCGATCGGGATTTATAAAAGCCGGGATTGTTAGTTAAAGCGAGGAAATCACTGACAGTGAAGATAGTGATGCTGAAAATGAACTTTCGGACACTCTTCCCGAAAATATATTAGAACTGTTTAATTCTGATACCGATGAATCGGACTTTGAAGGTTTTCGTTAATGTAGTAGAATGTGTGATTAATTAAAATATGATTAATTAGTAAGCACTGATTTTTATTTGTATTTAGCGTTTTATTTCTGAAGGTATATTAGTAAGTAAGTACTTTCTTTCTATTTATACTTAGTTCTTTGTTTCTAAAATACATTAATATTGCCGTATTAAAATAACGTAATTTCGGACGTATAGTCCGCAGACTATCCGGTGGTGCGGACTATCTGACGATTTTTGAAATTTTTTTTATATAAAATCGGGTCTGCGGACTATACGATGGTGCGGACTATACGTGCGAAATTACGGTATATATATATACAGGGTGTCCAGCGAAGATGTCGCTGATTTCAAAATTAAAAATCTCGAAAACAAAGTTCTGTAGAAGAATGCAACACACGGTATATTTATCCTGCAAGCTATAAGAATTTTATATACTAATTTTCGAAATAGTTACAAAAGCTGCTAACAGATGGCGCTGTTAGCCCAATTTGCTGCAATTTACTGGCGCAGGCATGGATTGGTCTCCATATTCACCGGATCCGAGTTCTTGCGACTATTTTTTGCGGAGCACATTAAAAGATACTGTCTACAGGACCCATGCCACCAGGCTGGACGAGCTTCAGTCGGCGATCTGTCGGGCAGCTGAATTCTGTCGAGACACTACAGGGTGTGATGGCAAATTTTATTGTACACCTCCGTACAGCGAATGGTGGACATTTTGAAAAGATTGTGATGTAGTGTTTGCAAAGACTGCTCCCAAAGAGTGCGAGTTTATTTATGAATGCTGATACGAGTGGTAGAGCGCCATCTGTTAGCAGCATTTGTAACTATTTCGAAAAATTGGTGTATAAAATTCTTACAGCTTTCACGATAAAATTGCCGTTTGTTGCATTCTTCTGCAGATCTTTGTATTCGATATTTTAAATTTTGAAATCAGGAATTTCTTCGCTGGACACCCTGTATATACAGAGTGTTTCATATCGAATGGGACAAAAGAACACCATAGTAAAAATTCTGTAACTGATTTATTGAGCCGAGACAAATTAATTCTGAAACTACAATTATAAGTTGTATAATATACAAGTTTTATCTAGCAACAGCGAAAAAATTCCGGTTGCGAAATCGCCGCTAGAGGCACTGTTAAATCAAAATGGCGCCATCCACGCAGGAGAAAGCGTACCGTGTTTTGGAATACGCCAAAACGTCATCATCGTTTATCGTCGTTCAAAGACATTTTCGCACGAAATTTGGTAAATAACCACCGCATCGTCGCAGCATCGAACGGTGCGTGAAGCGGTTTCAGGACACGGGAAAGCTGAAAGTGGTTGGAAAAAAAATTCGTTAAACCTTTTTGACGAAGTCCCACAAAATGATCGCGTCGCGCGAGTTCTGAACTCAACGTGCCTCATACAACGGTGTGGCGTGTGTTAAGGAAACGCCTGAAATTCAGTCCGTACACCTATCAGATGATGTAGGCCTGTTCAGTCTTCATAAAAGACTTATCATTTTTATTTTTATGTGTTAATAATTCATTAAAATTTTTCTTATTCACTTATTGTTTGCATTTTGTATTTTAGTTAAGTTTCTGCTCACTAGATGGCGTCACTATGTTTGTTTATTTTTTTGCTGTTGATTCGACGCTAAGTAATGCAAAAAAAATGGCTATTCGCTATGTTGGATGCGATTCCATTCCTATTCTTTTTGTGAAGGATTGACATTTTGAAGTCAATGATTCATGTGATACGCTTTGATTCGGAATATTTATTCTTTATGACAAAAATTCAAGTTATGTGCAAAACTGAAGACATTTATTAAATTTATCGTATGGATACATGCATTGAAAGTCTTATTTTGTATTGATTTATTCAACTATTATTCAGATGATGGTAAAAGGTAAGCCAGTGCAATATTATTTGTATTAAAAGAATTAAGAAGATTGATTTAACTGCATTTAAACAAGTACATTAAATATTTTCTTTTTGGTAATGGAAAATAATACAGTCCACTAAACTATGGCACATCTATATTAATAACAAAACAGAGGGGTTTGTCGCGATCACGTGACCATAACGCGACCGGGACGGACTCATCCTCCGAAAAAAATGGCCGACAAATACAGGAATCGGTGCATTTTTTTTTTCTCATGAAAGTACATAAATGTTACATATTTGGAAAGAGCTTCGAAAACTTATAATTTTTTCTGCGTACACTTATTCTGTTAATTCAATAGTTTTAGAGGTATTTGGATTCTACTGAGGCGTCATCCATCTGAGAAATCAAATCATGTATATCCAGTATGGTGCAGTGGTGCAGCCATCTGTCGGCAGACACGGGAATGAAAATTGACTTGAATTTAACACATTTGTAGGCCTTTTTTTTCTTTTGTGGGGCCCGAAGTACATAAATATGTTACACGGATGGCTTGAGCGTATCTAATAACTTCACTGATCCTACAAGGCGTTAAAACCTTCCGACAAACCGTTGCGTAAATCTTTCTGTGAGAATTTTCAAGATAAGCTGCAGGAAGATGGTTTCGCGAACAGACCTGTTTTTTACGGATGAAGCCATTCACGTTTATCACTTTTCGAGTTGATCGACATGATTTACGATTTTGGAGCTCAGATAATCTACGTGGTGTAACGGTTCCAAGGGGGGGGGGGGGGGGTGGAGCCAATAGGGGTAATTGCCCCTCCCAAAAATCTCGGCGTATTTTTTATCATAGCCTAAAATTATATAATCGTAGACCTAATACTAAATGAGTTTAAATTTAAAATGAGACGATGTTTATTTCATATATATATATATATATATATATATATATATATATATGTAATATATATATATATATATGTAAAATATATATTATATATACATATATATATATATATATATATATATATATATATATATATATATATATATATATATATATATATATATATATATTCCCCTCCCCAAAACAAAATCTGGGTTGGAGCCGCCCCTGAATGAAACAGCTTGATTCTCGAAAGGTGAACGTTTTCTGCCCCATTTCCAACAGTTCTGGGTTTGGTCCTTTTTTCTTCGTGGGAAAATCGATTAACGGATCCATTTACCAAGATAGTGGTTTTTCCGTCCGTTGGAGGAAGCGGTTCCCGGCTTCATTCTGCAGCAAGATGGTGCTCCACCACATTGGTATAAAAACGTACGTCAGTACCTGAACGAGTCTGGATTGGCCGTGCTGGATCAGACGATATGCCATTGCTTTGTCGAAAACCGAAATCCCCAGATCTAACACCTTGTGATTTTTTTCCAGTGGGGTTTTGTTAAAGACAAAGCGTTCGTGCCTCCATTTCCCCAGGATTTGCAGCAACTGAAGCAGCGGATAACTGAAGTGCTCGAATCCTTAACAAAAGACACGAGTGTGGCACGAACTGGAATACCGCGTAGATATTTGCACACATAGAACATCTATAGAAACTTGGATAACTATAATTTCACTGTAAATTTCATTTATCAAAATAAAGTAATTACAGCGTATACTTTCTTTTGTCCCATTCAATATGAAACACCCTGTGTATATATATATATATATACAGGTGGTTATCAAAATAATGGAAACACTGAGAAACATCATGAAAACCTTTATCAATACGGCGCAGGATCACCTTTGTCATGTAATACCACCTGATTCACCTTGGAATTGGATTATACAAGCCATGAATAGTGGTTTATAGGGGGGGAAATCATGAATGTTCCTGTAGAGATGCTGTGTTGGACATCGATACCTTTATCTATCCGCTTATACAGATCACGGTGGTTGGATGATATAGAGTCGGGGAGATTGTACAGGGCAAGATAAGATATTTGACTTCTTTTTCACGCTCTTCAAACCAATACTTGATAGATTTAGCTGTATGTATAGGGGGATTATCATCCTGGAGAAAGCCATCTCCCGCAAGAAACAGTGTTCGCACCTTAGGATGGACTAGTGAGCTAAAATTTCGACATAGTCCTTCCCGTTCTATCTCCCTTTTAGGGTCACAATAGGGCCTGAAGAAAACCATGAAATGCCATCCCAAACCCTGAAGGATCTACCTCCATGATGGTCAGTTGAGATGAGACAGCCAGAATTTTACGCTTGTGTAATTGTTCTCCAGACATACGCACGGCCCGTTGCGAGGAACAATTTGAACAACAATTCGCCCGACCAAATGTCATTTTTGGACATATTACTCGACCAGAATTTGGCACCATTGTGGACGACATTTTGTATTGGCATCTATTACGAGTGGCTCGGGAATAGCTTCTCTTCCGCAAATGCTTTGTTTGTGAAGTCCCCTTCTACCTCTGATGGTTGATACCGGAACATGCAGATGCAGATTGAGCTCTTCGGTCATTTTGGTTGCAGTTGTTTTCTTTCTTCGTGTCACAATCCGCTTCGATACCTCGTCCGTCTCTTTCCCTCAGCTCTCCCTTTCGTCCACTATTCTGTTTGGCAAAGGATGTTTTTAAGTTAACTCTGTATGCTATCATGTCTTTCGATACCATGGCTCGAAAAGCACCCATTAGCCTGGGGGTTGCAGTAACACATACTCCAATTTAAACGCTCTCCAAAAATTTGCCCTTTTCGCAAGGTTTGACATTTTACGCTGTTGCCCCCCAAAAGCACGATGCCCTTAGCTTCATTACTGATATCTGACAGTAGAATAATACATACACTATATTATAAAAAAATACCGGTGGCCAGACATGTGTTTTAAGGAATACGAAGCACATTCATAAACACCACAAACATTGATAGGTTTTTCCATTATTTTGATAACCACCTGTATATATATATATATTTATATATATAGTCAAAATTTTGACACATTTTGGTACTTTTCTGTTTAACTGTTTACTGCTTATGCAAGCGATACAGACTGGATTTAGCGAGCTGCCAAAATTATAACTCGCGACGACGGACGGAACGTCGGAAATTTTGCTTTCCGGAGGACCGTTATGCAGGAACGTAATCCTTCATTTAAATAAATCATTTCAAAGTGAGAGAAATTAAAAGAAAAATTCTATAGCAAACCATTTTATTAAATGTACATAAAAACCTTATTTCTAGAAACCATTTATTGCATCGATTGTAAGAGAAAACGCATCGATGTTAATCCGACTTTATCTAGGCTTACAGTATTACGAAGCAAATTATATGGTGATGATATTAAACTATTGTATTACTTTTGATAATATTGCAGATTGTATATACAGATAATTTATGGCATAAATTTGTAAAGTCCATATCGCAGAAGCGCAGTCCATAGTGCAGAAGCATATAAAAAGGATTTAAAAAGCATTTCATCACGCGCAAGGGTTATTAACGTAGGATTACTTATGTATGTACGTATATATGTATCAGTGGCGTACTCAGGGGGGGAGGGTTAATGGGGGGTTAAACCCCCCACCCCATTGGATCTGATTACATATATTATTTAAATAGGTTTAAGCTGTGAACTGATTGCTCAAAACTACTCTTTCATAGTAACCCCCACCCCCTTTGAAAATTTCTGCGTACGCTGCTGTTATGTATCTATATATATATATATACAGGGTGTCCCAGTTAAACGTTCCAGAACTTGTCCGAGGGGTAGAGGGTTCTCCTGACGACTCGAAATCATATAGCAATGTGGGGTCGGAAATGCTTTCCTGAAGCGGTAGATGGCGTTGCGGGAAAGTTCCGAGCGTTAGTACAGGGAATCAGAGTTAGTAGGACGGCTAATTATACACATTTTAATTTATGGGGGGATATGAAAACACGGGTTTATGACCACCCCCGTTGACAATGCTGAGGAGCTGGTTTGCAAGAATCTCAGAAGCTGCCGGAGAAATTCGAGATGACCCTGGATTTTCCCAGAATGTTCGGAATTCCAAGCGCCGGAGATGTGAGGTCTGCAATGCAGTCGTTGCGGTGGAGAAAACTTCGAACACCCACTTTGACCCGTGTACCTTTTGGTTTTGCACACTTATCATTCAAACGATTATCCACCTAAGTTCTCTTTCTTCATGGTTTTCTGTGTACGTCACCGCTTCAGGAAAGCATTTCCGACCCCACATTTGCTATAAGATTTCTAATCGTCACGAAGCACCCTACACCTCGTAGAAGTTCTGAAACGTTTAACTGGGACGCCCTGTATATATATATATATATATATATATATATATATATATATACAGATATATATATACATATACAGGGTGTCCATGATCAAAGTTCCACTTTCAAAAGGCTGCAAAAAAAGAACCACTGGTCAGAATGACTTCAAATTTGAACTGAATATACTGGAAGAAGGGGGAAACGATTTGGCATAATAAAAAAAAGTTCCAAAATGTATCAATAGATGGCGCTGTAACATTTTGGAACTTTTTTTTATTATGCAAAATCGTTTTCCCCTTCTTCCAGTATATTCAGTTCAAATTTGAAGTCATTCTGACCAGTGGTTCTTTTTTTGCAGCCTTTTGAAAGTTGGACTTTAATTATGGACACCCTGTATATATATATATATATGTACACATACATACTATATATATATATATATATATATATATATATATATATATATATATATATATATATATATATATATATATATATATATATATATATATATAACCCCCTTAACGGCCGCTCTTACAGAGGGGGTACGGAATTCCCCGTTCTAAAGAGGGAATCGTCAAAATGGACCCCGTAAGCTAAAGGTTAAGAAGGAAAATTTCCAGGGGGTGCCAATTAATTTTTTTTTTTTCCCGAAAAAAGGAGTCGGTTAGCCAAATAAGTCTAGGAACCCCCGATCTAGCGTAATATCGTAACCTGAATTACGATATTACGATATTACGATTTCCTGAACGGAGTAAACGCTCCTACATAAAGACGCTGGATGAAATCAATAACAATTTCTGCAGAATTTTCCACGCGCGCAAAAAACTTTGTATTTATCCGCGACCATTTTCGTCCGCAACACTCGACGTCTCCGGTGTGTGATGCACTACAAAGACATCTCGCACGAAAATTAGATAGCGACGTGTATTTTTAGTCGCACGTACACATGAAGGAAGTGGGTGTGGTTGTGGTTAATAAAATCGTCCGTCTCGCTTTCTGACTGTGAATATCCGTCCGATATTTATAGACAGCACGGCGATATAGGTTGAATGTTAGGGGGGAAGTTTGCACAGCTGTTCGCCTCTTTGTTTACCAAATTAATATACAGAAGGTCGTTCGCACTTTATGGAAACGATTTTGTAATTTGTTTCTTTTGGCGTTTGCATTTTGAGATAAATATTTGGCAACTTCAGAATAATCGTCTGCTATTGTTTTGCTTTGATAAATATGTATATATATATATATATAAATAATATATATATATATATATATATATATATATATATATATATATATATATATATATATATATATATATATATATATATGTATATTTATATACATATATATATATATATATATATATATATATATAATATATATATATATATATACATATAGATGATATACATATATACTTATATATATATATATATATATATATATATATATATATATATATATATATATGTATGTATGTATATTTATATATATATATATATATATAATATATATATATATATATATATATATATATATATATATATATATATATATATATATACATATATGATATACATATATACATATATGTATATCGTGAGCCATTTTTAACGTCTTTCAAATTGGATGGCACTGAATGCGTGTCGAGAGGATAAATGATTTTTCAAAAGTTCACTCAGGCAGATAAGCGATATTATTCGTCGAAATCTGCCCGTTACGGCAGGCACTCAATAGAAACCTCAATCTCGTGAGTTGTTGTTAGACGACGTCTGGAAATGAGATACTGCCTTTAGAGCAGTGTTTCTTAACCTTTTCGGCACAATGGACCACTTTAAAAATTTTAAATATGTCACGGACCCCTCTGTGAAAAAAAAATTGCTTAAACATAATTTATTACAAAATATATTCTGTTTTATTATTTAATTATTTTAATATTTTTATTTCAATAGTATAAAAAATTTGAAGAAATTAAAATTTTTAATGTGAAGGCTGTTGCTGCTTTTCCTTGATTAACAGATTGAATTGAGGGATGGTTTTCGACAAAGCAACGCGCATATCATGTTCGATATTCAGTCGATTTCGATGTTTTGTTTTTATTGTGACAAGTGTGGAAAATCCCGCTTCGCAAAGATATACTGTAGCAAACGGAATAATGGCTGCCATAGCTCGTTTTACAAGCATTGGGTAGGCTTCTCTTAAAGAAGACCAAAACTCTCCAAGAGTTTTTGAATCGAAATCCATTTTTAACAAGGACTTTGTTTTCAAATCAATTAGCTCATCTTTGGTAAGGTTCATGTCATCGATACAGTCAATATCACAAAGAAAAGGATTACGAATCCACAACTCATCTTTTATATTTATTCCATCCGAATTGAAATATTTTTCAAATGAAACTTGAAGTACTTCCAGGTGTTCACAGATTTCATATTTCAAGTTATTCAATAACAAACTATCTTGCCGAGATCCATTTTCAAAAAGCACTTCGTCCAACATTTGAAAGTTTGCATATATCCCATTTTGAATTCTAATTTCCAAAGTGACATTTTTAATAAAAATGCCTGTAGTTTCTCAGTGGCATCCATAATTGTTGTATCAGGCCCTTGAATTGAAAGACTTATATCGTTCATGTGGTTAAAAATGTCTGCCAGGTAAGCCAATTTACATATAAAATCTTTTTTCTTGAAATATTCGAAGAGTGAGTTATCTTTTTCTTCTAAAAAAGGTGATACTTCTGTCTTCAACATGAAAATTCGTTTCAAAACCTTCCCTCGTGACAGCCAGTGAACTTCCGTGTGGTACAGAAGTACCTCATGTTCTGCGTTCATTACTTGACACAGTGTTTTAAAAAGACGATTAAGAGCTCTACTTCTAATAAAATTCACAGTTTTAATAACTATTGACAATACTTCTTTTAAGCTGGTTGGAAGAGTTTTTGTAGCCAGTGCATGTCTATGTAAAAAACAATGTGTAAC
>OU015492.1:228497625-228500125 GCA_907164885.2 Dolomedes plantarius | reverse complement strand
AATTTTTATTTCTTCGAGATATCGAAAAATTCGCGAAATCGAGGTTCGAGTTAGCGAGGTTTGACTGTATATATATATATATATATATATATATATATATATATATATATATATATATATATATATATATAAACTAGCTGAAAACCCGCACTTCGCTACGGAGTACATTCAAATGAAATACAACGGTCAATGTATGCAATTTGTTGAGTGAAACGCCTAACATTCTATGTTATACAAGATTTCTCTCTACACGTGGAATAGGGGGAAATATAATCGATTACTCAGTTTATGTCTAGACAAAACTTTGGATTAAGGGTCGATACTTTATAGAGATAAAATGAAACAATTTCGAATAGGCGTTTATTTAATGAAAGTGAAAGGTTATTGTTTCATATATATATATATATATATATATATATGTATATGCATGTCAAAATTTTTATGCATTTTGGTACTTTTATGTTTGACTGTTTACTGCTTGCCCAAGCGATACAGACTGGGTTTGGCGAACTGCAAATTTATAACTCGCAACGCAGGACATCCGAAATTTTGCTTTCCGGAGGACCATTTGAAGGAACGTGATCCTACGTTAAAAGAAATCATTAGAATGTGTGAGAAATTAAAATAAAAATTATATACCAAACCATTTTGATAAATGTACTTAAAAAGCTTATTTCTAGAAGCCATTCATTATATCGATTATCAGAGAAAACGTATCGATATTGATCTGAATTTATTCTATACCTATATTTACGGACAAATTATATGCTGATGATGTTAAACTATAGCATTTCTCTTGATAATATTACGGATTGTATATACAGATAATTTATGGCATAAATTTGTAAAGTGTAGAGCGATAATGTTATCTTAGACAAGATTTATTTTACACAATAAAATACATTTGCCTGAAAAAAATATTTTTATGTGAAATATGGTAATTATTTTAGGTGTAGATTAAAGTATAACCTATGGATAGAATATATACAAATAATCTATATATATAAAACAGCTCCGTGACTGACTCACTGACAGATAACGCACAGACCAAACCGCTGGACCTAAAGGACTGACAATTTGCATGGTTTATAATTTTTATTTTTATAGTGTAGGGGTGCACTAAGAAAGATTTTTGAAAAATTCTTAGATTTTTTTAAAATTAAATATTTAAATTTTCTTTGTAACATTCTTTAAAGTTTGCATGTAAAATAATAATCCGAGGGTTATAAAATTTACATCAAGAGAAAGATCCGAAAAATTCCTTTAAAATGAAATCTCTTTCGAATCTTTCCCTCCATTTTCTAATTTTTGGTGAATTTTTAAAGATTCATTTCTAGAATTTAATTTGTTAAATGCCGATCACGTGGTTTCTATTCTTTTCGTGATACTTTGAAATTCATTTTGCATCACGTGCATGACAACGAAATAAATTGACAAAAAAAATTATTAAAATACGGTAAAAGATAGAATTTTACCTAGACTAATTGAGACGGGAGTTTTTTAAGGATTTAATTCAAAATAGTATGTTTTATGGATATTAAACATACAAATTAATTGCATCCATTGACCGTTATATTTAATTTGAATATTTTATTTTACATTATTTTGTCTTTAAAAATATCAATTACGATTCATTTATAAATATTTTTTCTTGGAATTAATTGCATACATTTACTGTGGTATTTAATTTGAATGTACTCCGTAGCGAAGCACAGATATTCAGCTAGTTTAATATACAGTCGGACCTCCATTTAACGAACCTCTATTTTACGAATTTCTCTATTTTGCGAACTTTTCCTTGGAACCAAGAACGTTTTGCGAATTTCTTCGTAAAATAACCTCCAAATAGCGAAGTGCATTCTCTATTTAACGAACTTTTTCTTGCGATTCAATATTTTTTCTCCATATTTCTGAAAATATTTCTGAACATTTCAAACTAATTTTTTCTTTTAACACATTTAACACATTATCTTTCGTTCGGACGCGGATTACAGTTTGAAGAAAATACGCCTGAAGGGGTTTTGGTGCATTGCAAAGATGCGAGACGTATTATGAGATAAAGCACTTTTTCAAACAAAAAACTCAGACAAAATTATCAGACTTTATCAGTGATTGAATTTAAGGATGAATGTGGTAATGTATGCCTAAAATTACTTCTTGTAATAAATGCGATAATGTCATTAAAATTCAATAATTTTAATATAATTTTTTTAATTGAAAATACAGTGTATTCCTGGACAATGTTCTGTTTCATTCTTGCTTTCCTTGCAGATTTCTTTTTGATGGGTAACATATATAAAACAAATAGCTATTAATTTACAAAATAAAGGTGTGAGTAATTACTTTTATTAATAATATTTAGTGTTTATGAATTTAAAATCTGTCTTGTGTAGTTTAAAGTATTTTAAAAGGTGAACCTCTATTTAACGAATTTTCCATATAACGAACTTTTTTTCGGGATTTAGCGACTTCGTTAAGTAGAGGTCCGACTGTATATCTC
>OU015492.1:228494649-228497125 GCA_907164885.2 Dolomedes plantarius | reverse complement strand
CAACCTTCTCACTAATTATATATTTTTTAAAGTGACTATTATGTTTTATGTATATGTTTAGCGATAAAAATGTATCCCAAGTTACTTGTCTTTATTACAAATGTTCTCCATTGCATTTTATTCCCCATTTTAAAAAATATTTGGTCTACCGGTACGTCATCAAATTGTTTACAACGTGCAGGTACGGTACTATAAAAAGGTCGATTTTAAAGGATTGTTATACAGCCGAACCCCGTTATAACGAACTCACGGATATAACGAACAAAAATTTTGGTCCCTTCGTTTTCCTATTGTACGTAATTTAATGAGTATTGTGTCAGTTTAATGTCATCGATTTTACTCGATTTAATTCATTAATGATCATTTTTAATAGATTTTATCATTTTTTTAATATATCCTTAATCTATATATATAAAACAGTTCCGTAACTGACTCATTCATTCATTCATTCACTGACTGACTGACATACAACGCACAGACCAAACCGCTGAAATTTTGCACGGCGATTCTTCTAATAGTGTAGGGGTGCACTCAGAAAGATTTTTCAAAAGTTCTTCTTCGATTTTTTAAATTAAATTTTTAAGCTGTTTTTTAAACTTTTTTTACGTTTGCATTTAAAATAATACATTGAGGGTTATAAAATTTATATCGCGAGAAAAATCCTAAAAATTCCTTCAAAATGAAATTTTTTTCGAATTTTTACCTCCAATTCCTGATTTTTGGTGAATTTTTAAAGATTAAATTTTAGAATTTAATTTATTAAATGCCGATCGCGTGATTTCTTTTTCTGGTACTTTCAATAAATTTATCGTCACGTGCAAAAAAAAAATATTTTTTTCTTGCTAATGCGGCAGACGATTGGACTTTATTTTGTCTATAAAAATATCCCTTACGATTTTTTTATAAATATGTTTTTTTTACATCAATTGTATACATTGATCGTCGTATTTATTATAAATATATATATATATATATATATATATATATATATATATATATATATATATATTAATTAATTGCATACATTGACCGTTGTATTTAATTTCAATGTACTCCGTAGCGAAGCGCGGGTTTTCAGCTAGTGAATACATATGAGTCAGCTAGTGAATACATATGAGTGAATACATATGAGCTAGTGAATACATACTAATGAGTTATACATTTTGTGAACTCTAGCATTTTTCTTAACGGTTCGGATAGAGCGAACCACCGGATAAAGCGAACAAAACCTTTGATCGCTTGAAGTAGGTTATAACAGGGTTCGACTGCATTCCGGTGAGACTTTTGATTTTATCTTGATCCTATTTCTAAAGAATAATAAGATAGAATCAAATTTTAGTAGTCAAAGAGGATGCGAAGTGGTCTCAAAATACCCTGGATTTACGTGAAATTTGCAAATCATGTACGCATATTAATACGTACTTCAAGTTATTAAAAGTTGTTATACTATCGAAAAATTTCTTCACGTTAATTATCAGCTCCATTGTCGTTAAAGACACCGGAGTTTCGAATTCGCTTTGCGTATTGACTTTCGCGTGCTCGGCGTCTTATTTGAATACTGTTTTGGCGCCCATTGTTCGGTTTCGAGTGCCATGTTGTTTAAAAAAAATTAAGTTTCACATTTTCGCAGACGCCTACAACATGTTTATTTTCATGCCCCGTTTTCTTCCATTTTAAAATAAATATTCCGAGCTTTGAATTGGAGTTCGAAATGAGGCTCTGTTTTAACGGACCCGACGCGATTTTTAGTCGCACTGTTTGTTCCGGGTGGAGGCTATGAAATCTGTGCTATGAAAAATCTTTTATCAGACCTTTCGGAGCGTGTTCCGCGCAGACAAATAAATATGAATGATGCATGGGGTCCATTCATTCACCCCCTAAACATTGATTTATCCCGCACAAGAACAATGGAAGGTGCAGACGGTTTGTCCCCACAGATATGCTGATTATCTCTTAATCTGTTTTGCTCATAAATTATCACCCCCAGATCTATAAATATTTATGCACAGTCCTCTCCGGATTAAAAGCGCCAAGAGCCGTGAATGCGAAGCATGAATATAAATATGCAAATTCGGAATTAAAATGTAATAGTTTGGTGACTGGGAAATTTCCAAGTCTGGCCTTCTTTTTTAAGGGGCCCTCCCCGTTTCCTGGATGCATAACGCCGTTTTCGTCTGCGCGCCTCCTTCATTCCGGGAATGCAAATGCAGTTTGAATAGGATAATTTTTATCACAAATTTCATTACTCGTCGCGGAGGACTGCATCGAGTCTTCGCTTGCATTCGCTTTGTTTCCTCCCCCCCCCCCTTGGGTGCGCCGAATATTGGCATGTTCGTAAAACTCCCAGCTTCGAGTCCCGTAGTTAAGCTCGGTCATTACCGCTTGCATTTCTTTCGCAAAGTTATGGTAATCTAAAACAAAGTCCTTGTACTCCTGTATTTATGCGCAGTGTACGCCAGTATAGGGTGGGGGTGGG
>OU015492.1:228469649-228487149 GCA_907164885.2 Dolomedes plantarius | reverse complement strand
TTCACACGCCGGAGAAAGCCCTTTGCATTCGCCGACAGTATAAAAGAAGACCCCCAATAGTCCACGAGAGGTGATCTGTTTTTCAGAGCGAGAGAGACGCTGTCCTGGTCCGAGAGGCCATCTGTAGGCCAGCGCTGTCATTGAACCCGAAGCCGTCCTGACTGTATAAACTCTAACTCGTTGTACATGCTTGCTTTAACTGTTGTGGTTGTAGCATGTTTAGCGTATCGTAGTAAAGTAATTGAAGCGAAAGGCTTGTCGTATTATTGACTACTGATCAGGACCACTAATGGCTGTTCCGTTCAACCGACCCAGATGAGATTTCAGATATAGTTATTCAGAGGTATGCGCTCACGATTCTGCGAACGGCAACCAAGTGGCGCTCACGGTTACGGTTATAGGCACAAAAACTCGAAATTTTCGAATGGCAACGCCCTTTTTTTTCCCGTCGCAAAATGCTCAGCGCATGCGAAAACCCTAAAGAGCGTTGAAACGGTACGTGTATCACAAAAAAAATGGCCGCGTTATGCACGCACCAAAAAAAAACAACACCTCTGCGAACGGCCTGTGACGGCACCAATGTTGAAAATGCGTAATCCAAATAAAAGTTTTCTTTTGTCCGATCTGTGTCGTCATCATTGATTGGTGTCTTGCCTCTGTCATATGCAAATTTCCTCCGTGTCGTGTTTTTGCTGTATCGTAGTATTTTAGTATGTTTAACGTATCGTAGTAAAGTAATTGAAGCGAATGGCTTATTGACTACGGTACAGTATAGATGTTTTGTACGTGATAGTAATTTATTTTTTGTTCACCTCCTTTCAGGGACAAAGAAATCTAGTGACTTTAACTTCGACAGCGGTGACGCTCGCGACGTGAACATCAAAGTGAAAGATAGCAACAGTGCCATTTCTATTTCCAGTTGTAGTGCCCTAATTCTCTCCATGCTTCTAGTCCTCTTCCTGCCCAGAGTCACCGGCATGAGGTCACAATGACTCGACGTCTGCAAGTCCCTGTGAATCACAGTGCCATTTAGAGAAAAGAAAATAATCAATATATGTATATGTTGTGCGTGAACCGGATCGAAAAGGTGTGGAAAGAATGCAGTGAGAATGTGTGAAAAACTGCTATAGTTTTTCTAGTGATTTCGTTTCCATAAAAAGACAACTCTTGATAAAGACAGTCAGCAACTATTTCTTACTATCTAACTTTTTGAGACTGTGTTGAATCCACAGAAGTTATACGTTGACACAAATCACAATGATGGCCTCTCCCAAACTTTTACATTCGACTGGACTGCTTTGTTGGACAGAAAAAAAAAAAATTGCCTAGGAGCTGTTCTGAAATCGACTTTCATTTTCGGAGCTCTTCAAGTCACCTTTTTAACGGCTCGATTGTGCATTAACCCTTTCAGGGGGCAACAACTCCCCCCCCCCCCTGTTTCAACGGTGCAGATTTTTTTTAACCTAAAGAATCGAGAATAATTTTCCAATTAAATGTTGCAAAATGTTTTTTACTTCCTAGAGCTGATAATAGATGGCGGTACTAACCATTTTCCTGCTCATTTAACTGAACTACGTTTAATGCAAGTGAAAAGAAGACTAGATTTACGCGTTTGCACTGTGCAAACGGCGCCCCCTCGAAGGGTTAATCCGAGAACTGGAGAGTTTCGAGAATGCACGGTTCCATAACTCCAATTGTGTTTTTAATCTCTGGAAGGACATGCTCTTTAGTATAATCACAAACAGAAGTTTTTCTGTTGGGAATGTATAATCTTTTTTGCTTCAATAGAGTCCAGAGATGTAATTCTGCTTGTATTATATAAACTCAAATAAATTTAGATCCGTGTAATAGCTAAAGCCCTATGTAATTATTTGTAACCGCTTCTGCCACTAATGCTTAAAAAAAAAAAAAATGTGAAAAGGGTGAAAAAGTGCACAGTATTATTTCCAAAAAACTGTTATAATAAATCCTTCTTACTCCAAACTCATCCTTGTAAAAAAAAAAAAAAAAAAAATTAAACGAATAGTTGTTAAATAATGTCTGTATAATTAATACGATGCAGTTGTACTTTATGTGTGGCTTGTGGGCCACCCAATCACAAATCATTGTTCTTAAAAGTTTTTTTTTTTTCCTGTTGCATTATGGTTTGCCATCGGAAATATGTGGCTTGTCTGTTTGTTTGTATTTTGCCCTTGTTAGAAATTGTTTGATGATGACTATGGACTGATTGATATGTTATGAAAGGTATCTGGGGCTGAGAGATAGCATTTTAATTGATTTTACGGTAGCATTTTTCATTATTTGATATGTTCCGAGAGAAGGCTGCGAATCGCGTTGGTTATAATATTGTTACTGTTGTGTTTAGATAGCTTGTGTAAAAGTGCATATACAGTGTTTAACGTTTAGCTTACGGGGCTCATTTTTCCGACTCCGAATTTAGAACTGGAAATTTCATACCCCCTTTGTAAGAATGGCCATTAAGGGTGACATACACACATAAATATATATATATATAAGACCAAGTTGAAAGAGAAAAACCAGTATGAGCACTAAAGCTACTTGCAGCCAGGAACTAAAAACATGAAAAGATAAGTATGAAAGAGGTTTTGACAGCATCTCTTCATCAGCGGTGTCGATACTGTCCAAAAACCAATGGATTGTTTCCCATAAGTATGATCTAAACAATAAACATACTTAGACACCGAACAATCCATGAGAAACTGTAGAATTGAATAAAGAGTTACTTATCCATAGAACACCCAGCCTGGCGCTAGACATACATACATACATACATACATATATATATATATATATATATATATATATATTCATTCTTGGGCCCATATTCTTGGGATACATGCTATCCCACCCCGTAAGGCACAGAAAGGTTAAAAGGGCAGTTACCGAGTAATTTGCTCCTCGATTTAAAAAAACAAGAATTTGTCTGTTTCTCTAAATAAAATGTTTAATAAAGGGGGGGGGGGTGCAGTTTTATGGTTTCATTTATAATACAGTAATGTTTCCGGATTTAATCCCTGTTTTTTAATGTGAAAAGAAAACAGCATATTTAACTAATCATAAAAATTAAATGGGTATAATTTATTTAGGGAATATTGCAGTTTTGAGTTTTATTTGAATGATGTACTTATCGCGGAGTTTTTGGAATGAATGTTGATGTTTCAGTTGAAATGACGGGTTTTTTTTTTCATACATATGTAGAGAGAAAGACTTCTTTTTTTTTATTTGACACCAGCTTTTTTACTTTAGGCACACGTTGTTAGGCCCTCATGCTTATAATTTTGTATATTATAAATTAAAGAACTATTAGCAGTATGGGTCATTTAATACAGCATTTTGTTTCCGTTGTCAAAATTTGGGTATTATAACCATTTCAAAGTGCCAGTGTAATCAGTAATTATGAATAGGATAGGAATCATTTTAATTTTAACAATCTTTCTTCAGTTTAATATTGTCCTATATGTTCGTTTGGAACACCTGGAAACATGCTATATCTACAGATATTTATGAGAAAATTTTGCAGAATGTTTGGCTTGCACGACACGCATTTCAGTGTACCGTGTGGAGTAAGCTATGTGTGTATTGTTTTTCAGTATCATGTATCCGTTATACTATTATTATTTTCAGCTTAATTTTCATATTTTTTAGTGCTAGGTTTGGCCCAGTTTTTAATCTCATACATTTTTGTCTGTAGCGTTTGGACATTGTTCATGTTAATAGTTTTTACCCTTTCAGGGGGCAACAATCCGATTTTTTTTAACCTAAAAAATCTTGAAAAATTTTCCAATTGAAGGTTGCAAAATGTTTTTGCTTCTTTTAACTGATAAGAGATGGCGGCACTAGCCTTCTTTCTGCACATTTAACTGAAATACATTGAATGCAAGTGAAAAGAAGACTAGATTTAGGCGTCCCTGAAAGGGTTTCAAGTGAGTGAAAATCATTCATTAGTAATTTTCATCAACATCACGTCCATTAACTGGTTTGAAATTCTGTTTATTCCTGAAATTCCTGCCCGATGATAAAATCGTCAATAGATGGTAGTGTTAAAAAATATCAAAAATGTGTTCTACCTTCATTAATAGTCAATGTGTATGCACTTTCACAGATCTACTTAATGAGTCATAATTTTGAATTTTCTGGGGATTCTAATTCAACATTTAAGTAGCATAAAATAAAAAGGAGTGTATTTATTTATCAGTGAGTAGTTTTTAATTCTCGTGTTCTGTTACTCTGTTGTTGTATGCATATTTATTTTCTAACAGAAATCTGTGTTAGTTAATTTTTAATTAATCGTGGTGCTGCTGATCAAAGGTTACTATTCTCCAGGAATTGTTGGTTAAAAAAAAAAAAGAAAAAAGTCAATGTGGACACTTTGTGACATTTTTGTCAAAATTAATTGTCTATTTTTGAATTACAAGTCTAATGATTCATATTTATAATTAACTATTGATACGAATTACACTTGTATAACTGCTGTGATTAACAGACACTTTTGTAGCTGTGTTATGTACATACCTGCAGGTGTACATGTCTTTGAAATATTTTTGTTTATAATATATGTAAAAATTAGGTTATACTAATGATATTTCTGATTAATTGTTCTGTATTTTTTTTTAATTTTCTTTTGCACTCATAAGTGATTTAATGTCGAGCACAAAAAAGGGGAAGCATGCTGAAGTCCTGTAGGTGTTTAATATGTGCCAAGAATATTTGCATCAATATGTTTAAGAGAAAAATATAGAAAAATTGTCCATTTTGTTTTTCATTTCTGCCCAATGCATTATTTCTCGTTCCACGGTCAGAAGTTGGTTGGTAAACACACCTTCTAATTTCTCCACAATGCTAGTCACTTAGAATAACGAATTTTTTCTCCAATCGAGTGTTGCTTCTGGAATTTTAATTTTTTTTAGAAAATATCCAGCTGTGAAACAAAAACTTCAACTCATTAAAAGAAGAATTACGATGACGAATTCGGCTTTATTTTTTAAAAAATTTAAGCTAATTTTAAAAAAAATGTGATAACTTTTATTATAAACTTAAATTTTTCCTTAATTCATCTAAAAGCAGATAGACTTGCTTACTGTTGTTTTTCTTTTTAACTGTGATTATTATTGAAAAGCATTTTTGTATGTGCATATATATATATATTTTTTTTTTAATTTTTGCATTTTCTAATTAGGAAATGGTATTGTCCGAAGTGTATATGTGATTGCTTTTAACCATTCCAGTTCTGCAGTTTTAGTATTATAGTTTTAGAGCTGCGTGAGAAAGTAGCGGATGGATTTTGTATTATCTATTCTTTGAATAAGTAATGTGTCGGAAAATCTTCCCCCAAAAGACCCCCAAGAGTATAGTTACAGCTTCAGCATATTTTTCCCTTTTGCTGTGTTTTTATTATGTTATTTTCAAACCATTGTGATTGATTAGTATTCATGAAGTCACGCCTTGTGGCTTGGCATTTTATGTATGTTTTCTAAATAATTCATCACTTTACGCCTTTAGTGAATACAATAAAGATGAATTCAGTTATACTTTCTCTTTAGTCTCATGTATTATTTTCTTCCCCTTTTTTTTTATGTGTGTGACAATTATATCCTTTCTAGAGCCATTTCTAATAGTACTTGTTGATCGAGCCAAAATTAAACATTACGCTTTCAAACCCCTTAAAAATTGAAACTATTATTTCCCATTCTCTCGCCAAACGCTGATATTTCCAAAAAACTAACTTTCCCTTATTTCACTTATTCTTTGTCATTCTCTCCCCAAACGCTTTTACTTCCAAAGAAGCTGCTAACATTCCCTTGTTTGACTTATCCCTACTCATTCTCTATCTGCAATAGCTGCAACTCCCAAAGAAACTTCTCTTGTTTGACTTATCCCTACTCATTCTCTATCTGCAATAGCTGCAACTCCCAAAGAAACTTCTCTTGTGTGACTCATTCTTCATCACTCTCTCTCCAAACGCGTTTACTTCCAAAGAAGCTAACATTCCCTTGTTTGACTTATTCCTACTCATTCTCTCTGCAGTAGCTGCAACTCCCGAAGAAACTTCCCTTGTTTGACTTATTCTTCATCACTCTCTCTCCAAACGCTTTTATCCAAAGAAACTAACATTCCCTTTTTTAACTTATTCCTACTCATTCTCTATCTACAATAGCTGCTACTCCCAAAAAACTTCCCTTGTTTGACTTATTCTTCATCTCTCTCTCTCCAAACGCGGTTACTTCCAAAGAAGCTAACATTCCCTTGTTTGACTTATTCCTACTCATTCTCTCTGCAGTAGCTGCAACTCCCAAAGAAACTTCTCTTGTTTGACTTATTCTTCCTCACTCTCTCTCCAAACGCTTTACCTCCAAAGAAACTAACATTCCCTTGTTTGACTGATTCCTACTCATTCTCTCTGCAATAGCTGCAACACCCAAAGAAACTTCTCTTGTGTGACTTATTCTTCCTCACTCTCTCTCCAAACGCTTTTACCTCCAAAGAAACTAGCATTCCCTTGTTTGACTGATTCCTACTCATTCTCTCTGCAATAGCTGCAACTCCCAAGAAACTTCGTTTGTTTGACTTATTCTTCCTTACTCTCTCTCCCAACGCTTTTACTTCTAAGGAAGCTAACATTCCCTTGTTTGACTTATCCCTACTCATTCTCTATCTGCAATAGCTGCAACTCCCAAAGAAACTTCTCTTTTTGTCTTATTCTTCCTCACTCTCTCTCCAAACGCTTTTACCTCCAAAGAAACTCGAAAATCAGTTCCTTTGTTTGACCGATTCCTACTTATTCTCTCTGCAATAGCTGCAACTCCCAAAGAAACTTCTCTTGTTTGACTTATTCTTCATCACCCTCTCTCCAAACGCTTTTATCCAAAGAAACTAACATTCCCTTTTTTAACTTATTCGTACTCATTCTCTATCTACAATAGCTGCTACTCCCAAAAAACTTCCCTTGTTTGACTTATTCTTCATCTCTCTCTCTCCAAACGCGGTTACTTCCAAAGAAGCTAACATTCCCTTGTTTGACTTATTCCTACTCATTCTCTCTGCAGTAGCTGCAACTCCCAAAGAAACTTCTCTTGTTTGACTTATTCTTCCTCACTCTCTCTCCAAACGCTTTACCTCCAAAGAAACTAACATTCCCTTGTTTGACTGATTCCTACTCATTCTCTCTGCAATAGCTGCAACACCCAAAGAAACTTCTCTTGTGTGACTTATTCTTCCTCACTCTCTCTCCAAACGCTTTTACCTCCAAAGAAACTAGCATTCCCTTGTTTGACTGATTCCTACTCATTCTCTCTGCAATAGCTGCAACTCCCAAGAAACTTCGTTTGTTTGACTTATTCTTCCTTACTCTCTCTCCCAACGCTTTTACTTCTAAGGAAGCTAACATTCCCTTGTTTGACTTATCCCTACTCATTCTCTATCTGCAATAGCTGCAACTCCCAAAGAAACTTCTCTTTTTGTCTTATTCTTCCTCACTCTCCCTCCAAACACTTTTACCTCCAAAGAAACTCCAAAATCAGTTCCCTTGTTTGACTGATTCCTACTCATTCTCTCTGCAATAGCTGCAACTCCCAAAGAAACTTCTCTTGTTTGACTTATTCTTCATCACCCTCTCTCCAAACGCTTTTATCCAAAGAAACTAACATTCCCTTTTTTAACTTATTCGTACTCATTCTCTATCTACAATAGCTGCTACTCCCAAAAAACTTCCCTTGTTTGACTTATTCTTCATCTCTCTCTCTCCAAACGCGGTTACTTCCAAAGAAGCTAACATTCCCTTGTTTGACTTATTCCTACTCATTCTCTCTGCAGTAGCTGCAACTCCCAAAGAAACTTCTCTTGTTTGACTTATTCTTCCTCACTCTCTCTCCAAACGCTTTACCTCCAAAGAAACTAACATTCCCTTGTTTGACTGATTCCTACTCATTCTCTCTGCAATAGCTGCAACACCCAAAGAAACTTCTCTTGTGTGACTTATTCTTCCTCACTCTCTCTCCAAACGCTTTTACCTCCAAAGAAACTAGCATTCCCTTGTTTGACTGATTCCTACTCATTCTCTCTGCAATAGCTGCAACTCCCAAGAAACTTCGTTTGTTTGACTTATTCTTCCTTACTCTCTCTCCCAACGCTTTTACTTCTAAGGAAGCTAACATTCCCTTGTTTGACTTATCCCTACTCATTCTCTATCTGCAATAGCTGCAACTCCCAAAGAAACTTCTCTTTTTGTCTTATTCTTCCTCACTCTCCCTCCAAACACTTTTACCTCCAAAGAAACTCCAAAATCAGTTCCCTTGTTTGACTGATTCCTACTCATTCTCTCTGCAATAGCTGCAACTCCCAAAGAAACTTCTCTTGTTTGACTTATTCTTCATCACCCTCTCTCCAAACGCTTTAAATTCCAAAGAAACTAACGTTCCCCTGTGTGACTTATTCCTACTCATTCTCTCTGCAATAGCTTCAACTTCCAAAGAAACTTCTCTTGTTTGACTTATTCTTCATCACCCTCTCTCCAACCGCTTTAAATTCCAAAGAAACTAACGTTCCCCTGTGTGACTTATTCCTACTCATTCTCTCTGCAATAGCTGCAACTCCCAAAGAAACTTCTCTTGTTTGACTTATTCTTCATCACCCTGTCTCCAAACTCTTTAAATTCCAAAGAAACTAACGTTCCCCTGTATGACTTATTCCTACTCATTCTCTCTGCAATAGCTGCAACTCCCAAAGAAACTTAAACGGGCACAAAATTTAATCTGTGGTTTTTCAATGCGCATGGCTCAATCCTTAACGAGATTCGCGACGTTTATTCGTTAACATCATAAATTAGAAAAACCTTACAGTATTCACAACCTATTCAAATGAATTGGACTATCAACCCTTAAAATTCGAATACAATTATAAGTTTTGTCACGTGACATTTCTGTCACGTGACGTAGTAAATATTTATTGTACACGTGTGGAACAAGAACACGAGTCATTGATGATAAAATCGGTGGCAAATCAAACATGGAGCTGTCCTTAAAAGGATTGAATTGAAATTCTTCGATCGCAAGGCGGAAACGCAACAGGATTTAAATGTGCACTAGTTGGCACCTGTCAAAACGTAAATGTACTAATACACTAATAATAGCAAATAAATGTAGTAATACACTAATAATAGCAAATAAATGTACTAATACACAAATTATTCTCGACACATCATTGCCAAATGTTGATGAAAATCGTAATGTTCAGAAAAGAGAAATACACTTTAAAAAAAATGACTATTGAACTCGGCAAAAAGAAATAGGGTGACTCAACAGAGCGAAATGAGCAATTTCCGTCAGGTTTCATTCTACACTGCTTGCCACCCAAATTGCAACACCAAGAAAGACAAGAGATATCACAACAAAATTTATTTTGTAGATAACATGTTGACCAAGTATCAAATGATTAAATTTATAGACTTCTGTGAAGTGTGGTTCCTGCCAAAATCAGTAGCCAGAGTAGCCGCCATTGTTGGAGATCACCGCTGCCACACGCCTCGGCATTGATTCAAAGGGACTTTGGATGAGTTCTTGGGGTACAGCAGACCAAGCAGCTTCCACACGTTGTCAAAGTTGATCTGCTGTGGCAGCTGGGGATGGAATCTGGGTCAATCGTAGAGCAACCATGGACCACGTGTTTTCTATCGGCGAAAGATCCGGAGAGCGAGACGGCCGGGGAAGCAATTCAATCTGGCGATTGACGAAGAACCGTTGGACAATGCGTGCCACGTGTGGTCGCGCATTATCCTGTTGAAATATGGCTGTGGGCAAGCCTTGGAGGTAAGGAAGGACAACTGGCTCCAACACCTCGTAGATGTAGCGCTGGCTGTTTAAAGTACCGGCAATGCGTACTAGAGGTGTGCGAGAGTGATATCCAATACCGCCCCATACCATAATACCCGGTGCAGGACCAGTGTGGCGGTGCATAACGCAGCTGTTCAGCATCCTCTCTTCACGGTGTCTCCAGACTCGAATGCGACCATCGTGGTGTTGCATACAGAAGCGTGACTCGTCAGTAAAGACAATTTCATTCCATTCTGCCGTCCACATCCTTCTGTCCTCGCACCATTGGCGGCGGAGACGTCTGTGGTTCTGCGTCAAGGGTAGACAAAGCAATGGACGTCTTGCGGACAGACCACTCTGCTGTAAACGGCGTCAAATGGTACGCGCAGACACTGGATGATGCGTTACAGACTGCATGTGCTGTGCTATGGTTCGTGATGTGACTGAGCGATCCGTCACTGCCATGCGCACAATTTGCCTGTCATCACGTGAAGTGGTGCGCTGAGGTGGATGCGATCGAACACGCCGGACCGTCGTACCCTCCTGCATCCAACGTTCACATATCCTCATTACAGTTTTTTGGTTTCGTCCAACACGACTACCGATTTCCCTGAAAGATAATCCACAATCTCGGTAGGCCACTATCCTTCCTCTGTCGAACTCTGATACTTGATCAAAAGATGATCGCTGTTTTCGACGAGGCATAATTGATCGTTTTTTTGAAAAAACCACAAGAAAAACACAATTGCCGAACACAATTGCCGAATCTTCGAAATCTCCAAGCCTTAAATAGCGCTTTGAAGTGGCGCCACAGGCGCGCGTGATGTACGTCTGCGCTGAAATTCTAATCATTTGCATATCTCACCTCCGCTAATGCATGTTGTAAATTTCATGTTATTTGCATGTTTCCTTCAGGGTGTTGCATTTACAGTGGCCAGCAGTGTATATATATATATATATATATATATATATTTCTTGTTATATATGTGTATATACATATACATACCAGCCCGCTTAATGGAATAGCCAATTTGCCACGAAAAATTATTCTAATAAGCGGGATATTCCATTATCCGGGATCACATTGACACGCCCACAATGTTTAAAGTTACAGTTAAACCTAGAAAGCATTAAAAATTGCCTAAACCATAGGCATATTTAAACTATTATAATTAATAAACAATTATTAATGAAAAGTAAGAAACAATTTAAACACATTAAAATTTAGAAAATTGATGAAAAATGAGCTAATTTTATTGTAGAATATACAAATTTCCCTTATTTTTTTGGAAATAATTACAATGTTACTTACTTATTTGTTGCTAAAGAAGTTGGATATTTTAGACTGTTTACTGTTCTGTGAATGCAGCAAATCTGTTATCTTATTTTCTAGTTTATAAAATAAATGAAAGTCTGCATTTGGCTTCGTTTACAAGAAACGACTTATAATATCACAAGCCTTATTAACTTCCACATGTGACGGAACCTTTTTAATGGTACATTCTTCATCAAATTCATCTTCATCGACTTCACTTTGATCAAATTGAGGGTCTGAAGTTTCACCACATTCTACCAAATCATTGTCGAATTTTACAAAATTGGAAAAAATTTCTTCTGTCATTCCTTCTGGTGGTAAATCATTTGCGTTTGTAATTGATTCATCATTTAATTCATCATTTGTTACGTGTGTTGAAAATTTACATTTTAAGAAACAACTTTTTATTGCGTCAGAGGAAATATTATTCCATGATTTGTTCATCATATGAACAGCTGTAAGAATTGAAATGTTTCTAATAATTTTACTAGTTGAGCTATTGATAGAAAATCCACTAGTATCATCTATGCAAGCTATTATCTTTTTAACGATTTCTTTTCTATAATTCCTCTTAAAAAGTGATATAATTCCCTGGTCCATTGGCTGTAAAATAGCTGTAGTATTCGGAGGCAAAAAATGAAGTGCTACATTTTCTAGTCGTACGTCGACTTTGTGGGCTTGACAATTATCGATAACAAGGATAACTTTTCTTTTCATCTTATTCATCTCATTGTCAAATGACACTAGCCAGTTTTGAAAGAAATTAGCAGTCATCCAAGCTTTTGAATTCGCTTTGTATTTAACTGGAAGGGGTTTTACACCTCTAAAACATCGTGGGATTTTGGATTTCCCGATTACAAAAAGAGGCATTTTATGACTGCCGTCAGCATTACTACAGCATAAAACTGTCAGTCTGTCTTTCGGGATTTTTCGTCCAACTTTTTCGCCTTTTAAGCACAAAGTCCCATCAGGAATTGCTCTGTAATAAAGTGCTGTTTCGTCACAGTTATAGATACAAGAAGAACTGTAGTCTTGTAATAAAGCAGGTAATACTACATTTTTCCAAGAACTGGCAGCGGCTTCAACAGCATCACTTGCTTCACCGTGAATTTTTTTGAAAGAAATTTGGTTTCTTCCTTTCCATCTGCACAACCAACCATTTGTAGCTTTAAAATCAGCTATATTTAACTGTTGTGCTAAATCTTCAGCTTTCTGATTCAATAATAATCCACTAATAGGAAAATTACAAGCTCGTTTTTCAGCAAACCACTGAAGAAGAGCATCTTCAACTTCAGATTCTTTTCCTGTACGTTTTCGTTTTTGATTAAGATTTTTATTGCATTTCCAGTCGTTCAAGACTTTTTCTTTATTTTTTAACAATTTCGAAACTTGAGCTTGGGATATCTCAAACTTTTTTGAGAGTTCTAATTGCGTACACTTATTTACTTTTGCAAACTCTATGACTTTTACTTTTTCTTTTAAAGTAAGATCTTTTCGTTTCAAAGACATTGTAAAGCACAAGAAAGATTACTGATTTCACGAAAGCGAACTGTCGAACTAATCGCCGTAGAAAATGTACAGTTAAATGTTCAAGGCTAGAGATCCCCCAAGTTAAATGTTGCGTTATAGCGCATATCGTTAACGTCGCAACTCGTTATAGCGCATATAGATTGGTGCAGAGTTCTCTACCTGCAGACTCCCGACTCCTGTCATCACATTAGTCACTGTAACATTAGACACGGTATTTAGAACCACCCCCATTTCCGCCCCCAAGATTTCTTTGATCTGGTGTCTCCCCCGACCCCGCTCGACACCATTTGACCCGCTGACCCCCCGCCCTTTCTTTGATGGACCGCCAGAGGAAGCGATCCACGCATAGTACAGAGTACAGAGTGAACATAAATCACTGGATTCCCCAAGGTACAGGCAGAGAACTCTGCACCAATGTATATGCACCATTAAAGTTGGTAATCCACGTACCCTTCAAGATAAGGACCTGTTGAAGTTTCACATTTCCTTCTCACACACACACCCACTCATTTTCTAGCTCTCATTTGGGGGTGAAGCCTACTGTTCATTCTCTGAATAGGGAAACGTAGGCCAGCGTTTGAGCAATAAGGGGAGGGCGGGGGTTGCGGCTAGCAAAAACAGCAACAATGAATTGCCCTTCAAAACCGAAGAAATCCGCATTTCCTGCGATTGGACACTTTCTACGAAGTGACAAAATTGCTTTGAAAGACATTCAGTTACTACACATTCATTATTGCACTTTACAAAAAAAAATTCTGAAAAGAAGTGCGCGAAATAGAAAAAGATCGATATCGTCAAGGCTAAATATTATTCCTTTAAGCGGGATAACTTCAAAACAATATATTCGATTAACCGGGAAATTTAACACAGAAACAAATTACTACGGTTTGGGACATTGCAAATTTATTACATTAAACGGGATATTCTTTTAACCGATATTCCATTAAGCGGGTTTGACTGAAGTATATATACACTGAAGTGCCACTGAATTAGGGATACCTACCTAGTAACGAGTTGGGCCTCCTCTGGCCTTGATAACGGCTGCCACACGACGAGGCATAGGTTCAACAAGTTTCTGGAAACGTTCCATGGGCATGGCTTGACAAATATTGTCCATAATTCAGTAAGGTTCTTTGGTGCTGTGTGATGGCCTTTCACGCCTTGTTCCAAAGCATCCCAAAGATGCTCAATAGGATTTAAGTCTGGGCTTCTAGGTGGCCAATCCATGACAGAGAAGACAGAGGAATGCTAATCCAACCAGCCAGTAGCCAACCGGGACTTCTGAGATGTACAGTTGTCTTACTGGAAAACTCCATTACCGTGCGGATAACAGAACAGCATAAACGGATGGAGGTGATCACTCAGCAACTCTACGTACCGAATTGCATTGAGGGAGGTTGGTACACGCACCAAAGATCCCAAACTGTGTCACGAAAAAACACCCCAGACCATGATTGAGCCACCATGCCCTTGCACAGTTCCAGCCAGGCATGCAGGATCCATAGCTTCATGAGCCCGACGCCATATTCTCAGCCTCCCGTTGGCGTTAAGTAGTCGGAATCGAGACTTATCACTCCATGCTACTCGTTTCCAGTCCTCTACACTCCAGTCTCTGTGCTCTCTTGCCCAGGCAAGACGTGCAGCCCGATGGCGAGTATAGAGCAATGGTACTCTCGTAGGTCGACGGCTCCCGAAACCCATACGGTGAAGCGAGCGTTGCACAGTCCGTTTACTGTCTGTACGACAGGCACCGTCATTAAACTGGGTTGTAATTTGAGCTAATGTTTGGCTTCGCTGGCTATGTACAATACGCCTGAGCCGTCTCTCACCACGCACTGTCAAGGCTAATATTCCTTTTCAGTTTGCCCAATCGCAAGTTTTTCTCCCAACATCCATGTATTCTTGGTATACTCTTGACACTTTCGACCTTGAAAATCCTAGCTGTCTGACGATTTCGGAAATTGAATGGCCCATGCGTCGCTTACCTACGATTTGTCCGCGATCGAAGGCGTCTAAATCAGGCAGTTTACCCATACTGGCAATTCCAACAACTAATTCAGAACAACCACAGTACGCGCTATATATGCAGTTACCACAGCACCCTCACTTGCGCATACATGATGCGCAGCGCTACACAATTTGCATAGGCTTTGCTATCCCTAATCCAGTGGCACTTCAGTGTATATATATATATATATATATATATATATATATATATATGTATATATAAAAATGGATGCATGTGTGTATATGTGTATGTTCCAGCATCACTCTGGAACGCCTAGGGCAATTTCAACCAAACTTGGTAAAGAAATACTGGGTAGGCTGGGGGGTAAGACAGCCCTAGCACCCATAGGGGGCGCAGGGGGCACATGTAAAAATAATCGAAAATGACTGATATTAGTGTCGAATCCATAGTTTTCGGGGTATCTGAGATTAATGGTGACACTCCCGATGGAGTCTATGTGCAAGTTCAGCCCCCCCCATCAGCATTGGGGGGGGGGAGGGGGTATGTGTGTATGTGGGTATGTTTCAGCATCACTGGAATGCTTGGAGATATTTCATCCAAACTTGGTACACATATCACTTACAGTCTGGAAAGAAACACTGGGGGGTAAGTGATATTTCTCAATAGTGTCATTTCTGATGCCGTTTAAGAGCAAGTTCAACCCCCCCATTAGCATTAGGGAAGGGGGAGGGAAGGAGGGGTGCATATAAAATGTCCAAAATGACCGAGAGTAATGTCGAATGAATAGCTTTCGAGGTCACAGAGATGAATAGTGATACTCCCGATGCTGTTTAAGTGCATCTTGGGGGAGGGGAGAAGGGGGAATATAAAATGTCCATAATGACCGAGAGTAGTGTCGAATCCATAATTTTCGATGTCGCTGAGATGAATAGGGACACTACCGATTGTTTACACAAAATCAAAAGTAGCGTCACTTACACCATCGCAACTCGTAAATAAATGTCATGAAACTTTGATAGCAGTCTTTTGAAGGTTAGTACTAATAGAACATTATATGGAAATTTCATTGCGGAGGCCATGTAGTGGCTAGTCATATATACATATATATATACATATATATATATATATATATGTAAATATGTATATATATGTATATATATATATATACAGTGGACGCTCGTTAATTCGAACTCAAAGGTTCTCAGAAAAAAGTTCGTATTATCCGAAGTTCGAATTATCCGATGTTAAGAGAATATATATAACTTTAAATGTGTATCACTGCAGAAGAAATATCTTCTAGTATGCATAACCCCAGAAAATATATTATACTATGTTATCTAAAATTAAACATATTAAAAAGCAATACAGACTTACCTTAATCACAAAATGAAGCAGAAGATATGCAGTAGAAAGTAAACTTTTATTAAAAATATGAATTGCACTTTGGGGAAAAACTGTAAAATGGATGTTTGGTTCTGTTTATGATGCCTACATTGTTCAGCCAGCTTCTCGATTTGAAGTAAACATTTCAATTAATTTTTAGAGGAAGGTTCCATCTGAATAAATGCTTTCAGAGATTTAATAGAGTCCATTATGGCTTTGTCCATTATGGCCGCATTAAAAATATCTTTCGGCAGGTAAGTAGAGAAAAGCCTTGGCAGTTTCCTACCGAAATTAGTGCATACGTCTTCGTTTACATCAGAGCTTTGGACACATTCAGTTTGATAAGAAATATTGTGCCTTAAAATCGAGAAAGCCATCCATCACTGCATTTAAAATTTTTAATACTCATTCGACTTGTCAATCCATCAGCCTTCGTCAGCACTAGGGGTCCATTTATCGGAAAATTTCGAGATCTAACATCCTGGAACCATAGCAGTAGAGCTTATTCTAGAACTTCTTGGGACGCATTTACCATGAGTTTCCTTCCTCTAGCAAATTTTGATTTTTCCCATGAATCTAAAACTGACTCCTTGTTTTTCAAATTAGTTGACAAGGCATTTTTTTTAATTCCATAGTCAGCTGCTCACTTTGTTTTACATTCGCCATTCTCTACTTTCTTTAAAATTTCTACCTTTGTCTCCAAGGTTAGGATATTGTACTTTCCACGTGTAGACATCCTGAATTTTTACACAATGAGGAAGAAAAACTAGACCACATTAACTTGTCTGCACTGCAGGTATAACTGACGCAGCTCCCTAGAATCTGTAGTAAAGACTGGTTTTTCTGAAATTCTAAGAAATCGATCCAAATAAAGGAAAATTGCTTTTTCCGTTTAGCACTAATAAGAAGGACAATAGCTACTAACGTTTAGCGGACATGCAATAGTCTAGGAATGCAGGCATGTGCCTCTTTACGCAGAAAAGAAATACAGATGATTTTGACACACAAAATAATAAATTCAGCGTGTATTTCCTCCATTATTCGAGGAAAAAGATTTTTTTTTTGTCAAATTTTTAGTTCGAATTAACGAGCGTCCACTGTGTATATATATATATAAATATATATATATATATATATATATATATATATATATATATATATATATTCAATCATTCTTGGGCCCGTATTACTGGGATACATGCTATCCCATCCCGTAAGGAAAAGGTTAATAACACGTACATGAATCGAGAAAAATACGCCATGAAAGACAAACACGTGTAATTCATATCACGAATTTAAAAAAATAAAGTAAAAATGCAAACGGTCCCATTCCGCCGTCATCAAGTTGAATGATAGCCATTCTATTCCTCTAATGATTGTGAACTAGAATAGTTGCTTTCTTTCAGCACCCACAGATGGCAGCACTGCACATATTTTTCTTTTTTTTTTCAATTTCTGACTCTCCAATTTCTCTGCCCC
>OU015492.1:228457861-228469149 GCA_907164885.2 Dolomedes plantarius | reverse complement strand
GTTTGGGGGGGGGGGGCAACGTTAAGAGGGCAACTTTTTTTGGGGAGGGAGGGGGTCAATATATATATATATATATATATATATATATATATATATATATATATATATATACACACACACATATACATACATACATACATACATACATATAAGAAATAAAAATCGTCTCATTTTAAATTTAAACTCATTTAGTATTCGGTCTACGATTATATAATTTTAGGCTATGAAAACAAAATACCCTGGGCTTTTTTGGGAGGGGCAATTGCCCCTATTGACCCCCTCCCCCCTTGCAGCCACCAATGATATCTATCTATCTATCTTATCTATCTCTCTCTCTCTCTCTATATATATATATATATATATATATATATATATATATATATATATATATATATATATACTAGCCGGTTGGTTTAGGGACCCGCTCCCTTCAGCAATCATTGTCAGAGAATGGAAATTCTAAAAGACAAAGAATAAAGGTATTTAAATTATGCGGTTACGCATCCTGCAAACAGTCGCAAGCAGAAGAAAAATCCCCCCCCCCCCCATCCTGGCGAGCCGGCGTTGCCCGGGATTTTAAGAATGTTTGTATGTTAACAAAAAACAATTTAAAAACTAAACACAGTATAAATTACATAGTAAAAAAAAAATGTTAAAGAAATACCCTAAAATAAAACTGAGATTAAAATTTGTTAAGCTTTAATTCTTATATCACAGCTTTGTTAAGCTTTAATTCTTATGACGTCATAGTTTTTGTATGACGTATGAATGCTATTTTCTTTTATGTTACTTTCTCTTCTATCAGTGGCAACCGTGACTCTAACTTGTACTATTTAAGGAATGCAGTCGAGAGGGAGTCTGGTCTAGGCGGCCTAGTTGCACTAGTTTTTCTTGCAACTCGATAGTGTTCGAGTTGTAAATGAGGTTATTCCATTTAATATGAAATAACTAATGAAATATTATATATTCTAAAGTTTGATTTAAAGTTTTTTTTTTTTTAATTTCATTAGTTCATGTAATATATTCTAAAGCAGGGGTGTCAAACTCAAAGGCTAGCTTGGGCCAAACAAGCAAGGTTTAACTATAGGTGGACCGCAAAAAAAAAAACAATATTAATAGAAACGTAGGTTTATTTACCTAATTACAGTATATTGAACATAAATATATGCATTTTGTTCAATAATAGCAAAAAAAGAGTCATTTAAAAAACATTCAGCGAATTCTTCCTATCTTATTATAATTCTGCGTCGGTTATTTTATTATATATTATTGTGTGCCAATATAGTGGCCGGGCCGCAAAAATGTTCGTCGCGGGCCGCGATTTGACACCCCTGTTCTAAAAGTTTCAAATGTCTACCTAGTCGGAAAGTTAGTTAACCTTTTCCTGACGGGGTGGGATAGCATGTATCCTAAAAATATGGGCCCAACAATGAACATATATATGCATATATATATATATATATATATATATATATATATATATATATATATATATATATATATATATATATATATATATATATATATATATATATATATATACATATATATATATATATATATATATATACATACATATATATATATATATGTGTATATATACATATATACATATATATATATACATACATTATATATATAATATATATATATATATATATATATATATATATATATATATATACATATATACATATATATAATATATATACTATATATACATATATATATACATATATATATATACATATATATATATATATATATAACATATATATATATATATATACTATATATATATATATATACATATATATACATATATAATATATACATATATATAATATATATATATTACATATATTATATATATATATATATACATATATATATATATACGTACATATATACATATATATACGTACATATATACATATATACATATATATATATATACATATATATATATATATATATATATATATATATATTTTCGTCCGTTCATTCATTCTTGGGATACATGGTATCCCACCCCGTAAGGAAAAGGTTAAAAACGATTGCAAGGTTTGTACCGGACAAACAAGAAAGCGAGTTAATAAAAACGTGGTAATAATAAAAAAAAAAGGGTCAACTTGATTAGCAGGCAATGAACTAGACCGCGAATCTTTGCCGACTGCTCTCCATTACCCGGGGGTTGTCTCGCAGCTGCGGCCATTCGAAGAATTTTTCCAAAAGAAAAAGCCGGAGTAATAGGCCGGCGTGCGCTGCATACCAACTGCACTTCGTTTCTGCGTGTCTCGGCTGGCCGGTGGTTCGTGAATGTGTTTAATCCGTGCATCACGCGCCGGGGAACAGAATGTGCGAACTGTTATACATACATTTTTTGGTCCGGGGCGAAAGTAAATTGCCGCCCGGTTTCATGCCTGTCGTAAATTTGAGCGTAAAAAAATGATGTTCTTTTGGTGTCTGTGTTTGTTTTCTGAAATTTTTTTTTTTATAGCTCTTAAGGCTGCTATGTACTAACCCCATTGGATTCGCTCACTTCAATGTTAACCTATGGAGAAAATGTGTCCACGGATTGCCGACTTGGATTCAAAGATTTTTTTTTTCAAAAAATTGTACTCCGTCATAGAGAAAGAAATTTTACATTTGTGTACATTTTTCGTTTTTAAAAAAAAATGCAATTAATATTTTTAAATTTAAATTATTCGGGGAAAAATCTGGTATAGTGTGTTTTAAACGCTCATAAATTCCTTCGGTGGACGAAATTTATAAAATGAATCCCGTAGCGCTTTGCTGAAAAGTTCGGGCTATCCGACAATACCAATTTTATTGGATTATCGGCATTTATGTACCTGTAAATAGTTGACAAAAATATATTTTAAATAAAAAATTTGCGGTCAGCGCTTAACCCCCCTATAGAGAGAGAAAGCCATTACAATCCCCCAAAATAACAATTCTCAGACTGTCGACTGGACTTTTTTTCTTAGTACATAGCAGCCTTAAGTAAGAGACGAGTCGAACACAGTCAGCCGCAGCATTATAGTCAGATAAAACGTCTGTTACAGGCAGTATGGATCTACCGTCGCTGGAATTTTTTTTTTTTTTCGAATCCAGTGGGTGACTAGGCAGCCAATGATGTGTAAAGCTGGGAGAAAATCATATCTCGTTTTTTTTTCTCAAACAACGGGATTTCGACCTCTTTTATTATACCGTAGCTTAATGTAACTAAACGTAACTATGGCTGCACGAGCACACTCCTTACGCCATTTCAGAATTATCGTTAGAGGAGATTACCAAGACGAAGGAAATGTTGTTAAAAGTTCTTTGAAAGAGAATGAGAGATCAACACAATTACTCTGTAAGCTTTAGCTGACGGGGTCCATTTTTCCGATTCCCTCCGTAGAACGGGAAAGTAAACGATTGGAATTTTTTCTAATTAATACGGAAATCTGAGTAAAGCATTGACATAGGTAAACGATTGATATTTTTTTCTATTTAATACGCAAATCTGAGTAAAGAATTGACACAGGTAAACGATTGATATTTTTTTCTAATTAATACGCAAATCTCAGTAAAGCAATGACATAGGTAAACGATTGATATTTTTTCTTCTTCTAATTAATACGCAAATCTGACTAAAGCAATGACATAGGTAAACGATTGATATTTTTTTCTAATTAATACGCAAATCTGAGTAAAGCATTGACATAGCTTAAACGATTAATATATTTTTTTCTAATTCATACGCAAATCTGAATAAAGCATTGATATATTTTTTTTTTCAAATTAATACGCAAATCTGAGTAAAGCATTGACATAGGTAAACGATTGATATATTTTTCTAATTCATACGCAATTCTGAATAAAGCATTGACATAGGTAAACAATTGATATATTTTTTCTAAATAATACGCAAATCTGAGTAAAGCATTGACATAGGTAAACGATTAATATTTTTTCCCCTAAATAATACGCAAATCTGAGTAAAGCATTGACATAGGTAAACGATTAATATTTTTTTCCCTAATTAATACGCAAATCTGAGTAAAGCATTGACATAGGTGAACGATTAATATTTTTTCTTCTTCTAATTAATACGCAAATCTGACTAAAGCAATGACATAGGTAAACTATTAATATCTCGATCTGTAACCGCTTTCGTTTCATTCGACTCTTTGTCCGTGTATGTATGTCTCTATCCATCTTTATATATAAAACCCAAAACACGTCCTTTTCCGAAAACTAGCCGAAAGATCGTATTCCGGAGCACTTGAAAAAAGTGGGGGAAAGTGTGTAATAGCGGGATTAAGTTACTTTGGAAGGGTGGAATGCCGGGTCAAGGAAGCCCCGGCCAGTGGCTGTCGTGACTGCAGCTGTGGGTTCGAGAATTCCTGTTTGCGACCGCCGTGAATAGTCAGGCGTTGTTCCCGAGGGAGGTTAAGGTATCTGTTTTGTTTCATTAGCTGTTCTTCTGCAGTGTAGGGGGCACAAGGCGGTTTCTTTCTATTACCATCGAAGTGTGGAGCACCGTGTCAAAGGATTTTCGACATGTGCGTTCATGTGTATGTCTGTGCTATTGTATACATATACATACATGCAGTGAAACATTATCTAGCAAGCCACCCGTCTAAATGGCCACATTTTGTTCAGTACTGATATTAGAGACACCTTAGAGCCAAGAAACCCCTATTCAACGACCACTCCTAAAAGCGATATATATATATATATATATATATATATATATATATATATATATATATATATATATATATATATATATATATATATATATATATATATATATATATATATCTGGCTTGGTACAAGAAGTGCCTGTCAGTTTTTTTCAAAAATGACTTTGTTTGCTTATGTCTCTTTTAAAAAAAAATATTAATTTCAATGTAAGAATTACCCAAGTTTATCCGATGCTTTAAAAGTGTTTTTTAAACCATTGTACAAACTTGGGTACTTCCCCCCCCCCCGCCAAAAAAAAATATGTGTCACTGCATATATATATATATATATATATACACACACAGTGGAATCTCGATCGATCGTTCTCCGAATCATCGTTTTCCTGTATGTGTCGTGTATTTCACCCAGTTTCGACGATCATATTGCTTTGTTATGTTCCCGCATTTATCGTCCAGTTCCGTTGGTCCCTTGAAAAACAATAAATCGAGATATATATATATATATATATATATATACTCGGAAAATATTCATTTCACATCCTATAAATTAATATGTGAGCTGATTATTTACGACTCTTTGTTTTCACTTTGTCCGTTAACGAGTCATATTTTGCCCAGTGAATACGCGCCTAACATATTTTTTTCATCGCCAGGAACTCCATTCCTGTGTTCTTTTGATGGATAGCCCTATTTTCTAGCGCATGATCTTCGAGGTCTCGGTGCAAGAATTTCTGTATACATCGGGGTCTTGAATCATTCAACTAAGTTCCAGAAGCAGGAAAAAGCTCAGATAAAATGGATGATTCGATTTTTGTTTCCTGCATTGCTTTTTTTTTTTTTTTAAAAACTCGCTCTCTACTCAAAACTTTGTATTTCACCAATCGTTTGAGGCCCCGTTTTTTTCCCTTCGTTTTTGTTTTTAATGACAATTCTCTCTTTCATCTGTCACCGGCAGCTGTTCTGGTTTCCATAGTATCCTAAATAAATAAATAATAATAAAAAAAAGACTTAGAAATACTTCCGATTTTTTAAAATTTATTTATTTGTTTTTTTTTACTGTCAGGAAGGGGGGAGGGAAAAAAAAAAAAAAAAACTTCGCTTCAGTAGTTGTGGCAGAAGCAGAATCCCAAACGATTTTGATTCTTTTTAATTGCAACAGAATTTGAGGGTCGAGTGAGATGTTAAAGTGACCTGTCAAAGTTTACATTATTTTTGAATTTGCGATTCTGTTCTGCTTTAGAAAAAAAAAATAAAAACTTTCCCAATGGGATAAATAGATGGAGCTGTGAACTGTACATTAAACCAAAAGAATTGCTCTGCGTTTGTTGTAAGTGTATAGAAATGTAAATAGGCTGTTCTGTCTTTTGTTACTGAGCCAAAATTTTTTGGACAAAAAGATTTTTCCGAGTATCTCATAATTCTTGTCCGCGTTGTAATCTTTTTTTTTGTTAATGTATGTATCGAATATATATTTTTTTCTTTCTTAAAGCTAGAGTTTTTATAGAACTTTCAATATCAAGTATGATTTTTGTAGGTCAGAGAAGAGTTTATGCGGTTTGTTGTTTTTTAAATATGTTTGTAAATAAAATTGAAGGGTTGTATTATTCTCTCTTCAATCGGAACACTGTACATTGCACTCACATCTCCTGTTGTAATTTCGTTTAGGAATGTGTCCACTGTAGGGCATCTGGGTTAATAACGACCACTCCTCAAAACTTTTATATATATATATATATATATATATATATATATATATATATTTATTTATATATATATATATTTATTTATATATATATATATATTTATTTATATATATATATATTTATTTATATATATATATATATTTATTTATATATATATATATATTTATTTATATATATATATATTTATTTATATATATATATATATTTATTTATATATATATATATTTATTTATATATATATATATATTTATTTATATATATATATATATATTTATTTATATATATATATATATTTATTTATATATATATATATATTTATTTATATATATATATATATTTATATATATGTATTTATTTATATATATATATATATTTATTTATATATATATTTATTTATATATATATATATATTTATTTATATATATATATATTTATTTATTTATATATATATATATATATTTATTTATATATATATATATATATTTATTTATTTATATATATATATATATATATATATATATATATATATATATATATATATTTATTTATATATATATATATATTTATTTATATATATATATATATTTATTTATATATATATATATTTATTTATATATATATATATTTATTTATATATATATATATATATATTTATTTATTTATATATATATATATATTTATTTATATATATATATATATATATATATTTATTTATATATATATATATATATATATTTATATATATATATATATATATATATATATATATATATATATATATATATATATATATATATATATATTGAAATATTATATATATTGCATTAGAATTGCGCCCGGAGCAGTTTGAATATTCGTATGACACGAAAATTTTTATTTTGTAAAAAACACATTTAAAGTTATTGCTGTTAGTAACCACATAATATCTAAATTAAATACAAATGCCTATAACTAGGAAAGTAATCGCAGAAATTAAAAATTCTTTTTTTTGCAACACATTCCTACTCGTCCGTAGTTTCACAATTTAATAAAATAAAAAATAAAAATCGAATTTTTGGACAAATTTCGCAACTTTGAAAGTCCACTGTCCCCTTAAATGACTTTACTTTGATGTTTTTCCCTTGAAAACCTTTGTTTTGTCGTCCAAAAGGTGGCCCGTCTCTCATTGGTTCTAGCCGCTCGTACCTATCCCACACAACCTTTCATTTTTTATTTTTTTTTAAAAAAGGAATGAATGAATGAAGTCACGAACTGATTTCGATCCAGTGGTCGGCCCGACTTCCGAAGGCAGTTAAGAGCGAAAGCATTTCCGAAACCATTTGGACTCGCAGACGGTGGGAAAAGACCCCTCCTTATACATATTTCCTCCACGCATTCCGCGGCCGAAAAAAAAAAAAAAAAAAAAACCAAACAAGCCTCGGCTGTGTTGCAGGGTGGGGGCCAGTTTTCCCACCCGGGGGTGCCACCACCTAGGTAATAGCTAGTAGCCGGGCCCCCGGAATGTGTGAAACGCGGCCCGCCCCCTAACGGGACAACTGCATTGCCACTTAATTGCTGCCGCAGCCAAGGTTGAAAAAAAGAAGCGAGCGCAGCCGATTTTTTTTTATTTCTCGTCTGCTTCATATTTTTCGTCTACGCATCCGGCTTTGTTTCCGCCTCGTTTCGGGTTAGTGGGCGACATTTTTCGCATTCCGCGGCCCCACCGGCGCCCGGATAGCCACTGGCCGGGGAGGGACGATTAAAAAAAAAAAAAACTCGAATTCTGCGTTAAGTATGGCCCCTGATAACGATCGTAATGAGGAGTGATTGATTCGGGCTGGATGGATTGTCCGTCCACACACGTTAAGAAAGTGGGGGTTGAATGGAATTTTCGACGCTCGCGTGAGTGGGGAAGGCGTCATTAATTAGATGAATCGTCTCGATTAAAGGTGCAAGGGGATGATGGTCCGTGCTTTTTGGCACCCACTCCACCGCAGACGATGCGGAGGTATTTGGGTGGTGGGTTTCCATTAGACTCGCTCCGATGGTATATTAGCTTGGCCAAAAATGTCGTTCGGTTTTTAAGTTAAAATACGATTTTAATTTTCGCTTTTGTCGTCGATCTCTCTCTGATCGACGAACGCGGTGTTCATGTTCTCGATTGAAAATATTCCATTTGCACGTCTCACAATCAAACACAACTGGTCGCTTTTAGTTTTATATTTTCTTTCGCAAAATAACTCAACTGAAAGTAACGTATGTAAGGAATGTTACCATTACCTGTCATCGTAAGTATACGTTGTTCAGGGGTATTCTCTATAAGGCTGATTCTAAAACATCGTGATCGAAAAATGTCAATTTCCATTACTTCAGAACAGAGTTAAAGATAAGACTGAAAAACCCAACAGCAACGATTTTTAAAATTACATCTCTCTCTGTATGTACAATTTTTCAAAATTACGATATCTATACTTTATCATTACAACAAATAAGAAATTGTTGGGGAAAAATTTAAAATATAGTGTTGATTACTTCACTCCGTTGATTGTCCGTTGTGTGTTGAAATCTCGCTCTGTTGATTGCATCACTCTCTGTATGTATTACTGTTCACAATTCAGATATCTACACTTAATCATATGAAATAATAAATTGTAGGGAAAATTTCTTCACTTATAAAATGGAGTAAAAATTCAGAAATACTGGAAAAAAGTGTAGAAAATTTACTATTACTGGCTGTCGGTTGCTATACCGGCTACGGTTAAGCCTAACTTCTCGATCATTTATGCTCTCTCACGCCTCTCTCTTAATGAACTATTTCCTCTTCGCTTACTTTCTTGCGACTGTACCCAATTTTCACTTGATCGTGTAGCTCGCTTTCGAGCATTCCTGATTTCAGTGCGTCAATCCATGTTGACGCGCGGTTGCAAATTGCGGATGGCCGCGAATGTTTACATCTGGTAGATGCAGCCGTTGCCATTCGGAGTGTAGAAATAGCGTCGATTTTTGTGCCGCGCATACCTACGCGTTTTATATATATATAGATACTCAAACTCGTTCACAGTACATTGCACTCTGACTGACATCAAACGGAAACCTCCAACTGCCCAACACAGAACTGTTCATTTGTAGCCATTTTTTTATGTGTCAAATAACAATGCTGCTGGAGGATAATATAAAACCGATTGCGAGACACCTTTGGACGCAAAATTGGAGGTGAAGCATAAGACAAAAACGGGAGATCGTGAGATATGGGCACGTCGAAACACCTTTGTAGACAATATATCGAGAGTTAAGTATGACACAAACTCGTGGAAAATGGGTTTAAAAATGAACCTTAAAAATAATTTGTTTTTGGTTATGTAGAGGAAGGTCTATTAGTCCTTCCTCTAGTAAATGTGACGATACGTGCTATTTTCTACCTTAAACTATACGTGCTCTACTACACTAAAAATAAATGTGCTTTAAAACATACGTGTGATTAATATGTGATGTATTGCCCTTAAAAACAATATGTTTATTGCGAGGTGTAAAGGAAGGTGTTTTAGTCAAGCTATACTGCCCGAAAAATAAATGTGCTTTAAAGCAGCGGTTCTCAACCTGGGGGGGGGGGGGGGGGCGTAGAAGAATTTCAAGGGAGGCGTGATTAAAAAAGTAAAATAAAAAGTAAAACTAACTGTAATTTACTGTACTCAATTTTGCGGTCACAATGTAATCATAACATATTTTCGACATACGAACACGAATACGATAATTGTCGTACACGATAATTGTCGTAATTGTAAAAACACTATAATTGTCGCACGTCTGGACGTTGAAAGTGACCTGAGGTGTGCTTTGTAACAGTTACAACCTAATATTCAAAAACTTGTCAAGGACAAACATTGTGAGCCCTCTCATTAATGTTGTGAAAGTGACTTTTATTACATGCCAACCTCATCTAGATCCTTGATTACCTCAAATATATTTGATCTGTATTTAATTCTTTGATTTCGTATGTTCTAATAATGATATGGTCCAAATTAAGATATGTGTAGTAAAATTAAATTTTTTGTATGAAATTATCAATTCTATATTTTCATTTAATAACCGACTTCAGTTTCAAATTCCGGTTGTACTACATGCATTGACCACATATGGTGGTAGTGGTGGTGGTGGGGGAGAGGGAGGCGTGACCTCACATAACTGTTCAAAGGGGGCGCAGAGCCTGAAAGGTTGAGAACCCCTGCTTTAAAGTATACGCGTCCTTGATGTGTGATATATTGCCCTTAAAAACAATACGTTTATTGTTAGGTGTAAAGGAAGGTGTTTTATTCAAGCAACAAATGTGCTTTATTCTATAGCTGCGTATTAAATTAATATGTGTTGAAATGGATTATTACAAAACTGCAATTTTAAACTATTTTATTCAATTGTTATATTTCATACTAATCTTACTCTTTTCTCTTTCTTTTATAGGTAAGTCTCATATTTTCATCTCGTTGAACGCAGTTTTTATCTTTGACACCTGTAGACATATGTAGTTGTAAGTACAAAAATTGTTGTTGTCTAGTTGTAAAAGTATGGATGTATGTATGTGTTGAAAACACGCTACTTTGCAAAGTTTTCAAATGAGCTAAGGAATGAGTTGAAACACGCTCCTTGGCAGCTCGTAACATAACAAAACAGAAAACATCAGAATTTATTGCGTTTGTTTTGCGAGACAAAGGAAAGCTCATATATTGCTCGTCGCCGAAAACTTGGAACAACGCGTACTCGTTAATCAAACGGAAAGTGAAAGAAAATATGAAATGTTGTGGCCCTGCATGCAAATGAGTCTTCCGGGGAGGGGGGGGGGCGGAACAGATGAGCACAGCGTACGACAAAAAAATCGATGGGGGTCAATTATGAAACTGAACTACATTTGCTCTCT
>OU015492.1:228405480-228430480 GCA_907164885.2 Dolomedes plantarius | reverse complement strand
CAAGCACTTTTTCGCCACACACACACACACACACATACACACACACACACACACACAGTAACCACCTCTTATAGTGATCAGTGGTTATAATGTGGCGTCACTGTAAGGCTGATAAAACTCTCTGAGGTATTTTGAAGAAATTTCACAACTATTGATCCATATCAAGAAAGACAGAGTTCTAATTAACAAACGAAGGCCAAATTTTTAAAACAGAAAAACAATTTACTAACAAAAAAAATTAAAAATTAGACATTTTCGACATATTCACTTAATTTACGTGCAGATTTACAGTGCGTGCTCCAGGGCCCATTCCGACCCAAGAAAAACAGGAGCCTCACAAAACACAACCGCTCGGGTCGATGTTCTACGCCACTCTCCCCAATGTCTGGATTTTTCAGAAGGGGTGGAGGGCCGGCAGATTATCGGCTGACAGTTTCTTCTTAGACGCCGAACTTTACTACATTGCAGAACGTCAAGATGACAGCTTTAGTGGCTGCATCTGTAAGGAAAACGGTTTTTAATCCCCCCCCCCACGTGTTCCGAACTGGTGGAACCGAACAACACATTCTTTGAAAAACACGCAGCTGTGTTTCAGCCCTTGTGGGGTCTCGGGAAAAAAAAAAGGACCCTATTTCCAGTACGCTACAATAAGAATCAATATAGCTAAAACAAGAAAAAATGTATTATTTCCATGTTAAAATTTTCGCTTTGAAGAATCAATCCACCGGTTTTAAGAATCAGTTTACACTCTTCGCTTTCCTTTCATTTTCCCAAAAAAAGCCACTTAAACCCTCAAAAGGTACGAAGTTCTTTCTTCATTCTTTTTAAAAGAAAGAGTGATAAGATGGGATGGAATACAGTCGTAAAATGCATCCCTTTCTTTGTTATGTTATAGACATAACATAATAGTTTACCCTTAAACGCTTTAGCTAAACACTGTCCAAATGTCGCGAAGACCAAATGTCGCTAGATAGCTTTCTAGTAAAAAAATTAGATATGTGTCATAAATTCGTTAATAATAAACTGCATATGGATGATTTTGTTCCTTAAGAATTTATGTATAAGTAATTTTCTTTAAATAATAATAGTTACGTCTAAAAAATTTTGAGTATTTTTTGGCATGGAACGCATTATCGTATTTTACATTAAACTATATGGGAAAATTATATATATATATATATATATATATATATATATATATATATATATATATAAAATATATATATATATATATATATAAAATATATATATATATATATATATATATATATAATATATATATATATATAATATATATATATATATATATATATATATATATATATATATATATAAAGCATTTAGGGATCCCCAAATCTCCCCATATTTTGTTCCGTTGTTGCTAACTTTAATCAGTTTTTCGGTGTCTACTTCCGAGAATGTGGATTTAAAGCGGAAAGTAACACGGGTCTTGAGAGGAATTAATTTAGCAAGAGAGTAATTATTTTATTGTCTTTTAGGCGCTGCATGAGTTTCAATCTAGTCTTTCATTTTTCCAAAATATGCCTCATAAATGATTCAATTTCCTTTAGAAGGACATGTTTCTTCTAAAACAGATAAGATCAGTTTAAAAGCTCTTAAGCGTATAAATGCACTTAACACCGCCTAGTTGAAAAAAAGCAAAACAGAATGCCGTTTGGTATTTGATCCTTTGAAGGACGTCTAAATTGGAAAAAAATAAAAAATAAATAAATAATCGCAGCTCTCGATCTTTAGCCGATTTTAAACTAACCAATCAACTCAAGTTTTGAAATGATTAGCAGTCATTAAGTCGACATTCAGGGTTACTTTTTTTTAAAAGGGAAACTGTTTTTTTTTTTTTAAATCTCCGAGACATTGCCTGCGATGAACTTGCCATTTATAGTTAATTACCTTAGAATTTGGTGTTGATGAGCGACACATGCCAGAGATATATAAACAGTCCAACATCATTTCTTAATTGTGCACCCTTTTTTAATTGTTTCTATTATTAAATATATATATATATATAATATATATATATATATATATATATATATATATATATATATATCTTTATATATAAAAGGCAAAGTCTGTGTGTGTGTGACCAAGTTTTTGTCTGCTCGCGGCACGGCGCAAAGACGGCAGGTCGGACAGTCTTGAGATTCGACACGAAGATGCCTCCCGAGGTCTCATTATGCATCTCGAAGCCCTTTTTTTCGATTTTTTAATTAGATTTTCCGTAATTAAATATTTAGTTGCGATTTGGAGCTCCCGGACGAGTAAAAGCTCCGTAAATCCTAACGTATCCGTCCAAAAATTTTTTTTTTCAGACGAGCCTATACGGGAAAGATGACACTATACGGAAATCACAATTAAAATTGTCTGTCTTAATTTATCGATTAATTGTGATTTTTTTTTCGATCGCCTGTACGCACCCGTTTTTCGGAAAAAAACGCGATTTTGGCCGCGACCCTTTTTTCCAAATTGTCCAATCGATACGTAAATGTCGTTACATTTTTACGAAATTTTTATCTCAGAGACCCTAGACATCACAGTTTCGAAAGCCAGAACCAAAATTAATTTACAAATTGTAGTTATTTTTTAATAATTTATTTTATGATTCGGAAACTCTTGCGAGAAATCTCATTTTGGAGATTTCGTTCTTCATTTCCGGACGAAGGTAAAGCGGGGGAAAATTGGCGTGTCTTTTTCGACGTGAAGCACGTGATGTGTTGGGGCGTTTGTTTTCAATGAGGGATTGGGTGGTTAAAGGAAATCGATTACTATTGCAGTGATAATGGATTAAAAAATCGCATTTAGTAATGCCGTAATATTTTTGGCCAACACTTAGTTAATATCATATAATTTGTGGTGTGTTTGTGGAAAAAATCTATGAAGATTTCAAAGAATTTCAGCATGTGGAGGATGTGACATATTCGCTTTCAAGGAAATCGATTACTATTGCAGTGATATTCGATTAAAAAACCAATTTCATAATGCCTTATTTTTTTTGGCAACAGTTACTTATTCTCATATAACTTGCGCTTTGTTGTTTGAAAAAATGTGTGAAGAATTTAAACAATGACTTCATTTTTTTAGTAGTTTTGATTTGTTTAGTAATTTTATTTTATTGAACAGGAATTTGTACGATTTAAGTAATCCTATGTCAAAAATTTTGCCAAAATGTGCCAGAAAGGATTAAATTTATATGGGTAAAATAATGTATCGTGGTGAGGAAAAGGATGAAAGCGACGCCCATTAACAAAGGGTTAAGGCTACTAAAAAATTGGTAATTACATTACCCGAGCAACGCCGGGACGGGTACAGCTAGTATATATATATATATATATACACATATATACACAGTCGAACCTCCATATATCGAATTCTTAGCAAATCTCCATGTTCATTACATAGATAAATTGTTTCTATATATCGAAAAAATTTCGATATATCGAAATTTTTTTCAAGACAAATTGGGAGATTTTATTCCACTTTAGAATAAAATCTCCCATCTTTTGGCATTTAAATCAATACGTTGACTTCAATTCGCGGAAAATGTCCCTGATGAAGTAAGTTTTTAGTGAACTGAATAAATACGAACATTTCTTTGAACTTTCCGCAAAACTGGCTGTTCAGCAAGATATTCGTAGTTTTTTTAAAAGAATGTAACTGTGATTATTGTAACCACTGTCTGCATTATTGTTTTTTTAAAGGTATGTAGTGCTCAATAAATCTTTCATATTAATTCATTTTTTAGTTATTAACTCTCATTTAATGGGATTCGCATGTAAATTAGAAATGGAGTTTCGTATACGAAAATTAGCTTTATGGGGAATTATGATAAAACTAAGCTTAATTCTATATATCGAAATTTCTATAAATCGAATTTTTTTCCGGAAATTTACTACTTCGATATATGGAGGTTCGACTGTATATATATATATATATATATATATATATATATATATATATATATATATATATATATATATATATATTTATATATAAGAAAAAGATGAGAGAACCAGTAATAGCTCTAAAGCTACTTGCAGCCAGGAACAAACAACATGAAAAGAAATGTATATATATATATATATGTATATATATATGTATATATATATATATATATGTATATATATATATATATATATATATATATATATATATATATATATATATATATATTTATATATATATATCTCAAAAAATCAATACGTAGACCTAGTTCTACGGCAAAAAAACATTATAAAATTCTATAAAACTGATACTTGAGTAGTGGAAACATTACTGAAGGTAAAAAATATTTGTCTCTACTAACACCTTTTTTGTACTTTAATGTTAATTTATTTTTTCCTTCTATCCTTAATCTTTTCTCTGGTCGCAGAAATTCGAAGATCTTAACACTTCACACAATACACTATTTTTATACTAGCAACTCCACAGTCAATTTTAATTATGGCAAACTCCTGTAGAATTCCAAGGTATATTTTATGCTGCGTTTACATTCATGCACTCTGCTCTGCTGTGCCTTGGGGAAGCCAGTGATTGATGTTCACTCCGTACTCTGTATATGCGTGGATCGCCTCCTCTTTCGGTCCTGCTACAGAGCATCAAAGAACCCGGGGGTCAAATGGTGACAATGGGGGGGGGGACACTAGATCAAGAAACACGAGGGACCTTGGGGGCTTACCGTGACTAATGTTACCGTGACTAATGTGATGACAGGAGTCGGGGATCTGCATGCAGAGAACTCTGCACGAATGCATATGCACCATTAGAAGTAGAGGGAACGAGTTCCCAGGAACTTCTATCCATACTGTTTCGGGTTGAACTGCTATTTCAAAGGCTGACTATGGCTCGCGGCGTGGTTTTAGGGTACCATCTTTTCTCTCTTTGTTTCGCTAGCCCGCTGAACCAGAGTCAATGGGTTCGAGTCCAGCGTTAGTGCCAAACGGATTGTGCAGCGAGGTTACCGTATACATAACACAAACATACATATATCCATAGAGGTAAGCAACGATAAGTAATCCTACCTTAATAACGCGCGGTAGTTTCGTTAGAAGAGACTACCTGAAATTTTATTTATCGTAGATTCCCCTGTTGGCATTAATTTATTGGCTGCAAATCGCATGGCATTTCACTGTTATTTATTTACTTATGTATGAATTTTTTAGTCGCCTGTGACGAAGAAGGCTGTGAATTTTAAAATTCATAGCATTAATAATTAAAATTAATAATTAATTTTAATTTTTAAAATTAAATTTTAAAATTAAAAAAATGAAATAAATTTTAAATTAAATTTTAAAATTAATTTTTAATATTAATTTTTATTTTTAAAATTAATAATTAATTTTGTATCACCCTATTTACGTCCAATAATGAGTTTTTTAAACTTATTTTTTTTTTTTTGTTTCGCAACGTTAGCGGTTGTTGATTTCGACGGATAGGTGAAGTCGCAAAGGAAAATACTCTCGAATCAGAACACTAATCCAGAAAAGAAAAAAGTATTAATGGAGGATTAACTGTCAGTTGCAACTCATGCAGGAAGAAAAAGTAACTATTCAGAAAGAATAGTAAAGGACGTACTGACCATTTGTGACTTCGATAGTGACTATTAACTATAAACGTAACGTGTGATTGTGTAATTATGTTTACTGTTTCGTAAATCAGGCCTTTACAAGCGGTTTACTAGGTTTTCTCTGAACTCCCATCCCACGATTGTAAAACCGATCCATTTGCCATTTCTAATGTTCTTCTAAAGCAGTGGGTCGCCCAAGGAACATTAGATTATTTCCATTTTATTTACTGACGTGTTGCAAAGAAACAAGCTCAGGGTTCTCATTGATTTAGCGTTCTAGTGAGTTAAAATGTTAAATCACTTTGTATTCTTTTTTTTTTTTTGCTGTAACTGTACTTCATTTTGAAGGATGTTTAAATGCACTTAAATTAAAATTATTAAATCAAAGCAATCTAAAATATAAACAATCGACGTGCTCCCCTCAGCGGTAAAATTATCAAACGTTGACCGGTCCAAGGCGATACAAAGGTTGGGGAGCACTGTTCTAAGGGGACATACTTGACCCTTCAGCGGGCGCGCTAATTTTCGGCAACACCGGCGGGCGCGTGTCTCTTTCGAACTTCATTATTCCTTTTGTAATCAACTTCTTTTTATTTTCAAATCCTATATATAATAGCCGTTGTCTCTGTATGACACTTCCGGGCTGTACTCATCTTTCAATTGAAGCCCTCAGTAAACAAACCGCCAAATAGGCTTAATTTCAATTTCAAATTTGGATCAGAATTTTTTCTTACCTAAAAACAAATATCTTCTCCATCAAATCACGTTTGTTCAGCCTATTTTTCTATAAAACATTCAGAACTAAAAAAAATTGGATGTTTTTAGCTGTATATTTAACAGTTTTTAAAAATCTGTTTACTTTTGCGATGAATTCTGAAAGTAAACAACAAACTTGAATGTGAATGAATTGCGTAGTGAACTGTAAAAAATTTTTTTAACTTTCATATAAATTTTTCATTATGACGTCATTTTTAGTATTATGACGTCAAAATGACGGGTTGGATGGCAGTCTACTACTCCAATCGCATGAAAAACTAAATAAATAAAAAAATAATGAAAGGGATTGCTTTTACAAGGTGTGGATTAAATGCAATATTTTAGATAATTCAGGATATTTTTTAACTTTCATATACTTTTTCCATTATGACGTCAAAATGGCGGGTTACCTACTAGTTATATATATAATAGCCGTTGTCTCTGTATAACAGTTCCGGGCTGTACTCATCTATCAATTGAAGCCCTCGGTAAACAAACGGCCGGTTAGGCCTAATTTCAATTTCAGTTGTGGATCAGAATTTTTTCTTACCTTAAAAACTAATATCTTCTCCATCAAATCACGTTTGTTCAGCCTATTTTTTCTATAAGACATTCAGAACTAAAAAAAATTGGATGCTTTTAGCTGTATATTTAACAGTTTTTAAAAATCTGTTTACTTTTGCGATGAATTCTGAAAGTAAACAAACTTGAATGTGAATGAATCGAGTAGCTCAATTATTCATATCGCATAGTGAACTGTAAAAAACTGGATGGCAGTCTACTACTCCAATCGCATGAAAAACTAAATAAATAAAAAATAATGAAAGGGTTTGCTTTTACAAGGCGTGGATTAAATGCAATATTGTTAGATCATTCGGGATATTTTTTTAACTTTCATATACTTTTTCCATTATGACGTCATTATTAGTATTATGACGTCAAAATGACGGGTTACCTTCTAGTTGAAAGTAATAATTTTGCGTTTTATGGCAAGATATAAAATGTCGATAAAATTGAGATATATTTCTAATTAATTCCAAAGTGTGGAGATACAACCGCCTTATTTCAAAACTGTCCGGTTTGTTGGATCTGAGGACAACTCGCGAATGGATTCCTATTACGTCCGATAACCTAAAACACAGTGAGATCGTCCATCTTCGTGATATGCGGGATACCGTGTCATAGCTGCATATTGGATCGACTACATCGACTCCTGCTTTTGTCGTATTGTAATGCAGTATAATCGCCGGTTTACCGCGGTTCAATCACGAGTAACAACGAATGGAGAGGAATACGAGGGTCAGAAAATCGGACCTGTATTAGAAAGGGTGTAGCTATAAATAGAAACTGCTTAGAACATTCCAACCTGACATGTAAAAGTTAACAATTCAAAATGTTGCACTTTGTACACGGGCGCGCCCGTTGAATGGTTGATACACCCCCTGGAGAAATCGTACTAGTATACAGTATTATATATTTACAATCTAATGTATACAGGACCTATATTATATACAGACTAATGAAGCAGTGATAAGGGACTCGTTATTTGGTTAAGGGGAAAGTGTTTTGTCAGCATGTCGATATCCGATTACATGTCCTTGCATGGTGGTTTATGTATACACATACATACATATATATATACAGTGGTACCTCGACTTACGAGTTTTTCGGGATACGGGCATTCTCTCGGAAGATTTTTTGCTTCGAGTTACGAGCAAGCTTCGGACACCCCACCGCTAGTTTGAGCAGCGAATACCATGTTACGTGCTCATCAAATGAGAACAAAAGAGGCATATAATATTTACGACATCTATGTACAATAATTATACATTTGTATAATATTATTCTGAGACTACTATTCAGTCTTAAACCGAGAGATTAACTGTGAACAATCACCACCCGGGATAGCTCGCTCTGCCCAAACTTGAGTCGCACTCTGAAACCGAACAGCGCCCAACCTCTCTCGCAGAGAGATAGCTTCAATTCCCTCCTCATCACTGGAACTTCCCATGGGGAGTCAAAGGGATGGGGTGACCTTGGTCCTAGGATCGCAAGCTCTCCCCTTTCTACGGATTCCGAGGAAACGTTCTTCGGATTCTCAGATAGAAGAATCTGGACATTACAGCCACAGTGAACGATGCAACAATCGGCCAACTTCCGTGTCTCACTCGTTCACTTTAAGAGAATAGCTGGTAATAAAAGCGAAAGTGAGGGAAGCGAGGCGAAAAGGTCAAAAATCAACGAAAAAGATTTAATTTTTCAGTTTAGCCTTTCTCCTCCTCTTCCATCAGCATCTTCAAGTCTGATCTCCAAGGTAAATGTTGTACATTACACTTAATAAAACAAATTTATTAAAATGAGATTTTTAAATGAGATCCTTTAAAATGAGATCTTTTTCGAATCTTTACCTCGATTTTCTGATTTTTGGTGAATTTTTAAAGATTCATTTTTGGAATTTAATTTATTAAATGCCGATCACGTGATTTCCTTTTCTGGTACTTTAAATAAAATTATCGTCACTTGCATAACAACTAAATAGACAAAAAAAAATTTTCTTTCTAATGCAGCAGACGATTGGATATTATACAAAACAATAAATATCCCTTACGATTTTTTTTTATAAATATATATATATATATATATATATATATATATATATATATATATATATATATTACATCAATTGTATACATTGATCGTCGCATTTATTATAAACATATATATATTTATTTTTTTGGCATTAATTGCATACATTGACCGTTGTATTTAATTTGAATATACTCCGTATTCAGCTAGTTCTATAAATAATTTCAGTTGCCTCACTGTTACCTTTCCCAAAGCGAAAAGAGAGAGAAAATGATCCATTATCATAGAAGATAAATGGAATTTAATAGAGCTATGACAATTTTACTTTGAAGTGACTTGAAATGCTGGCCGCTTCTATGGCAACCAGTTCCATTCGTTCCCCCGTTACCCAAATAGTATTCCAAAATAGATGACATTGAAACATTTTCTCGTGCAAACTTCTGTATCGGCGGCAGTTAAGCAGAACATTAGCTTTATTCTTTTTAGTGCAGGTTATTTTTATGGTAGCAATAGGAACTTTTAGTTTTGTCGCATCGCCGTGATTTTGGAAATGGACTCGAAAAGATTGCGTCATTTCCAGAGGATGAAGTTGTTTTTTTATTTTCCCCAAGTTGTATAATTGACGATTGTCACACCCTCATTTTGCATGGCGATGTTTTTGAGTTGTGTGAGCTAGCATTCGAAAATAAAAATACGTATAAACGCACGTTTAGATTGTGATACAGTCGAACACCGTTATAGCGAACCCGGTATATAACGAACTCCAGGATATAGCGAACGAAAATTTTGGTACCGCCGTTTTCCTATAATTTAGTGTTGTATCAGTTTAACCTTTTCCTTATGGGGTGAGATAGTATGTATCCCAAGAATGCGAGCCTAAGAGTGAATATATATATATGTATGTATGTATATATATATATATATATATGTATGTATAAATATATATATATGTATATATATATATATATATATATATATATATATATATATATATATATATATATATATATATATATATATATACAGTCGAACCTCCATATATCGAAGTAGCAAAATACCGGAAAAAAATTCGATATATAGAATTGATCTTAGTTTTATCATAATTCTCCTAAAACATTAAAATTAAAGCTAATTTTCGTATACGAAACTCCATTTCTAATTTATATGCGAATCCCATTAAATGAAAGTTAATAACTAAAAAATGAATTAATATGAAAGATTTATTTAGTACTATATACCTTTAAAAAAAAACAATAATCCAGACAGTGGTTACAGTGATCACAGTTACATTCTTAAAAAAAAAAACTACGAATATTTTGCTGAACAGCCAGTTTTGCGGAAAATTCAAAGAAATGTTCGCATTTATTCAGTCCATTAAAAACTTCACCAGGGACATTTTCCACGAGTTGAAGTCCACGAAGTATTGTTTCAAATGCCAAAATTTGGGAGATTTTATTCTAAAGTGGAATAAAATCTCCCAGTATGTTGTGAAAAAAAAATTCGATATATAGAGATTTTTTCGATATATAGAAACAGTTTTTCTATGTAATGAACATGGAGATTTGCCAAGAGTTCGATATATAGAAAATTTCGATATAGGGAAGTTCGATATATGGAGGTTCGACTGTATATATATTCACTATTAGGCTCGTATTCTTGGGACACACATGCCATCCCACCCCGTAAGGAAAAGGTTAAACTGATACAATACTAAATTATAGGAAAACGGCGGTACCAAAATTATTGTTCGTTATATACCGTGTTCTAAAAACATTACAGTCGAACCCCGTTATAGCGAACCTGGTATATAGCGAACTCCCGGATATAACGAACGAAAACTTAGGTCCCGCCGTTTTCCTGTTGTATTTAATGCTAATTTATCCTTTTAGAGCGAACCTCCGAGATCTTAAGAATCGGCTATAACGAACATTTTTTTTCAGTCCACTACTGAATTTTTTTTTAATGTTTAAACTTTTTAAGAATGTTGAAGATGAAACGAATGTTGAACAAGCAAAGATTTATGAAGAAGATGATGATGACGAAGATTTTTACCTATCGCGATCGACGTGGATAGAAAAACACAAAATTTCATCATTCTCAGATTGTGGCCGGGCAGTTGTTCGAAACACGTGATGATGAAGTAATATTACATGTAAAAATAAGACCGATGAAGATATTGTGGGAGAAATTAAAATGACTCATTCTGCATCTGATGCTGATGAAGAGGAGCCCATGAATGACGAAACCTCCACCCTCTCGGATGCTATGGCAGCGATGCGAGTCATTAATAAGTTTTTGTCAACACAAACAGTGGAAGAAAGAGTGTTGGAGTCATTCTATGCATTGGACGAAGAAATTTATAAAATGTTTTTGAAATCGGCATCACGTCGGCAGAAAATCACCGATTATTTCTGTGTCTAAACAGTGAGCGACAATTAAAGATAAAATCGATTTTGTTTCCATTTGTCTTCATTTTTAGTTAATTTAATGAGTATTGTGCCAGTTTAATGTAATCGATTTTAGTCCTTTTAATTCGTTAACGATAATTTTTAATAGCTTTTATCATTCCTTCAATACATCATTATTGAATACACATTGCAACTAGTGAGTTATACATTTTGTGAACTTTAACATTTTTGTGAACTGTTCGAATAGAGTGAGCAAAACCTTTGGTCCCTTGAAGTTCGTTATAACGGGGTTCGACTGAACATATAAATGTACGTTTAGATGATTGTGATATTTAAAGATTCATTTTTAGAATTTAATTGATTAAATGCCGATCGCGTGATTTCTTTTTCTGGTACTTTAAATAAATGTATCGTCATGTGCATAACAACTAAATAGGCAAAAAAAAATTTTTTTTTCTTGCTAATGCGGCAGACGATTGGACATTCTTTTGTTTATAAAAATATCCCTTACGATTTTTTATAAATGTTTTTTTTACATCAATTGTATACATTGATCGTCGTATTTATTATAAATATATATATATATATATATATATATTTTGCATTAATTGCATACATTGACCGTCGTATTTAATTTGAATGTACTCCGTAGCGAAGCGGGGGTTTTCAGCTAGTTTGATATAAATGGGATGTGTTTATGCTACATGTCCCACCTTACAAACATGCTGAATAAGGAATCCACAGTTCTTTTTGATAAAGACTCCTGAAGTCGGCTTTAACCCATGCCCTTATACAAAGTGCGACATTTTCGTAATTTTGAACGGTTTGTTTTTACAAAGGTGGGCAGACCCCTCGTTTGCCGTACAAATAGAGGGGAGAGAGATGCCTCGAACGCACATAACAACCCCCCGTTATCCAAAGTTGTGATACTCCGGGCTTTGAGCTATCCGCAAACACCGTAGGAAAAATGTCCACGCGCGAACACTATTGTACAGCTCATATTCAAAATATTAGAATAACTCCCTTTTTTTTACAAATTGAAAATATCATTTGGTAATTTAATGTCTTTTAATGCAAATATGCAAACGATATTTTTATTAAGAACTTATTGTTGATTAAACTTATTTATTATCTTAAAATTAATATCATTTTTGAAAAGATTAATTGAAAAAAAAATTATTTTGAAAAGTCAAAATATTAGAATATTTATTCAAGTGGTTCAAAATATTAGAATATTTCACATTAATTCTCCTTTAATTATCACAAATTCATAACTGGTGGCATCATTTATTAAATTCAGACGATTTTATTTAAAATCAGTATTCTTTTTGCAGTTTGTTTGCTTTTTCGTCTTAAAATGGGTCGTGTGAGTGATATTCCTGAATCTATTAAACTTCGTATGGTTGATTTGTATCGGCACGGTAAAAATCAATGTTATATAGCGAATTATTTACATTGTTCGCAATCAAGCTTTAGTAAAATACTAACACAATATTCAAAAAATGGAAAATTACAAAATAATCGCCGAAATGGCGGCCGAAAACCAAAAACATCTGCTAGAGATGACAGGAAACTGAAGCGTATAGTTAAGAAAAACCGTTTTCTTAACTATACGCTTGTGCTAAGTGTGCGATTCTTGCACCGAAAATGGAAAGAAGAAGGAGTTGAAGTTTCTAAATCGACAACATTAAGACGTCTCCATAAATTTAAGTTTGAATCTCGTGTACCGAAAACAAAACCTCTCATGACTGCAAAAAAAAAGCGTATAAGATTGAATTGGTGTAAATCAAGACGTTTATGGAGCGAAGAAGATTGGAAAAAAATATTATTTAGTGATGAAAGTATGTTTTGTGTTTCATATGGTAATCTAGGTATTCGAGTTTGTAGAATGAAGCAAGAAGCATTTGATAAAGAATGCCTTAAACGTTCGGTAATATTTGCTGCTAGTGTCATGGTTTGGGGTTGCATGAGCGCAGAAGGACCTGGAAAGTTATGCATAGTCTACGTAAAGGTTAACTCTCAGATATATCAAGAAATTTTGGAATATTACATGATTCCATCATCAGAAGATTTATTTGAAGATGATTTCATCTTTCAACAAGATTTAGCGTCACCACATACCTCGGTGTCATGAGAATTGGTTCCATCAACGTAAAATTAAGGTACTTCCTTGGCCACCAAACTCACCAGACATTAATCCCATCGAAAACTTCTGGGGTATAATGAAGAAAAACTCCAAGAAAATTCTCCTTAAAGTAAAACTGAGTTAGTGGCACATATAAAGTCTATTTGGGCTAATATTGATAGAAATGTTTGTAAACACCTTGTATATAGTATGTAAGATCGATTGTACGCTGTTATTAAAGCCAAAGGGGATGCTACAAAATATTAATTACCATTTACTTCATATTCATAAGGTAATATTTTTGCGCAAAATAAAATATTCTAATATTTTGAACCAATTTAAATTTTATTCTAATATTTTGATGTGTTTCAGAGAGCTGTTGTATACCTAATTTATTGTATTTTATATTTTGTAAATGTTAAAATCTTATCTAAACATTCCAGATTTAATTTATAAGAAACTTAATTGCATTTACTTAGTATCAAAAATAAATAAATGGAAAATAATTTCTTTCTTATTACTTTTTCTCAATTATTCTAATATTTTGAATCTGAGCTGTATAATGACACTGATTTGTAGATAGCAATGTAAGTTTAATCACTGCAAATCCTCCAGGAGAAAAACCTGCCGGGACTAACATTGATTTGAGAAATTGTATCGAATTAGATATCAAAATTAAAGAGGATTTTGCGAGGACATACGGTTGCAATTTTTTAAGGACTCGACTAAAAATGATTTGAAATGTTTGACGTCTAAAGTTAAGCCAAAAATATCCGAGTTTTAGATAAATACCCGTGCACGGAATACATTGGAGGCATGAATTGCGTCATTGGATTCATTTAATTTAAATTAACTTTAACCCTTCAGCGGACGCGCCCGTGTATAAAGTGCAACATTTTCGTCATTTTGAATGATTTTGTTTTTACATGCAAGGTTTGAATGTTCTAAACAGTTTCAATTTATAGCTACACCCTTTCTAATGCAGGCCTGATTTTCTGACCCTCGTATTCCTTTCCATTAATTTGTTTGTCGTGATTGAACCGTGTTAAACCGGCGATTATACTGCATTACAATACGACAAAAGCAGGAGTTGATGTAGTCGATTCAACGTGGAGCTATGACACGGTATCCGGCATATCACGAAGATGGACGATCTCATTATTTTTTATTTTTTTGGCCATAATAAGAATCCATCCGCCAGTTGTCATGAGATCCAATAAACCGGAGAGTTTCGAAATAAGGCTTTTGTATATAGATTCTTTGGCCTTTCATTATAAATATATCTCAATATTATCGACATTTTATATCTCGTCATAAAACGCAGAATTATTATTTTCAATTTGAAAAAAGAAAAGAGTTTCTTACGAAAGGAATTAATCAAGGTTGAAAGAGCCGTTGCACTCTGTGCCACGCGCGCCTGCTGGTGTTTTAAAAATTGGCGCGACCGCTGAAGGGTTAATGTGTCATTTGGGGGGCGTCCATTAATTGCGTGAGCCTTTTAAGGGGGGGGGAGTCGAGCCGAATCTCACCCAGTCTCACGTGGGGGAGAGGGGGGGGGGGGTCAAGGCAAATACCACGTAATTTTTTTTGTCCGCAAGAAACAGTGTAAAATTGCGAGAAAACTGGGTTATATTAAGTAAAACATGTTTCTACACTAAAATATGGCTAAATCCTACACAATAGTTCCAGTAGTCACACACGAGTCCCCGAGGACTGAATTAGGATGAATATTCTTTTGCGAATTTTAGTAGTTCCTATCTAAGTATTTTATTGTTCGATTTTTTCGCCGTGATTCTAGACTACGTTCTTAAAAGTCTTAAATACTAGTCTTGACTAGTCTTAAATAAAAATAATTAATCAATTTAAGTTTTTTTAAATAAATCCAACGCAATCGAGCACAGATTAACGCATTTACACTAAAAATACGCATTTTGAAAAATCTCACGTGAGATTAGGGGGGTGGGAGGGGTCGAAAAATCGCCTCACGTTATTAATGGACGCCCCCCTTTGAACTTTACTGATGCTTTACTGATGATCCTATCTTTCGAAAACTATACTGTTTTGAAGTTAGGATGCAACTTGCCCTCTAGGTGGACGGATGACTTGTCTTTCAGAAGTAAGTTGCTTTGTGTCAGCTTTTGAACTGTGATAAAGGCTACTGAAGCCAGCCCCGCAAAGAAAGGGGTTGGGGGGCGTTTATGTGTCAATTGCTGCAGCTGAGAAGTTTACTGATGATCCATCTCTGGAAAGCTATACTGTTCCAAAGTCAGGATGCCTTCTAGGAAGACATGGCCGACAGCAATAGATGCTTTGTGTTAGTTTTTGTATTTAGAAAGGATGGTTAACGATACGATCCAAAGTTCCTAAACAGTAGGCACATTCTCTCACCCCTCACCCCTCCAAAAATTGATGGATGGAGTTGATTCTTTCCAGTCCCTCCTCGGCTTCTTTGCAGTTCATTTCATTGTAACCCTCCAATTTCTTAGAACTAGCCCATGGTCGCTTTTAGTTTCATATTTTCTTTTGCAAAATAACTCAACTGAATGAGACATATTAAGGAATGTTACCATTACCTGCCATCATTAAGTATACGTTGTTAAGGGGTTGCGGGAGCTCAGCCAAAAAAAAATTAACAATCATTGCTAAAGTCACTATAAGGCCGATTCTAAAGCATCGTGATTAAAAAATGCGAATTTCCATTACTCCAGAACAGAGTATAGAGAAAATAGCTCACTTCTACCCAGACTTGGGTGTATATAATTTGAAGTGGCAGTCTAAATGAATTTGATACAAACACAGTTTATACGTGAAACAATGTTTATTGAATTCGTTGCACATACAGAATTTGCTTTTACACCAGTAAGCATACGTACTACTTGTACGGAATATATATTAGCATTCAATAGAAATACACATCGCAAATACTCACAAACCAGCAGAGAGTCAAACCAGCAGTACTGCCACGTAAACTTTGGGCCCCCTAAGCACTAGCGCCGGCTAACACCTGGAACTGCTTACCTCGTAGCTCCCCTAACTCGCTTATCTATCAACCTTAACAACCTCCTCTTCAACCTTCCTCTCTTTAATCAAGCTGCATGGTATTTATACCAAGCGCGTATACCGAAATTAGCATATCTCAAGCAGCTTCTTTAATTCATTCACTCAAAAGTTCGATTCTTGTGAATAGAATCTCATGTATACCTTACAAGAGTTAAAGATAAGACTGAGAAACCCAACACCCAATGATTTTAAAAATGACACCCCTCTCTTATGTACAATTTTCAAAATTAAGGTATCTATATTTTATCATTACATCAAATTGTCGGGGGTAATTTTTTTTAACTTAAAAAACGGAGTAAAAATTCAGCAAGTGCTAAAATAGAGTGTGGATTACATCACTCTCTGTGTGTACTTTTGTTCGCAATTCAGATATCTACACTTAATCATATCAAATAATAAAGTGTTGGAAAATATCATCACTTTTAAAATGGAGTAAAAATTTAGCAAGTTACTAAAATATAGCGTGGATTACAACTATGATATTTATAAAACTTCTCGATATACACAGTTGAGTATTTCAGAAGTAGGAGATACTACAGTGACAGAATCAAAAGAGCGGACTCTAGATAAACCTACATACAACTGTTCGTGACTAAACACTGGATTTGATAGGTCTAAACATATTTTGTCAAAAGATCAGCGGTCGTAACACACGCGGTTACGACCGCTACACACTCAGCGGTCGTAACCGCGTGTGTGTAGCGGTCATGCCGCCACTACACACACGCGGTTTTAAATTGCGGACGGCCGCTAATGTTTACATCCGGTAGTTGCAGCCGTTGCCATTCGGAGTGTACAAATATCGTCGATTTTTGTGCCGCATACCTACGCGTTTTATATACAGTGGTACCTCGACTTAACGAGTTTTTCGAGATACGAGCATTCTCTCGGTAGAATTTTTGCTTCGAGTTACGAGCTAAAATTCGGGTTACGAGCAAGCTTCAGATATCCCACCGCTAGTTTGAGCAGCGAATGCCATGTTACGCGCCCATCAAATGAGAACACGAGAAGCAGATAATATTTACAACCTTTATGTACAATTATTATACAATTGTATACATATTATTTTGAGACTACTATCCAGTATTATACCGAAAGATTGGATTCTGAGAAAACGTTCTCCGGATTGTCAGAAAGAAGAATCTGGACATTACAGCCACAGTGAACGACGCAACAATCGGCCAACTTCCGTGTCTCACTCGTTCACTTTAAGAGAGTAGCCGGTAATAAAATCGAAAGTGAGGAAAGCGGGGCGAAAAGATCAAATATCGACGAATAAGATTTAATTTTTCAGTTCAGCCTTTCTCCACCTCTTCTATCGGCATCTTCAAGTCTGATCTCCAAGGTAAATGTTGTACATTACGCTTAATAAAACAAATTTATTGCAGTACATTCTATTGTATTGCATTTTTATACAATGTTCGTCGTTTATAAGCACGTTTTTCTTATTTAAAAACATGTAGCAAAAAAATTACGGTGTTTTAGGGGAGCCCGGAACGAAATAATGGCATATTCATTCATTTCAATGGGGAAAATGGATTCGAGATACGAGTATTTCGAGTTACGAGCCAAGTCATGGAACGAATTCAACTCGTAAGTCGAGGTACTACTGTATATATAAACATATATATACATATTTATATATGTTTATATATATATAACCCTAAGAGCCGACGCTCCCCCCCCCCCAAAAAAAAAAAAAAATAATAATAATAATAAAAAATAAAAAAATCTGGACTTGAGCCACCCCTATAAGAGGTCAGGCGTGAATCATGAACCCGTTCGTGGTGACCTCTAAAAAGGACTATTTTCCCCCCTCATTTTCCCTTTTCGGTTTTAAACCCCTCCCACCCGTGCAGGTGTGCGTATTTGTAAACTAACCGACAGAAGCAACAAAGCCGACCTGCCACCCGACATGCCGCAGATAAATGACCGAAGTCGAGGTACCACTGTATATAGATTCTTACTTCTTATGTACCATAACACCACCATAAATTTTGTCAGCTATTTGAAAGTGAGTGCTATGGCAGTGGTTCCCAACCTTGGGTACGCGTACCAGTACCGTTACGCAAGCAGCTACCGGTACGATTTACCTACCGGTAATGATTTTACAAATTAAAACAAAAATCTATTCAAAATCTGTATTACAAAAAAAGAAAAGAAATGACTATAATAACTAATTATCCATACGTTTTAATATTTAAGTTTGGAATTTCTTATCCATTGTTTGTGTTGTAATACTTTATAGGGATTTACCTAATCTCAAAAGATGCCTTTTCCACCCAAATGTGTTATCTATGACCGCACCATAAAAATTTGGCACTCGCCTGCGAATTATAACTGTGTCTGTCACTGTGTTTGCGAATTATAACTGTGTCTGAGAAGTTTCTTGCCGAGCAGTAAAAATTTTTAATGCCGTTTGCGACCACATATTTACGTGAAAAGGATTTTCTGCAATGGCTGCGATGAAAACCAAACATGGAGCTTTGCCGGACATCGAATCGGATCTTCGCCTTAAACTGACAAACACTGAGCCCGATATTACTTCTTTAGTTAATAATAACCAGGCCCAACATTCTCACTGATTATATATTTTTTAAAGTGACACATATTATATTTTATGTATATGTTTAGCGATAAAAATATATCCCAAGTTACTTGCCTTTATTACAAATGTTCTCCATCGCATTTTATTCCCCGTTTCAAAATTTTTGGTCTACCGGTACTATATCAAATTGCGTACAACGTACAGGTACGGTACTATAAAAAGGTTGGGAACCCCTGTGCTGTGGGATCATATTGTGTGCCTGTTTATATTCTCTATGAACTGATTCAAGCTTTCAACGAAGTAAAAAGTAAACAATAGAAATAAACAAAATTAAAATTCAAGCATAGACTGCTAAATCACTATAACATAAAACTTATCCTGCAAAAAAAAACATTTTCAATAAGGGATGTCTTTTGGGCTTACCTGCATCCTATTCAGAAAGTTCCCCTTGAGGTAATTGACATGGTTAGGCTCCCTGATGACGAGACCTGTCGGTTACCTCTGTTGTTTTATGGTTCAGTTCCGGCACTTATACAGAATCTTGCCGTTGGTGCGTGGATGCCCAGAGTGCTTGATTTCTGTTTCTTTTTGTCTATTTTAGTATAATTTTTTTTATCTATATCTGTTGGATTATTTATAAGCTTTCAACGAAGAAAGTCTTTCAAATCTAAAAATTTTCGTACTCCTTTTGTCCGCGCAAAATATTATTTTGACGAACGAAATTATAGTTAAACGAAATAGCATTGTCTGTTCTTAAAAGGCAAATAAAAAGCTAAGCGTACTTCTTTGAAAACTACGTGTGTGGTCTTTATTTCCCAGTATTAGAAATTTGATTGATCGGAGGTCATTAACATATCCATTGTTTAAAATAATTTGTCCGGATATTAATTTGTTTTTGGAATTGTGGTCATTTCGTACAAGCACCAGTTGTGCTCGAGTCCTGCGTGTGGTAAAAAATAAAATACTCCGTCGAGAAGAGGTAGTTAAAAAGAAAACTGAGATTTGTGGATTTTTTCCCCTTCCAAAACCAGATATATTCGATAGGTGTGTGTAATATGTGAGTTGGTGGAACAGTCTGCCTGCCATTTCAGTTTCTTAGAATCGTTGCATGGCCAGGTTTTACGCAATGTTAATCAATACTAATCTATAAAGAGACAGAGCGGATTTTGTATGTGGAGGGTAATCTCCTGAGCCACTGCCCCTATTTGAAAAATTATTTCACTATTTCAAAGGTACATTATCCCGGATGGACATAGGCTATATATTATGCATATCTGATCAGTAGAAAGAGAGTTAGGGGCCTAAATGTTGAGCCGATGCTTCACCTTTACAACTTTTCTTTTGTCAACCATAGTCAAGTAACCATAGCAACACATCTACCGATATTTTCACTTATTATCAGTAAAACATTTAACATTTGAATTTTCTTTGTCAACCATAGTTAAGTAACCATAGCAACACATCAAACTACATTTTCATTTGTTATCAGTAAAACATTTAATATTTTAAAGATTCAAGTGGAGGAGGTATCGATAAATACAAAAATGATTTTCGAAATTGGCAACATTTGAGGGTTTATTGAAGAAAATTACATTTGGAACGACGCTTTTTGTTGGACATTTAAAGCAAAAAAAGATTCACAATTTATTGGCTATCAACTGGAAATTTATTGGTATAATATTACAGAAGTTTATTTAACTTATAAACTTTACGTTTTTGAATTTATGTACAATTTTATGCAGAATTAATTTTTTTTTTCTTTCTAAAGCGGCAGACGATTGAACATTGTCAAAAAAAATATTAAAATACAGTAAAAGTAATGTTCTTAACACAGTACTATAGTAACTGTACTATATTCTTTAGTATGTTCTATTAGATTAATTTGAATATTTTCTTCTACATTATTTTGTCTATAAAAATATCCCTTACGATTTTTTATAGATATATTTTTTTGGTTGTTTTTGGCATTAATTGCACACATTGACCGTTGTATTTATTATATACATATATATATATATATATATATATATACAGTATGCCCACTAAAGTCCCTTCCCACCCTCTTAACTTCGGAACGGCTGCTGCTATATTCATAAAAGTGGTGTCTAGGTATAGTAAAGTAGACATGCGCTACTGAATGAAACCACCTACCACGCCACCTGGTGGAAAACTGCGGAGTTAGCATTCCTATCTCGAAAACGGAACGAGATAGGGAAAAAAAGTGATTTACAAAGTTGTAGAAAATCATCGATTTAGTACGAAAAGATACCTTGTGGATATTAATGAGAAGACTACAATGGTTAAAAAGCGCATTTGTTTTTTCGTGATTTCTACACTGTGACGTGACAAAAGGATCTGATAAAGAAAAAAAAAACCAATTTTAACAATATACCTTTATTTGAGATGTTCAAACTTCTCACCGTCAGCTGCAGCACACATTTGGATCCTCATTTGAATCTCAAGTTGCACACGTTGGAGCATAGAGCGTGACACGTTGGCACAAGCGTCCGTAATGCGTCGTTTAAGGTCTTGCAATGTTTGTGGAGGGGTCGCATAACCTTTCTGTTTCAGGTATCCCCACAGGAAAAAGTCCAGTGGAGTCAGATCAGGCGAACGTGGAGGCCACTCTTCGAAACCGCCATACCCAATTATTTGGTCCCCGAATTCCTTGACGAGGTACTGCTTCACTGGAGATCTCAGTTTTGGAATACTCAGCCATGACCACGAGCATCAACATACTACAACCCCAAGAATATGTCTCTTTTATAGCTGTCTCAGGTGAACAGGCGTGACGTTTCTTACGTATTTGCATACTGCAAAAATTTCGAACACCAAACGCAAGTTGCGTTGAGTTGATGCGACACTATTTTACACGATCTGCGTATTGTCTACTCTGTTTATAAAGACAATCAGTACAAGGATGAAACCCTCGAGGTTTGAACCGCGGTCCTTTTGATTGGGGATCAAAAGCGATATACCACTGTGCACATTGCGGTGTCGTGTTTTGCCCGAAAGATAATCATTTCTCCTTTCGTTCAAGTTTCAGAACGTCACAGTGTAGGAAATCACGAAAAAACAAATGCGCGTTTTAACCGTTCTATTCTTTGCATTAATGTCCACAAGGTATCTTTTCGTACTAAATCGATGATTTTCTACAACTTTGTAAATCGCTTTTTTTCCCTATCTCGTTCCGTTTTCGAGATAGGAATGCTAACTCCGCAGTTTTCCACCAGGTGGCGCGGTAGGTGGTTTCATTCAGTAGCGCATGGCTACTTTACTATACCTAGACACCACTTTTATGAACATAGCAGCAGCCGTTCCGAAGTTAAGAGGGTGGGCATACTGTATATTGGCATTAATTGCATACATTGACCGTTGTATTTAATCTGAATGTACTCCGTAGCGAAGCACGGGTATTCAGCTAGTCTTTTAATATTTTAGTCTATTTTTTTTCCGCCAACAGGCCGTTGGCAAAAGTCAGTTCTTTTCTCAACACAACAGACCAGTAATTTAAAACAAATTCAGTCCCTGAAAATAAAACCACTCACGCACGCATTTAAGTCGTGAATATTTGCTCTTCACAGATGGAGAAACGCGGACGAAATTTTATACGGTTGTCGATCACGGTCGGGTCGCTATGCCGAGAGAGGTTAGATCAAGGGTTCCCAACCTTTTTAATAGTACCGTACCTGTACGTTTTAAACAATTTGATGACGTACCCGCAGACCAAGAATTTTGAAATGGGGAATAAAATGCAATGGAGAACATTTGTAATATAGATAAGTAACTTGGGATATATTTTTATTGCTAAACATATACATCTAATATATAAAAATGAATGTTTGTCTGTAATTGTATAGAAATCCACAGTTTAGGAGCGACGATCGTGAAATTTTACAATACAGGCGTCGTTAAAAAGATTAAAAATTGTAATCCAAAAGCATATGTACATATGTAATCCAAAAGCGTCTGCTTTTGGGGACCATATAGGATGTGCTTTTTGAAATTCTTGGTTTAGGTTATGAGGTATTCGATTTTCAACCCTCTGCCTAGGCAACCATTTCCAGGAAGAACGTCTAAATCGACGAAGCAAGCTGTTTCCAGCATTCTAGCCCTAGTAGATGGCTTCTTTCCCTCGAACTGTTAACGACCGGGCAATAATACGCCATTTTTTAATACGCCACGTGCATGCTACAGAATCGAGTAGAGGTAGCACAACTAATCTGCGTTTTATAATCGTCACGGATCTTCCTTTTTAAGGGGGATTAATTTTGAAGCGAATCGTCTGCGGAATCGACGTTGCCATTGGATAACCTTTATTTATTTATTTATTTATTTATTTATTATTAAAATGCAGTTCCGGGAGATTAAATTGCGTTAGATTTCACTCGCTTTTTTAAATGATTCTGAACAGTTTCCTTTCTCTAGTTCTAATGATATCGGTCTCGAAAGATTTATATAGATGAAATTTGGATTTCGCCAAATCTCGTCTATGTAAATGCCCGCCAAATCTATGTTTGGATTTTCGGGCAATCGCCAGACGCTTACAGAAAAATGGCGATGGTAATTTATCCGCCAGTGACCTTCGAAATTCTGTCCGAGGCGTCCAACTCAGAATCATTCCAAAGCGCGGGTCCTTTTTTTTTTGTCTGGACAGAGTTATGCTACAAGAAACGAATCCACACCGAGAAAATTTGAGCTTTAATAAAGCATAAAATTAAAATTTCCAGTTGACGATAGGTAGTTCTCCAGTTCATAAAAGAATATAATTTGGAACATTTGGCACACTCCACCAGCAGCTGTTTCGCTCGATTTTTGTGGGCGGTTACATAACACTGTCCAATTAGAGTGTTCGATGTTCGGAGAGGGACAAGTACGCTTCGAATATACGTCTGTAATCTTAATCACACGCATAACTTACGTAAAACTACATATATATACTTATACTTAATTCGTAATATGTATTCTTTATTCGTCTAAGTAATACGTATACGCATATACACATCTCTTATGCGTATACACGTCTTTGGGTCACGACGCAGTCGTGAAAATAATGGACATTGGTTGCGGATAGTTTGAAGAAAATAGATGTCATTTTGAATATTGGGAACGGCTTCCTTATACGCGCACTTTCTCGCCAAGCCAAAATTTTCACGCCAACCTTGGCGCCGCTTTTGTTTACACCAGCCCTTTGCATGTCAAAATGTCTGAATAGCATCATATCATGACCATGATTCCCTCATTATGATATGACGAGGGGAAAAGAACAAGCCGCGCCGCGAGGATTGGCGCGAAATCTTCTTGGCGAAAAAGTGCGCGTGTACGGAATCTTGGCCGAATATTGAATCATTTAATTAAAAGAAATGAATTCCAATTAATATATATTTTTAACGTATAACTACATATGTATACTTATACTTAGTTCGTAATATGTATTCTTTATTCGTTTCAGTAATACGTACACGCATATACACATCTCTCTATTTTCATCATTTCCATGTTTTTATTAACTCGCTTTCTTGTTTGTCCAGTACAAATCTTGCAATCGGTTTTTAACTAACTTCCCGACTAGCTAGACATTTGAATCTTTTAGAATAGCTCAGAATACGACGACAGTGCATAATTTTAATACTTTTAGCCATCTTTAAGCAGAATTTGAATTCATTTTCAGTTCGTTTTGTTTCGTAGACTGGTGCGGCCCTCTATCGGCCGGGACGGGAACAAAAATTTTCAACGCGAATTAACATCCAATTAACTTCATTCTCTTTCAAATTGATGGGATAATTCATGAAAAACTTTTTTAAAGTATCTATTAACCTTTTCCTTACGGGGTAAGATAGCATGTATCCCAAGAATGCGAGCCTAAGAGTGAATATATATATATATATATATATATATATATATATATATATATATATATATATACATATATA
>OU015492.1:228400480-228402980 GCA_907164885.2 Dolomedes plantarius | reverse complement strand
TGTTAATGACACATTACTGTGCAATAATTACGATGTGCCAGTTTCATGATTCTTGTTTTATTGTCAACCAGCCATCGAACCACTTGACGCTCGAATCACAGTTCACTTGAATTAATTGGACTCACTACCCTTAAATCTTTAAAACATTCGATTTTTTTGAAGAAAAAAAATATATGTTAAAGCCCGATCATTTCTGAACAAAATAAAGCAAACCGCGTTAAAATATTCGGCTTAGTTCCGGAGATATTGATATTCTAAATATTTAATTACCGATCAAGTTTATGGTAAGAAAAATTTTAAACGCATTTTTCTCAAAATGTAATTTTGCATCATTCCGCGACTGATATCTCAAAAACTATGAAACATAATTCCATGAAATTTTTATCACCGCATAATTATGTTATTTTATTACGTCTGAACTAGAATTATCGCAATCGCTGCACATTTTATTATTTTTTCGGGGGCAAATTAATGCAAAAATTAAAGGAAATTTTAAGTATATTTTGAGCAGTTTTAAAAAAAATTGAAAAAATATTTTAATGGTGAACATTTTATGTTCAATTGTATTTTGAATTATTTATTTTAAATATAAAACGGGAATTATACATTTAAGTGTAAAATTAATTTCATAGTTCTACGCGCAAGCCAGTATACAATAAAAATGCTTAAAGAACAAGGTATATCTAAAGCATTTAAAAAAAATTATTTAAAATATGCAAAATAAATATTCGATTTGCATTTAATAGGCAAACTGCTCATGAATAAATATGCAAAATAAATATTCGATTTGCTTTTAATAGTCAAACTGCTCATGCATTTTATATGCATTTTACATGCAATCAAGAAAATAATATTTTCAATTCTGCGCTGTTAAAAGTTAAGAAAACAATCAAAATTATAAATCTCATTATTTATTATTAAATTTAAACTCTCAATCTAATTACTGCCACAACCGCACAAGACTAAATCCGCAAAAAAAAAAAAAAAATCTCGCCATGCAGACCACGCCATACACAAAATCGCCAAACTTGGTAGGGAGGTGCGTCTAACAAAGCTGTACCATTATGGAAACCGAAACTATCTTAATTGTCTCATTTCGGGCAAAGAAATCTCCATCAACGTCCAACTTAAATTTTGCAAGTGTGCTTTCGTTGACTTTGCAGTGTTTCACGGCATTATGTTTTGTTTTTGGCGTGAAATTGACCACTAAATAAGGGGGTATGCCGTCCAGTTCTCGTTAATGAACGTGTTTTGCTTCGAGTGAGAACGAATATAAAAAAAAACAAAAAAGTTCCAGGAAATAAGCTCGTGTTATTGTGTTGGAGTATCCACTCTTAAATTCGTCCGTACGATCAGTTTAGGCTTCCACAATAGGCCCACAAACAAGGTCAACGACCAAAGTTCACTTTAATTTATTTATTAAGACCGGATTGTAGATTATCGCTTTCATTCCTTTATGGCCATTTCCTGCGTTCTTTTTTCTTCTTTCTTCTTTTATGGAACTCAAAACAGCATTTCTCTTTCTGCGCCACTTCGCGGGACAAAAGAAACTTGTCAGAGTGCTTTATTGATTATTATTGATAAAGTAGTTGCGAAAAGTATGCGAAGACTTCGTACGCATATTAACGAAAAACCTTCTCCTCCTGAATCGGCTATGCCTTCGAGTTCATTAACTAGTTTTTTTTCTTTCCTTTCTTTCTTTCTTGATGTTCTGGATTCGTTCAAGACCCCGGTCCTGGCTGACTATCCATCGTTCAATTTCGTTTTCTGTTGATGGACGTAGCTGAGAAGTTGGGTTATGTTCTAGGTTAATTTATAATTCTTGAACTTGAATAAGACCTTTTTGATAAAAAGTCTTTTTTATGAATAACTAGCTGAAAACCAGTAGTACATTCAAATTAAATACAACGGTCAATGTATGCAATTAATGCCAAAAAAACATAAATATATACATTTGTAATAAATACGACGATCAATGAATACAATTGATGTAAAAATTATATATATTTATAAAAAAATCGTAAGGGATATTTATTTTTGTATAATATCCAATCGTCTGCTGCATTAGAAAGAAAAAAAAAATATTTTTTTCTGTCTATTTAGTTGTTATGCACGTGACGATAAATTTATTTAAAGTACCAGAAAAAGAAATCACGTGATCGGCCTTTAATAAATTAAATTCTAAAAATTAATCTTAAAAAATTAATCAAAAATCAGAAAATCGAGGTAAAGGTTCGAAAAAGATTTCATTTTAAAGGAACTTTTAGGATCTTTCTCGTGATATAAATTTTTTAACCCTGAAATTATTATTTTAAATGCAAACTTAAAAAAAATAAAAAAAAAAAACAGCTTAAAAATTTTATTTAAAAAATCTAAGAAGAATTCTTCAAAAATCTTTCTTAGTGCACCCCTACACCATAAGAAGAATCGCCATGCAAAATTTCAGTCCTTTAGGTCCAGCGGTTTGGTCTGTGCGTTGTATGTCAGTGAGTCAGTTACG
>OU015492.1:228395718-228399980 GCA_907164885.2 Dolomedes plantarius | reverse complement strand
TTTCCATTTTTTAATTAGATTCTCTGTAATTAAATATTTAGTCGCGATTTGGAGCCCCCGGACGAGTAAAAGCTCCGTAAATCCTAACGTATCCGTCCAAGAATTTTTTTTTTCGGACGAGCCTATACGGGAAAGATGACACTATACGGAAATCACAATTAAAATTGTCTGTCTTAATTTATCGATTAATTGTGATTTTTTTTCGATCGCCTGTACGCACCCGTTTTTCGGAAAAACACGCGATTTTGTCCGTGACCCTTTTTTCCAAATTGTCGAATCGATACGTAAATATCGTTACATTTTTACGAAATTTTTATCTCAGAGACCCTAGACATCACAGTTTCGAAAGCCAGAACCAAAATTAATTTACAGATTGTAGTTATTTTTTAATAATTTATTTTATGATTCGGAAACTCTTGCGAGAAATCTCATTTTGGAGATTTCGTTCTTCATTTCCGGACGAAGGTACAGCGAGTGAAAATAGGAGAAAAACCAGTTTTTCGACGTAATGCACGTGATGAGTTGGGGCGTTTGTTTTCTATGAGGGATTGAGTGGTTAAAGGAAATCAATTACTATTTCAGTGATAATCGATTAAAAAATCACATTTAGTAATGCAATAATTTTTTTGGAGAGCACTTAGTTAATATCATATAATTTGTGGTGTATTTGTGGAAAAAATCTATGAAGATTTCAAAGAATTTCAGCATGTGGAGGATGTGATATATTCGCTTTCAAGGAAATCGATTACTATTGCAGTGATATTCGATTAGTAATCCTATGTCAAAAATTTTGCCAAAATGTGCCAGAAAGGATTAAATTTATATGGGTAAAATAATGTATCGTGGTGAGGAAAAGGATGACAGCGACGCCCATTAACAAAGGGTTAAGGCTACTAAAAAATTGGTAATTACATTACCCGAGCAACGCCGGGACGGGTACAGCTAGTAAAATATAATAGTCACTTTAAAAAATATATAATTTGTGAGAAGGTTGGGCCTGTTTATTATTGACTAAAGAGGTAATATCGGGTTCAATGTTTGTCAGTTTAAGGCGAAGATCCGATTCGATGTCCAGCAAAGCTCTATATTTGGCTTTCATCGCAGTCATTGCAGAAACTCCTTTTTCACATAAATATGTGGTCGCAAATGGCATTAAAAATTTTACTGCTCGGCAAGAAACTTCTCGGACACAGTTATAATTCGCAGGCCAGCGCCAAATTTTTATGGGGCGGTCATAGATAACACATTCGGGTGGAGAAGGCATCTTTTGAGATTAGGTAAATCCCGATAAAGTATTACAACACAAACAACGGATAAGAAATTCCAAACTAAAATATTAAAACGTATGGATTATTAGTTATTATAGTCATTTCTTTTCTTTTTTCGCAATACAGATTTTTAATAGATTTTCGTTTTAAATTGCAAAATCATTCGCGTACCGGTACTGGTACGCGTACCCAAGGTTGGGAACCACTCGTATAATTCATATCTGACATCTGTTTACCGGTAGCGTTTCCCTGGATAACACCGGTATAGAACGGGGGACAGGAAAAAAAAATGCATCTTTTTGCAGAAAAAAAAAAAGTCCCTTGGATATGGAAATTAACAAGACATATTTAGCCCGCAATGGTTTCATGCTGAACTAAGAATAGAAATGGCATAAAAAAAAAATTCTTCCCACTCTTTTCAGCTCTTATAACTGTCACCAAAAGAGAAGCAGCCCAATTGTTCCCGCGAACTGACTGTACATGATAGATGTGTCTTAATGTGACACGACTGAACGTCGCGGGGACACAAAAGGGACGCGCACGCATAAAAATAATATTCGGTAACACTCATAAATGAAGTCGGGGCAATGTTTAGCTCCGTCGCTTTTCAATGGATGCGCGAAATCTGTTTTCCTGCCTGTCTACCCGCTGTAAAACGAACCCCGATGACTGAGTAGCAGAGGATGCCTTATGGTGCTTATGTATTCGTGCTGAGTTCTCTGCATGCAGACCCCCGACTCCTGTCATCACATTAGTCACGGTAAGCCCCCAAGGTCCCTCGTGTTTCTTGATCTAGTGTCCGCCGCCCCCCATTGTCACCATTTGACCCCCGGTTCTTTGATGCTCTGCATCCGGACCGAAAGAGGAGGCGATCCACGCATATGCAAAGTACGGAGTGAACATCAATCACTGGATTCCCCAAGGCACAGCAGAGCAGAGTGCATGAATGCAAACGCAGCATTACGCATGCCAACGATGCCGGAGAGGTCTTTCGTGAATTGTTGGGAGATCAACTGAATGATCTCTCGATCACCTGAAGCTGAGTATGATCCCAGGAAATATGAAGTCGTCTCGGGAAAAAGACTTCAACAACAATCACTCCTCATCTGTACCTTGGAACAAGAAGGGTCAAAGTCCATTTTAATCAAATGCCAGTTCATCAAAGTCAGTTTAACGAATTTTACAAATCTTAGGACACTGGCCCTTTTCTTTGGAACTTTGAGAGGACGTTGGCCCTTTTCTTTGGAACTTTGAGAGGACGTTGGCCCTTTTCTTTGGAACTTTGAGAGGACGTTGGCCCATTTCTTTGGAACTTTGAGAGGACGTTGGCCCTTTTCTTTGGAACTTTGAGAGGACGTTGGCCCTCTTCCTTGGAACTTTGAGAGGACGTTGGCCCTTTTCTTTGGAACTTTGAGAGGACAATGGCCCTTGACAGTTAAATGTATATCGTACCCTGATTTCACTCGTGCAGTTCACTCAATTTTCAAAGTTTTGGACAATGGCCCTTTTTGTTCCAAGGTTCCAAGGTACTTGTGAAGAATCGGAAATTCATCCAACGGGCAGTCATCGCACAAAAGTTCGTTACGTTAGCCCCCTTCTCGACGGCTGCGGACAATTTGCTGTTCAAGAGTCATAAATCTGGCACCGACAGACTGGATGTTGCCGGACAGGAAGTTTCCTTTGGGGTGTCGCGCACTAGCGGGTACACAGAACGAGAGAGGCAGAGATAGAGTTGATCTACTCTCGGAAGGTGATAGACACCTGTTGGCTTAGGCCAGACATCGTTTATTTGGGAACTTTGAATCCCGCGCTCAGCGCCCTTTCACGTAGTCTGTGTGAGTCCGACTGTTCAGAGGATAGTTCTTAAGGCTGCTATGTACTAACCCCATCGGATTTGCTCACCTCAATGTTAACCTATGGAGAAAATGTGTCCAAGGATTGCCGACTTGGATTCAAAGATTTTTTTTAAAAAATTGTACTCCGTCATAGAGAAAGAAATTTTACATTTGTGTACATTTTTCGTTTTTTTTTTTTTTAAAATGCAATTAATATTTGTAAATTTAAATTATTCGGGGAAAAAATCTGGTATAGTGTGTTTTAGACGCTCATAAATTCCTCCGGTGGACGAAATTTATACAATGAATCCTGTAGCGCTTTACAGAAATGTTCGGGCTATCTGACGATACCGATTTTATTTGATTATCGGCATTTATGTACCTGTAAATAGTCGACAAAAATATATTTTAAATAAAAAATTGGGGGCCCGCGCTTAACCCCCCTATATAGAGAGAGAGCCATTACAATCCCTCAAAATGTCAATCCTAAGGGGGGTGGAATTCTCGAACTGTCGATTGGACTCCTCCCACCACAAGAGTCTGCAAGAAGAGGAAAAGGGAAATACGATTTTTTTCTTAGCACATAGCAGCCTTAATTCCCCGGTGCCTTTGGGCGGAATCCTTTTGTTAAGGCGATATTTTTTAAAGTGTAAAATAAATAATGTTTTCTTTTAAAACCTACACATCGACCACTAGCTTCTGTCGTATTGTGATCCAGTATAATCGCCGCTTTTGCCACGGTTAAATCACGACTAACAACGAATGGAAAGGAATACAAGGGTCAGAAAATCAGACTTATATTAGAAAAAGTGTAGCTATAAATAGAAACTGCTCAGAACATTCAAACCTTACATGTAAAAACAAACCACTCAAAATTACGAAAATGTTGCACTCTGTACACGGGCGCGCCCGCTGAAGGGTTAAAGCCGATTCCGAACGGCTACAAATATCCATGCCAACAGTGGGACTCGAACCCACGGGATCCGAACCGAATGCCAGAGCTCTAGCCGTTCGGCCTTCGCCTGGCTTGATCCAGACGTGGATGAAGTATTATAGGCAAGTATTTCCATCAATTAAGTGAGTCATTCATCCTGTCGACTCTCGAGGGTGTAGGAGAAGAGACTGATCATGTAAACAGGTTTCGGAAATTACATCATAT
>OU015492.1:228388218-228390718 GCA_907164885.2 Dolomedes plantarius | reverse complement strand
GTAACAGTGCGCGCAATCCAAAAATTCACATATTTGAGAAAACTGATGTTAAAGTTGGAATAACATGGCTATGGCAATAGGGTGAGCTTTACATAAACTCTCATAACTCGAGAAATAATGCAAATTTTTTTATGCGGTTTTTTGCGTATTGTTCAGAAATGTCCCAAAAATCATAATATAGCAAAAACCAAAAATCGATTTTTTTTTGGAAGTTTCAAAAAGGTTGTGAGCCCCCTTAATGCATCTTTCGCTCCGACCAGATGTCAAAGTTCAACCCCCCCCCCCCCCGAAAAAAAAAAAGTCAAAATCCCCCAATCAATACCCACCCATTACTGTCTTTTCATCATCCACCCCTGACGTCATGTGCAAGTGAGCGAGTGCCGCTGCAAAAGCCAGACAGACAGACAGGCGCCATGGCCGAATTCAGAGCGCGTATGAATCGAATTAATGGGGCGAAGCCACGACCGGGGGGGAAGGGGGGTATTCCCTTTTGATACGGATTCAGAGAAATCGCTTTGTAAAGCCAGATTCCGAGAAGCTAATCGTCACGAGCATCTAATGGTAATAACCGGCCTTTGCTCCACAAAGGCCGGTTCATAGTTAAAGGCGAAACAGAAATGTAGTTAAGAGAGCAAACCAATACGCATATTTGCCACGCATGAAAAAAAGAAGGAAACAGCATCATTTTATCGTTGGCGGCAAAAAAAAATGAATTACAACTTCATTTTTGAAGCCGCTAATCTTCATTAAGGAGAGTTTTTTTTTTTTTTTCAATTCCTACTATTAGTTCACACTCTCTCTATATATATCTTGTTCCAATTTTCAATCGTTAATAAAAGTACTTTTTATTCATCCCCTCAAGTTCAAATACATTTTTTTTGAAACTTGTAGTGGATGACACTTGATGTTGATACAGTTTTTTCAAATATTAATTCATTAATTAAATTTGATTAATCAATTTTAGTTTTAGACCTAGAGCGTCTCTTGCTCTTGAATAGTAATTTCCCTCTTCTTACTCTGTAAATGGTTGCACTGCGGTAGCGCGGGCTTCTCCCGTCCTGTAGGTTGCGAGATCGAATCCCCTACCTGACAAATTCTCTCTCTTTCCCCCCCTCCTAATCTCGCACAGTAGGCAAGGTTCTGGCAGGCAATACTTTTTTTCAAGTCCTACTATTAGTTCACGCTCAAATTTTTCTTTGTTGACCTAAGTAGGAATTGACTTTAAATTTTTTTTTTATATATTACTTGTTTCTATTCTGCCTGTTATTTTTTTATGTTTTTACTTTATTTTATGGTCTTATACATTTGAAAATATGTGTGATTTCAAAGAATTATGCGCAGTTTTGTGACAAACACTTCAATTAACAATTCAGAGAAATCTGCAAGGTATCAAAAGAAAAAAATTACGCATGGAGCCTTTTGACAAATTCTAGCATTTTTGAAAAAAAAAATTTATAAAAAGGTCTAATTCCTCAACAAAATAGTAATTTCCCTCTTGTGACTGTGTAAACGGCAGCACTGCGGTATCGCGGGCTTCTCCCGTCCTGTAGGTTGCGAGATCGAATCCCCAACCTGACAACCTTTTTCTCCCTCTTTCCCCCCCTCCTAATCTCGCACAGTAGGCAAGGTTCTGGCAGGCAATCCTTTTTTTCAATTCCTATTATTAGTTCACACTCAAATTTTTCTTTGTTGACCTAAGTAGTAATTGACTTTAAATTTTTTTTTTTTATATATTACTTGTTAACCATGTTTTTATTAACTCATTTTGTGTGTGTGTGTGTTTGTACCAGTACAAATCTTGCAATCGATTTTTAACTCACTTCCCGACTAGCTAGACAATTGAAACTTTTAGAATAGCTCAGAACACGATGACAGTGCATTCTTTTAATACTTAGCCTCAACTAAAACTTTTTTTAACATGCCCAACCGTGATATTGACTTTGTCTGCCCTTTTAAGAAATAATATAAACATGATTTTAATATATATCTATAATATTTATATATTATCTGCCCTTTTCAGATTAAGATCTCGGCAATAATGGTACCCCTGCAAAAACTTGGCCTTTGCGCGAGTGTTCAACCTCTGTCGACGCCGCAATGTCCTGGCAATGTGCGGGAAATCGCGCTTATCGAATTCGGTGTTTCCCAACTCTCACAAAACCACGGTTGTCTTTTGCAACACGGCGTACCGTAGTCAATAATACGACAAGCCTTTCGCTTCAATTACTTTACTACGATACGTTAAACATACTGCAACTACAACAGTTAAAGCAAGTATGTACAGAGAGTTAGTATTTATACAGTTAGATAGTCAGGACGGCTTCGGGCTCACCGACAGCGCCGGCCTAGAGAAGGCCTCTCGGACCGGGAGAGCGTCTCTCTCGCACTCAAAAACAGATCACCTCTCGTGGACTATTGGGGGTCTTCTTTTATACTGTCGGCGAATTCAAAGGGATTTCTCAGGCGTTTGAAGTGCTGGTAAGTGTTCGAAGTTTATGGG
>OU015492.1:228370718-228383218 GCA_907164885.2 Dolomedes plantarius | reverse complement strand
ATATATATATATATATATATATATATATATATATATATATATATATATGTATGTATGTATATATATATATATATATATATATATATATATGTATATATATACAGTGTGTAACAAAATTATAAGACCACTGTGGATTTTGTGATTTTTACTATAAATAGTATAATATTTTAAAAATTAAATTAGGTCGCTGTTAATAAATGAAATATAAAATATATGTATATTGTTTTTAAGAAATATTTAAATATACTAATTATTATATCAACAATTTAAAATTTTTCCAATCAAATATCTGTAACAAAATTATAAGACCACTAGTTAAAACAAATTTTTTTTAATAAAACTAATATGATGTTGATCCACCATTTTTGGGAATAACTTCAAATACTCGATTTTTCATTGAATTAATTAGATTTTCGAGCAAATATTTGGGAATTTTGTCCCATTCATCCATGATAGCTAGTTCCAATTCATACACAGAATCATACTGACGTTTATTTGCATACACTTGACGAGCCAAATGGCCCCACAAGTTCTCGGTGGGATTCAGGTCTGGACTAAGGCTTGGCCAGTTTAAGACCTCGATTTTTTCTTTTTGAAACCAGATTTTAGTTGATTTAGACACATGGCATGGCGCATTGTCTTGCTGAAATTTCCAGTTTGATCCTTCTAAAAATGGGCCAAAAGGTATAAGGTGTTGGTAAAGCAGTTGTTGATAACAAATGGAGTCCATTTTTCAAAGAATTCGCTGCAGATCACATTTCCCATCATATGCAAAAGCTCCCCACACCATCACAGAGCCCCCACCCATCTGTCTACTGAAGAAAACTCGAGAATCCGTTCGTAAATCATGCCAGTAGGAAATATTATAGTCCGGGCCATCCAAATTAAATTTTTTCCGTCGGAAAAAATAATATTTTTCCAAGCAGCATCCCAGGTCATGACTTCCTTTGCCCACTTCAGCCTTCCTTCTTTATGATGCTTTAACAGTCTTGGTTTTCTTTGTATTTCCGAAGAGCAACATTTGAATTTGATCTTAAAGTGCGCCAGACTGTCATATGTGAAATAGTTTTACTTGTCTGCTGTGTTATTTTACGAGTAGACAAGTTCTGTTTCGTTGCAAGCTTGAAAATTTGTCTATTATTGCGAGCTGATAATTTACTCTTTCTGCCAGATCTTTTATATTTTCCATAAAAATCTATTTTACTTAAAACGTTATGAATAGCAGTTTTAGAACGTTTAAGTATCTTACTTATTTCACATTCCGATTTTCCAGAGCCCTTATAAAACCAAATTGTTCGAACTTCTAGTTCAGATAATTCTCTACCACGCGGCATTGTGAATTTCCTCATAAAAACAAACAAATTAAATTCTATTTCTTTTACAATATTATCGTTTGGACTTTTTTGTGATGTAAAGTTACAGTTTATCTACGATTTTGAAAGAAAAAATAAAATAGTTTTAAAAACACAAATGATTTTAAATAAAAAAATAAGTGGTCTTATATTTATGTTACACCGAGATTTCAAAAAATCTTTTCCTGTGTGAAATTAACTCAATTTTTTTTCCTTTAAGCGATTTATTTGAGAAAATATAGCTTTTTTCATTTGCTTCAAACTTTAAAATTATTCATTTTATGCAGTGTAATATTAAAATGAGTGATATTTTGGGTGGTCTTATAATTTTGTTACACACTGTATACATATATGTATATATATATATATATATATATATATATATATATATATATATATATATATATATATATGTATGTATATATATCTATACATATATATATATATATGATATATATATTTATATATGTATATAAATACATATCTATCTATCTATATATATATATATATGTATATATATGTATGTATATATATATATATATATATATATATATATATATATATATATATATATATAAATACATATCTATCTATATATATATGTATATATATATATATATATATATATTTATATATGTATATATATATATACATATATATGTATGTATATATATCTATACACACACACACACACACATATATATATATATATGTGTTGTTATATATATATATATATATATATATATATATACATTCTTCGGTCCGTATTCTTGGGATACATGCTATCTCACCCCGTAAGGAAAAGTTTAAACCGTGAAAACAGATTTCTCTGACTGTGTTTATCTAGTTTTAACCCTTCGGCAGGCGCGCCCGTGTACGAAGTGCAACATTTTCGTCATCTGGAACGGTTTGCTTTTACACGTAAGGTTTGAATGTTCTAAGCAGTTTCTGTTCACAGCTACACCCTTCCTAATGCAGGTCTGATTTTTCGTATTCCTTTCCATTCATTGTTAGTCGTGATTGCACCGTGGTAAACCGGCGATTACCCTGGATTACAATACGACAAAATCAGGAATCGATGGATTTGATCCAATGTGCAGCTATTACAACGGTATCCCGCATATCAAGAATATGGACGATCTCGTTGTCTTTTATATACATATATATATATATATATATATCTCGTTGCCTTATATATACATATATATATATATAGTGTATATATATATATATGTGGATATATATATATATATGGATATATATATATATATATATATGGATATATATACATATATATATACATATATATATACATGTATATATATAGTGTATATATATATATATATATATATGTGGATATATATATATATATATATATATATATATATATATATATATATATATATATATATATATATATATATATATATATATATATATATAATAAGGAATCCATTCGCGAGTGGTCCTCAGATCCAATAAACCGGACAGTTTCGAAATAAGGCTTTTGTATATTAGATTCTTTGGCCTTCAATTATAAATATATCTCAATATTATCGACATGTTATACCTTGTGATAAAACGCAGAATTATTATTTTTCAATTTGAAAAAAAAAAAAGTTTATTAGAAAAAGAATAAATTGAGGTCGAAAGAGACGTTGCACTTTGTGCTACGCGCGCCTGCTGGTGTTCCCAAAAATTGGCGCGCCCGCTGAAGGGTTAAATAAAAGACACGTAAGCATTTTTCTCTTTTCAACGGGTGAAGAACTTTAACTAGATTTTTGCAGATAAAAATTAAAAGTGCTGTGGGCTTCTGAGTGAGACCGCGCAAATATGTTTAAGTAAAGTTACGGAACACTTTTAAGTTTCGAAATTTCGTCCAGATTGTACCAAAGCGTGAAATGAATTGCATGGAAACGAAGAGAAGTTAACCGGATTTTACTTCTTCGTGCGATAAACCTGCAGTCTAACTCAAGAAGTGGCATACCATCGACAATGGCAGAGACCTTCAAGAAAATATTCCGGGATTTTTACAGAGATAACATCGGGGTCTTAGCAACAAGGTTAGTCACTGAATATCGGTTTCTCAGCAACAAGGATAGTCACTGGATATCAGTTTTTAAACTACAAGGTTAGTCACTGGATATCAGTTTTTAAACTACAAGGTTAGTCACTGAATATCAGTTCCTAAACTACAAGGTTAGTCACTGAATATCAGTTCCTAAACTACAAGGTTAGTCACTGGATATCAATTTCTAAACTACAAGATTAGTCACTGGATATCAGTTTCTAAACTACAAGGTTAGTCACTGGATATCAGTTTCTAAACTACAAGGTTAGTCACTGGATATTAGTTTCTAAACTACAAGGTTAGTCACTGGATATCAGTTTTTAAACTACAAGATTAGTCACTGGATATGAGTTCCTAAACTACAAGGTTAGTCACTGGATATCAGTTTTTAAACTACAAGATTAGTCACTGGATAACAGTTTCTAAACTACAAGGTTAGTCACTGGATATCAGTTTTTAAACTACAAGATTAGTCACTGGATATCAGTTTCTAAACTACAAGGTTAGTCACTGGATATCAATTTCTAAACTACAAGATTAGTCACTGGATATCAGTTTCTAAACTACAAGGTTAGTCACTGGATATCAGTTTATAAACTACAAGGTTAGTCACTGGATATCAGTTTCTAAACTACAAGGTTAGTCACTGGATATGAGTTCCTAAACTACAAGGTTAGTCACTGGATATCAGTTTTTAAACTACAATATTAGTCACTGGATATCAGTTTCTAAATTACAAGGTTAGTCACTGGATATCAATTTCTAAACAACAAGATAAGTCACTGGATATCAGTTTCTAAACTACAAGGTTAGTCACTGGATATTAGTTTCTAAGCTACAAGGTTAGTCACCGAATATAGGTTGGTCAGCAAGAAGGTTAGATAGTTGAGTGTTATCGGTCATCCTTTGAAACGCGAGGGGTCATCAAAATCGGGACCTGTAGTTTAAAGCCGATCCGAAACGGCTGCACACCAACAATGGAACTCGATCCCACATACTCAAGAAAATGGTTCAACCCTTGGTCAGTCGATGTAGTAGCTGTCACCGTTTGGAAGATAACGGTGGGAGCCCGTATATTAAAGTTGAACTATCAGAACTGAAATCGGATGTTTGACTATTCTCCGCATAAATTGGTAGAGATAAACTATACGTTGTTTTTCATCTTCGCAACACCCTTACTTTAACGTCTTCATTTTCCTTAATCACAAAAGCATGGCATTGTTTGACACCATGGCGGAAACGTACGACAAAAACAGAACCCTGGAATCGACAAAAATTGCAAGTGCATCGGCAAAGAAGAAAAAAAAAAGTCATTGCACAACAGTCAATTTTCAGGAGTTCCGATACTAAAGGAGTCCCGTCAATAAGTCCAAGCGACTCACTCCTCCTCCCCCAGACTTCCTGCTTCCGGGTGTGTTCTTTAATTACTGATAAATTGCGGATGGGTTTCGACACTTCGCAAATAACTTTTGTCAGTTCCCCGAAAACTTAATGTGACACAGTTATTGAAGGTGGCGAGGAGAAAGGGAAAAAAAAAAAACACAACAACATTATCGTGTTGCGGACAAATTTCCTGTGTGCGGTTGGCCCGATAAGTTCGGTTGCAGCGAAGAAAAGAAGAGTCGCGAAAAAACCACAGAGCAGAGGGCGATTCGTTCGTTCACTAGAAAAAATCGGCTCCGACTCAAAGCGAGTAAACCGGATGAGTTGCATGCAACATTTTGGGTCGCGGGAGACACCCACAGATGACCGTATTTGTATAGTTAAAACTCAAATGAGAGTGGAGATAAGAAATTATGGAACAGCTTCGATACAGGACCCCATTGGCGATATTTTGTATTGGCGACTTATTTTGTCGCCTAGCCAAACATCGCGTCGTTAATAGCGTATGAATTACATAGAAATTTAACCTTTTCCTTACGGGGTGTGATAGCATGTATCGCATGTATAGCACTATGAATATATATATATATATATATATATATATATAAATAAGAATAAGATGAAAGAGAAAACCAGTATAGCTCTAAAGCTACATGAAGCCAGGAACATCCAACATGTAAAGAAAAGTATGAATACGGTTTTTGACAGCATTTCTTCATCAGCGGTGTCAATACTGTCTAAAGACCAATTGTTTCTGATGAGTATGATCTATTAAATAAACACACTCAGACACCGTACAATCCATTATTAACAGAAGAATTGAATAATAAATGAATTAAGTTTGAATAAAAGTACTTAACCAAAGAACACCAAGCCTGGCGCTAGTCAGAGTGGATATAGTATATATATATATATATATATATATATATATATATATATATATATATATATATATATATATATATATATATATATATATATATATATAATATATATATATATATATATATAAATAATATATATATATATATATATATATATATATATATATATATATATATATATATATATATATATATTATATATATATATATAAAAGTACTCCGTAGCGAAGCAAGGGTCTTCAGCTAATGAGTTGGGGTACTTACTGTCCAAGAGTGTCTCCGTTCCAACACCTGCCTTCTTCCCTGACCGCCCACGTGTCGTCGCTGCACACGATGTCCGCGAGATTGGCGTAGTGTCCTTTCGTCTCCGCTAGCCTCTGCACGATCTGCTGCAGTCGGCTGTACAGGCTCTCCTCCGCGGACCGGACGGGGACTATCCGGCCAGGGGCGGACCCGGGGAGGACGGGACCGGGTTCGGAGACGTCGCGGGTCGCACGACGGGGATGACCACAGGCCACTTTCACCTGAAAGAAATAATATAACAGGCTCAAAATGACTGCTGTACAAATGGTGAAGACACTCATAAAAGAAGAAATGCAAGTGTTGTTATCTAAAAAGTAGATATTCTCAAAAATGAAAATAAAGAAAATGTGCTACCCTCTGTTGAAGAAAATTAAAGAGTCTCAACAGCGAGTATACGATATATATATATATATATATATATAAAATACATACATATATATATATATATATATGTATATATATATAAAATACATACATATATATATGCATATATATATATATATATATATATTATATATATATATATATATATATATATATATATATATATATATATGTATGTATTACCCCCGCATTTCTCTTTTCCACGAAAACCTTTCAGTGACCAAACATATACATCTCCTTGGACTTGGGGTGTAGGTTTCGCCTTTGTTACGGGCTCGTCAGTCTTCAATTGTTTGAGGATGACGTAGGAGGTCACGTGATGTCAAAACCACGTGTGCATACTCTCAGTAGACAACACGGACAAATTACGACGTTAAACGGGACGCTGGAAGCCACGTCAAGCTTTGTAGAATACGCATCAATTTCCGATCCAACAAAATCGCGTATACGTGTCGAATATTCGATATTTATAAAAATTTCAGCGATTCCAAGACTACGCACAATGGATATCTCTATTTATTTACCTTTAAGTTGCCAGCCAGTTTCCTCTCTAAACGAAAATAGTCCTTTATTAGCTGGCCCAAAAGTTTTGGAAAAACAGCGAATTCCAGTTTCAATATAAATAAAAATTTATGAACGCGAGACACCGTTGCTGAATGGTCGTAGTTGATACGAGCTTAAGGGGACAGTGGACTTTAAAAATTGAGAAATTTGTCCAAAAATTCCATTTTTTTTTACTTTATTGAATTGTGAAACTACGGACGAGCAGGAATGTGTTGCAAAAAGAATTTTTAATTTCTGCGATTACTTTCCTAGTTGGAGGCATTTGTATTTAATTTAGATATTATGCGGTTATTAATAGCAATAACTTTAATTGTGTTTTTCGCAAAATAAAAAATTTCACGTCATACGAATATTCAAAATGCTCCGGGCGCATTTCTAATGATCGTATTGCTTTGAAATTTGAGTTTTATATACTTAACTGTATACCGAATAAATCTTATTGAAAAAAATTATGCTTCGTAGCTCGGAATTTCTAAATTTTGTACTGGAAAAGACGATTTATAGGTATTTTGCGTCATAAAAAAGGTGTTTTCACTATTTTTTTTCCTCTTTATATTTTTAATGAATGCTGAAAATAAGCAATAAGTTTCATTGTTATTTCTATAAGGTATCCTGTAAATAAAAATTACCCTATTATATACAAAAGAAATGCGCCTGGAACATTTTTAATGAGGCCAATTTTTGATATAATTGATAATTCCTAATTCATAAATTATTACTATTTCATCTTTAAATTTTAATCACTTTTACATATCTATGGTACTAATCACATATTCAAATTTCAAGCAAATCCCCTCAAAACAAAAAAAGTTAGGTTTGAAGGTCCACTGTCCCCTTAAACTACAAGATCTAATGTGCCTGGGTACACCGTAGGGTTTATACAAAAAACCTATTTTTTGAAAAACCGGTTTTCGAATTTCAGATTTCCAAAAAACCGGTTTTTGCCGGTTTTCGAATTTTTGTCAAAAAAAAAAAAAATAGAATGGGAAAAATATTTTATTTAATATATATAAAATAACAAAAAACAAAATCAATATAAAAGTCAAAATATAAAAAAAATAAAATTAAGGATTACACATTACTTACACAAAATAACGTAAACTCAAACAAAAATTTCAAATAATATTTATATTTATTATTAATTTTATATTATAAATTAATTTTAATTTCTCCTAAGAAAATAGGATTTTACAAAACATAAAATATCCACGGAACGGTGGCTAAGTCTTGTTCTTATTTTGGACACAATATTGCCTGAAATTGAAAATACGCGTTCACTAGCATCTGAGCTTGGTTTTATAGTTTCCAGGGCATCGAATAACAAATCGAAGTTTTTGGTTCTTTTATTCGTTGCCTCAAATAATGAAAATTCAGCTTTCAGTGTCTTTGGATTTCTAAGTTTTTCTTCAGGATCTTCAAGAAATCAAATAAGTTAAAAATTAATTTTTACATAATAATTTGTATTCTTTTAAACCGGTTTTCTTAATTTAAAAACCGGTTTTCAAACGTGACAAATTTATTTTAAAAACCGGGTTTGAAAAACCGTCAAACCCTAGTTCACCGCAACCTCCACGGGAAAATCCTGAACTGGTTTAGTGGCATAAAGATTAGCAAACCTGTGTTGGAAAAAAATTAGGAGGACCTATCTGGTTGGATTCTCGGGCAAAGAAATAGTGAGAAATGTTAATAATTACAAGATAAAAAGACTTTTTGTATACCATGTTTTTAAATTTTCTGTTGAATCATATAAATTTGACAATTCTCTGTATTAATAAATACTTTTTAAAAAATTTTTTGATGAATCATCCCATCAACTTGAAAGAAAATGATGAGATGCGTAATAAAGAGAGCAATTATAAGAAATTTTCAAACATTTATTTATCGAATAACATATATAAACACATTACCCGAATAATTACAACAATAGGTTCACTATTACGTTAATAGATGGCGCCTGTAGCGCAGTTACTTTTGGCTCCAGACACTACTCGTATTTTTACGTAATGGATTTTAAAATATGGAATAAAGATGGCTAAAAGTATTAAAAGAATGCATTGCCATCGTGTCCTGAGCTATTCTAAAAGTTTCAAATGTCTAGCTAGTCGGGAAGTTAGTTAAAAATCGATTGCAAGATTTGTACCAGACAAACATACACACAAACAAACAAACAAGAAAGCAAGTTAATAAAAACATGGTAAAAAAAAAAGACTTTCTATAGGACCATAGGAAAAATATGACGAACTGCTTTTCCTAGGTTACGCCTTCTAACGCGGAAATTTCTGGTAATAACAACGGAAAGTGAGTGATCGTCGATGTGAAAAATGCAGTGAGCTGATGAGACATTCCAGAATGGTCCTTATTAGACCAAACACTTCTATTTTTGAGCTTGCATGTTCTATTCAAACAATTGATTCATCAACTCAATAGTATCGAAAATTCGTTTCATCTATATATATATATATATATATATAAAAGAGCTCGTCTGTTTGTTTGTCCGCTATAGAATCATAGACTGTTTCACCCACCAGGACCAAATTCAGCACAGTTAATGTTTAGGACCTGAGAAACTTAACGCAGCAAAAACGAAATTTGGGGCTCAATTAGTTTTTTTAAATTAATTTTTATTGATTTTTTGTGTCCCTAAGAGGTGCGCGTACCCCCTGTGGATACAAACCTTTCCCCACTTTGGGAGTGGCGGGGGGGAGGGGTCAAATTCCAATGCGCGGGAGGAAGAGAGTTGGGAATGACCTTTGGCCCTGGCTCCCCAGATAAACACAACTTTCCTGGCTCTGCTTTGTGAAATCTGCAGATGATTTTGATAAAACATTATCGTTTGATGCTCATATGACGTCACATTCGTTTTTAAGGGAAAAATAAATAATAAAGGCAAATGTAAATTATAAAACTTATTTCTAATTAAACAGTGGATCAAACAAATCTAATTAAACAGTATCTAACAAAAATAATTAAACAGAAAACTTATTCAATCCAGACGTGTGAATCACGCAACACGGTGTTATTAATTCTCAATAAAATCAGACGAAGGTCCGCAGGCTCAAAGTTCCTTTCTTTCTTATTGTTTGTACATCATTTCCGTAAAAACGCTCTAAGCGCATTCTGTCTGGTCAGATGAACATGAAGAGCGGGGATGGTCCAGCCCAGTATTTTTTTGATGGAATGCATGAAAAATTTTATATCTCTATATCTACCCGGACAACGCCGAGCAATAATGCTAATATGTTATATGTCACGTAAAAACACAAGTTTAGGTGTCATTACTTCAGACTGAGACAAATATAAGTAAGGAATTCAACCAGATATCTTTGATATCCCCAGCTCAGCAACACTAGTGCAGTTTAAATACGTCTGTTACGACTCCAAACTCCGTCTGTAACTGTTTGTCCCTATAAACGGGGATTTTGGTTTTACTCTCCCTACGGGAGGGAAATACTCTATGTGTACGTCACGTGTCAAAACGAAACTAACTTGTTTTTGTCGCGTTGGGAGGGCCGATTTGCGAGGCTCTTAGAATCAAGTAATGGCTCGACATAGTCGAGTGAAAATCTGGGAGGCATAAATGAAAAGCCGTAATAACTATTGTAACGAGAATACTGTAATAGTGTTGTGATTGTGATAATTGTGAATAAAATGATTCGGAGTCTGAAACCTTTAATTTATGGTACAACGTCAATTAAAAGAATGTTGAAGCACGGTTAAAGAGCCAAAATGGGTTAACGCCAGCTTTGACCATAGTTACGACTGGGCAAAAAAGAATTACGTAAATTATCACAAACACTGTAACAGCACAGGACGAGAGAACGTGGGTTTTGTTGGTTATTATAGACCAGGGATTCCCAAACTTTTTCCTACATCGCACCCTTTTAAAAAAATGATTTTCTCCATCGACCCCCTCACATTTTCTCTATAATATGTAGCATACAACATAATTACAATACTAACAATTTCACATAAAACACTTAAGGGGACTATATATATATATATATATATATATATATATATATATATATATATATATGTGTGTGTGTGTGTGTGTGTGTGCTTTTTTGAAGATACAGATTGATTATTGATAGACAATTTGTGTTCTGATTTGAAAATGGTTGACAAAATCTAAGCACTTTGTAGCAAAACAGTTATTTATTTAACAATAGATATACGTTTGCAATATATGCAACAAGTGGTTTCACACTCACTCACAAGGAAGTTCCTTCGACAGAAAATATTCATAAAAAAAAAAAACGCTTTGGGGTTCCAAGAAAATTTCATTTAAACTATAGGGTTCCGGAAACATAAAAAGGTAGAAGACCACTGGACTAGCTAGTCATGAAGTTAGTTCAAAATCGATTGCAAGATTTGTATCGGACAAACACACACACAAACAAGAAAGCGAGTTAATAAAAACACGGTAATAATAAAAAGGAGGTTTCACTCGAAAAAAAATGCATCTACAGAAATATGTCCAACTCTTTTGAATGCGACCAGTGGGGTTTCTCTTCCGAGCCAGAAGTTCGCCATAGTTTTTTTTTTTTTTTTTTTTTTTTTTTTTGGGGGGGGGGGGGATGCCTCTCGCTACTCATTTCCGTTAGTACCAGTCAGTACTCGAGCGTTTTGACTGAAAAGAGGAGTGCTTGGCGTCGATCCAGCATGTCGAAGACTGACTGGCGAGAGAGTGGGGTCGCGAAAGAAGTTTAATATATGAGTTGGCATACATGAGTAAACGATTCCATTCCCGCCAACACGCGAAGGGAGAGAGAAAGTGGTTTCGAAGAGAAGAGAGTAACCGCTCATTTGACAGACGTCGCACCTCCTTTAATATATGCGTAAAATGCACATGGTATATAAAAAGATCTTTTCACCTTGTAGTTATTTTTTTATTTATCTTAATATTTATCCCCTATTCTTGTACATGTAACACTGCATGTAACACTGCTTGTACATGTAAAACTTTCAAGCCGCAGACGATAATTTTGACTTTTAAAAACATAGTACAATTGCAATTATTTCTTTTGCAGCAAACGATTTTTTATTACCGCTTACCAAAATCGTCTAAAAAATGTGCGAACAGCCTCTGTATATAAATATACACACACACACACACACACACACACACACACACACACATATATATATATATATATACAGTCGAATCTCCATATATCGAACTTCCACATATCGAAATTTTCTATATATCGAACTCTTAGCAAATCTCCATGTTCATTACATAGAAAAATTGTTTCTATATATCGAAAAAATTTCTATATATCGAAATTTTTTCAAGACAAATTGGGAGATTTTATTCCACTTTAGAATAAAAACTCTCAATTTTTGTCATTTGAAACAATACGTCGTAGACTTCAATTCGCCGAAAATATCCCTGACTAATTTTTAGTGGACTGAATAAATGCGAACATTTCTTTGAACTTTCCGCAAAACTGGCTGTTAAGCAAGATATTTGTAGTTTTTTTAAAAAAAGAATGTAGCTGTGATCATTGTAACCACTGTCTGGATAATTGTGTTTTTAAAGGTATGTAGTACTCAATA
>OU015492.1:228333218-228365718 GCA_907164885.2 Dolomedes plantarius | reverse complement strand
GCACTAAGAGAGATTTTTGAAAAATTCTTCTTAGATTTTTTAAAATTAAATTTTTAAGCTGTTTTTGTAACTTTTTTTAAGTTTGCATTTAAAATAATAATTTGAAGGTTATAAAATTTATATCACAGGAAAGATCCTAAAAATTCCTTTAAAATGAAATCTTTTTCGAATCTTTACCTCCATTTTCTGATTTTTGGGGAATTTTTAAAGGTTCATTATTAGAATTTAATTTATTAAATGCCGATCACGTGATTTATTTTTCTGGTACTTTCAATAAATTTATCGTTACGTGCATAACAACTAAATATAGAAAAAAATATTTTTTTTTTCTTTCTAATGCAGCAGACGATTGGATATTATCCAAAAAAATAAATATCCCTTAGGATTTTTTTCTAAATATATATACAGGTATATATATATTTTACACCAATAGTATACATTGATCGTCGTATTTATTATAAATATATATTTTTATTTATTTTTTGGCATTAATTGCATACATTGACCGTTGTATGTAATTTGAATGTACTGCGTAGCGAAGTGCGGGTTTTCAGCTAGTATATAATATATATATAATATAATATATATATATATAGAGAGAGAGATAGAGATAGAGAGATAGACAGAGAAAAATGCATAAATATATATAGAAACTCTTGCCGTAAAACACGAATAACCAATGCCGAAAAAGTCTAACATTTTCCCGGCAGTTTCTATTAGAAATGTCCGTACATCAGGAGATTTCTTCAGACTTTTCTTCGCAAAGTCCGAGTGCGTTATACGCATCAGGCCAGACAACATCAGTCGATGCGTATCTTTGGCCACTAAACGCTTTCAAATATTTTCCCACACGCATCCGCAGTTATGTGCCCGGCCGCCCAACATTTCCCACGTCCACTCAATTAGCCCACTTAAAAGCGACAAATGAAAAAAACATAACACAATGGTCGGGGACGATAAAAAATGCACGGAGTGTCCTTCACGGCCGAAAGTGCCCCGTTGTTTCCGTTTGTCGCGAGGGAGTACAGCGGTGAGAACGGGTGGAAATAATTAATTTGTAAATAATGCAGCGTCGTGTGTCAGCTAATAAATCAAGATAACAGATTAGGGCCGACCCCGGCAGACGGAGAAATGCCGCGATGATGGCGAGTTATAGAAGAGGTGTGTATAGATCGCCGAAAGACGTGAGTAATGTATCGAGTACGTCATGTAGGAACCGATGGGTATATAATGAACAAATTTATACCTTCGGCGACACGGAATGATACTGATCGATTCGTTAGGAACGCCACCGTGCGAATACCACTATATGTGGGTATATGTATTTAGCATAGTGTATGTATCTCGTATACATTATGGTGCATATACATTGGTGCAGAGTTCTCTGCCTGTGCCTTGGGGAATCCAGTGATTTATGTTCACTCTGTACTCTGTACTATGCGTGGATCGCCTCCTCTGGCGGTCCATCATAGAAAGGGCGGGGTGTCAGCGGGTCAAATGGTGTCGGGGGAGACACCAGATCAGAGAAACCTGGGGGGCGGGAATGGGGGGTGGTTCAAAATACCGTGTCTAATGTTACCGTGACTAATGTGATGACAGGAGTCGGGGGTCTGCAGGCAGAGAACTCTGCACCAATCTATATGCGCTATTAGAGATATATATATATATATATATATATATATATATATATATATGTGTGTGTGTGTGTGTGTGTGTATACAGTTGGCTCTCTGTTTAACGACGATCTCTATTTAAAGACGATATTTTCCAGTCCCGGCCCCTCCGACGTTATGGGAAATGTTACTTTCTCACAAATTCTGTTTAAAGACGATCTCTACTTAATATATATATATATATATATATATTATATATATATATATATATATATATATATATATATATATATATATACACACAGTGGTACCTCGACTTACGAGTTTAATTCGTTCCATGACTTAGCTCGTAGCTCGAAATACTCGTATCTCGAATCAATTTTCCCCATTGAAATGAATAGAAATGCCATTAATTCGTTCCGGGTACCCCCGAAACACCGCATTTTTTTTGTTACATGTTTTTAAACAAGAAAAACGTGCTTATAAACGACGAACATTGTATAAAAACGCAATACAATTGAATGTACTGCAATAAATTTGTTTTATTAAGTGTTATGTACAACATTTACCTTGTAGATCAGACTCGAAGATGCTGATGGAAGAGGAGGAGAAAGGCTAAACTGAAAAATTAAATCTTATTCGTTAATTTTTGATCTTTTCCCCCGCTTTCGATTTTATTACCGGCTACTCTCTTAAAGTGAACGAGTGAGACACGGAAGCTGGGCGATCGTTGCATCGTTCACTGTGGCTGTCATGTCCAGATTCTTCTTTCTGAGAATCCGGAGAACGTTTTCTCAGAATCCAATCTCTCGGTTTAATACTGGATAGTAGTCTCAGAATAATATGTATACAGTTGAATAATAATTGTACATAAAGGTTGCAAATATTATATGCTTCTCGGGTTCTCATTTGATGAGCACGTAACATGGCATTCGCTGATCAAACTAGCGGTGGGATATCTGAAGCTTGCTCGTAACTCGAAGCAAAAAATCTACCTAGAGAATGCTCGTATCTCGAAAAACTCGTAAGTCGAGACACTCTTAAGTCGTTTCAATAGGTGTTTCAATTATTTTGATAACCACCTGTATATAGATACATATATACGTAACACATACATACAATTATACATACAAAAGAGATAAGCAACGATAAGTGATCCTACGTTATGAACTCGCGGTAGTTTCGTTAGACGAGACTACCTGAATTTATTTATTTATTTATTTTTTTTTTGTTTGTCTTCTCTCATTAAATAACACGTTGTCCTTCTGCAGTAACAGGGATTGAAGAATCACCGGGATCACGTAACTCTCCGCATCTCTTGGGTCTGAAATTGCGGGGCTTTATTATTACCCGACGCTCAATTTTTAACAACCAGATAGTTAGTGGCCAATAACGAGGGGCATTATATTAATGGCTTCCCTTAATTTTAGTTAGAATTTCGGACGAAAACCGGAGCGATCCAATTTTCCGCGAGAATTAAAGACCATCGGTGATTAAAAGTGGCGCGTAAATCTAGTACGAACGGGGGCACGAGGTTAGGGGACTTTCATTCATAATTATTGCCAGAACCGGAGCCGTTTTATAATGAGCCACACTGCCGAGCGACAAGTTGTAACTTATCCCGCCATTACTTACAATTATGAATTTCCACTCGCTTGTAAAGAATTAAGTTGAGCTCATCTTCACATATCACGACCCTATACAAGTATACGCATATGTTCCGAGTTTGGGGGCGTCCATTAATTACGTGAGGAGATTTTTCGACCCCCCCCCTCCCCCCACCCTGGTGAGATTTGGCTCGACCCCCTAACCCCCCCCCCCTAATCTCACGTGAGATTTTTCAAAATGCGTATTTTTAGTGCAAATAGGCACGTTAATCTGTGCTTGATTGCGTTGGATTTATTTAAAAAAACATAATTTGCTCAATTATTTTTATTTAAGACTAGTTAAGACTACTAAGAACGTAGTCAAGAATTACAGTGAGAAAATCGAACACTAAAATACCTAAATAGGAACTACTAAAATTCGTAAAAGAATATTTATTCTAATTCAGTCCACGGGGGACTCGTGTGTGGTCTCAAGAGTGACTACTGGAACTATTGAGTGGGATTTAGCCATATTTTGGTGTAGAAACATGTTTAACTTAATATAACCCAGTTTTCTCGCAATTTTACACTGTTTCTTGCGGACAAAAAAAATTACGTGGTATTTGCCGTGACACCCCCCCTCTCCCCCACGTGAGACTGGGTGACATTCGGCTCGACTCCCCCCCCCCCCTAAAAGCGTTACGTAATTAATGGACGCTCCCTTTTTAATCTCGGTATAGGTAGAGGCGAGTTGAGTTGCATTTATGACTTACGAATGGAGGGGCTCCGTTGATTTGGGAGAAGTTCAATTTTACATAGTGATTACATTCCGCCCAGCTTTTATATTACGCAAATTAAGTTAGGAGTCGGTATCATCCATTTGGCGACCCGGTCTGGTCGCCAATAAATCTTTTAATTTAATAATGTTTTATAAGTTTTGCCAGTACCCATTTCAAAATTCCGCCGGGATAGATATTGCTAAATCCGCGATTTCCGAGTACATAAGTTGCTTTACGGGCAATGTAATATTTTCTCATACTTTACTTCCATTTTATTATGGACGAAGTACATTTTCATATTTCATATGTACATATGTACATATATATATATATATATATATATATATATATATATATATATATATAAATAAATAAATAAATAAATAAATATATATATATATATATATATATATATATATATATATATATATATATATATATATATATAAATATATATATATATATATATATATATATATATATATATATATATATATATATATATATATATATATATAAATATATATATATACATATATATATATATATATAAATATAAATATATATATATATATATATATATATATATATATATATAAATATATATATATATATATATATATATATATATATATATATATATATATATGTATATATATATATATATATATATATATATATATATGTATATATATATATATTACTGTCTACGACAACATGGCGCTGAGCGAATCCATTAGGGTTAAGAATTCTCCGCAAGCACTCGGGCGTACACGGTATCGTATCGCAAAACGAGGAAACGAGGCATCCTTCCACAAGCAACAGGGATGACTAACGCGAGTCCAGTCATCGGCAAACACCAAAACCCGTAACCGTATACGGGTTTCTTGCAACAACACCAGAGCCGAAAAAAGAAAAGAGCAGCAAAGGCGTATGCATGATCATATCCGTTTCCTCATAACTGCAAACAAGCGGCTTCCCGCCAAAACATTCGGGCAACATCTTCCGCCAATAGCTCGCGATTTCCCCATCCTCTGCGAATACGCACTTACTAATCACTCGGGGGGACGGTAAATTAATAGAATTAGTCATGCCCGATAGTTAGACGCCGAAACGGTTTTTCCGAGAACGCTCTTAAGGCAATGGGGAATAATTGTGCTTGGCGGTGCAACAACCGCCAACGGAGCTAGTGATATCACCACGCAAGAAATTTGATTCTTCCCTTTGATCACCTGCAAGCATTCGTCTTCTTCATGGAGACTACTTAATGGTTTTCTCTCTTTTTAACACGTTTTTTATTAACTCGCTTTCTTGTTCGACCAGTCCAAATCTTGCAATCGATTTTTAACTAACTTCCCGACTAGCTAGACATTTGAAACTTTTAGAATAGATCGGTACACGATAACAATGCCTTCTTTTGATACTTTTAGCCATCTTTAAGCAGGATTTAATTCATTATTACCACGTTTTTATTAACTCGCTTTCTTGTTTGTGTGTTTCTCCAGTACAAATCTTGCAATCGATTTTTAACTAACTTCCCGACTAGCTAGACATTTGCAACTTTTAGAATAGCTCAGAACACGATGACAATGCATTCTTTTGATACTTTCAGCCATCTTTAAGCAGGATTTAATTCATTATTACCACTTTTTATTAACTCGCTTTCTTGTTTGTGTGTTTCTCCAGTACAAATCTTGCAATCGATTTTTAACTAACTTCCCGACTAGCTAGACATTTGCAACTTTTAGAATAGCTCAGAACACGATGACAATGCATTCTTTTGATACTTTTAGCCATCTTTAAGCAGGATAAAATTCATTTTGTTTTTGTATTGAAAGTCAGTTCGGAAAAAAATCCGCAAGGTGGCGTTTCGAGCGAATTCGATGCTTCCACTTTTGCGTAACGGCGTTTGACGATTTTGAAAACAGAATACGTGTGAATTTAGTTTATATTAAAAAATATTGTGCGAAATTTTTTTAAAAAATTATAAAAGTTAGCGGTTTGTGGATAGTGGAAACCACTAAAAAGTGATTGAAATTAAATAAAAGGAAGCGAAGAATAATAATGAAATGAAGGTTTGTGCAATTAGTTTATATGAGTCAACAGAAAATTTAAAAACGTGGTATATAAAAAGTTCTTTTTATCTTGTAATTATTAATCATCAAAGTCATGAACTGGGGTTGGGACTTGGTATGAACAATGTCTATATTATTATTATCATTTTAAACAACTCTCCAACACCGATAATACTTTACACCGATTTAATACACCGATAATACTTTACAGTTCATTTCTAAAATCGATAAACACTGGAACCTCGATTACCCGGACTAACTTGGACCATAGGCAATCCGTATAATAAGGGTAATATCACTAATAAGCAAAACTAAATCTTTAACAGAGCAAACTCGCCGCTTATTACGATAAAAAAAAACTATTTCTGTAACAAAATGACACAGTATTGTTCAATAGACATTAAAATATATAAAAATAACTTTTCATACCATTTCCTGACAAAGAATTGGCAAGTCTAGTAAAGCTTTCGGTACTTACGTATTATCGCAACCGCAGCTGAAGTTGCGCTAATGCGCCAATAAATAAATAAATATATATATATATATATATATATATATATATATATATATTTATATATTAAGTGTTTTGATTTTAAATAAACTGTTTTATTTTATGATTTGTCGCAAAAATTTTAGGTGTAGATTGGAGGGACTTAAAAACCGCCAAATCTGTAGCTGCGGTGGCGTTAATACTTAAGTATCAAGCTTTCTTAAATGTGACAGAAAGCATTTTATTACCATAATTTATCGTGCAATGTAAGCAGGAACTGTACATTGAATCAAACTTAGAAGCGACTATTTGGCGTACTACTAAAAATTATTATACAACGTGAACATTAAATAAAAATAAATTTTATATATATATATACACAAATCTAAAATGTATAGAAATTTGATCCGGATAAACGAGGTTGTACTTACGTATGGAACGTACGAAATCGAAAACTGAAATTTATGACATTACGAAAGATTAAAAATTCTAGACATGATCCGAACATTTATTAAAAAATAATAATTTTATTAAAAATCTAGGAGGAAATGACATTTTTTTACTCTATACCGTCAACTGGATTTTCTTTTCTCGGCAGCTTTCAACACGTGTTCCAGTGAATCGCTCGTCTGATCGGTAGAAGAACTTCCCTCCTCATCTGCAATGTCGGCAGATTTACCACCGGCGGTCGCAGCTCGTTCCGTACTTGGTACAGAAATTTTGCCCGCTTGGCCGGGCATCGTTCCAGATCGCAAATCGCCATCAGGTTCGGGCTTCGTGGCATCCTCGGCAGATTTACCACCGGCGGTCGTTTCCGGCGCACCTTGTTCCGTACTCGGTGCAGAATTGTTGTCGCTGCCCGCAGACGAAGCGGTCGCCAGACCAGACATCGTTCCAAATCGTACATCGTCGACAGAATCCCTTGATGGACCGTCCTTTTCCGTTCCGGGTTCCGCCATTTCAGCGGCAAAAGATTTTCCTTCGGGCGAAGGACTGGGAGAGACGTCTTCAGTTGCGGTTGGTATATCATCTGCGCGAACCACGGCCGCCGGCACGTCGGACGAGCTCAATTCCGGCGGTTTCAAGAACAAAGGAACGGTATACAAACAGATGAACGCTGCCAGGAGGAAGAAAATGGCGACGAGGAACGATCCCATCCAGCAAGCTGCCACGGGATACAATATACGCTCGCACGTGATGTACACAAATTTTTCGTACAGGAGGTTCAAGACGGGGCAAAAAGATATCGACCTACGAAATTCTCGGGCAGCAAAATCTAGGTTATACTGGACGCCGTCTATCATTTCGACTACTGTCTCGTTCAGGACAGACATGTACATATTCGTTGCATTATCTTGTATGATACCGTGAATGACATCTGACGCCAACTTGAAATTCTCAATCTGCAGTCCTACCATTTCCATGGTCAAATTGGCAGTCTGGAGTGAAATGTTGTACGCAGATTCGTCGGATGCTGCCGTAGATAAGGTGTCCATTAGAGTTTCGAATGATCTTATAGAAGTGAGAGCCGCTCTGCTCAATTTCTGGGAGCTCCTCGGATTGTCTCTGATGTTGTTCAGGACTACTAAAGCGCTAGTATTTCCCAGAGAGCGTATAAATTCTGCTATGCTATCGAAATACGGATGAATGTCAATATCTAATAAATTTTCCAAGTTCAAAGTATCTGCTTCAGATTTGGTGATTCTGATATCCGTAGCATTCTGAACCACACTTTGAATTTTCTCTTGGACTGGATAGGTGTCAAGTTGTTCCTTGATATCCTTAAATGATGATATGTCGATGATAGGATCGGGTAAAGGACCAAAGTACGACGGATCTTTCTTGCAGTTCTTAATATTACTTTTCAGAGTAAAATTGAATTTTTTCGAGGAATACATACTATACCAGCCGTTGGCCCGCTGAAAAACGGGATGATCTATTGTCACCTCGAACAGAGATTGGTCCGTCGTTGCTAAACACAGCTCTAAAGGTACGGCTGACACTAAAAATATAAATATACTCAGAGCCCAAAACAAAGCGAGGAAAATAAAAATCAAGTACAAAGAGAAAACGATAACTCTGCCACTGCGATGAGATAAATCAGACTTCTGCACGTTTTCTCCAGACGGCATGACGTGAAATCCTTTCGTACCAGTAACCCCAAGGCAATACATCAGGCACAAAAATACCGCTAATGCTGCAGCGAGTATGCTGAAAACTAAAAGCAACACATTCACATATTTAAAACCTTCCAATACTTTAGATCGTAAAGATTTTACATGATTTACAGCAGCGGCTCTACGTTCTTCTTTGAAGGCCACATCAATATAAGCTACATAATTTCCGACAATGGTACGGATACTCTGTTCTGTATCAAACGCTACCTTCCGCAGTTTCTCCATCAGTTGCGACGGGTCATAATTTGGACTTTCTATGATGTTACGCAGATAATGAGTTGTGTTTAGAAGCCTCGTTCGGATTTCTAATTTAGAAATATCCTCTAACCTTTTAATTGATTTATCATAAAGTGTAGGTATTGCATCTGATGCCGGGGTGTAGCTCGGTACATTTAACACTGCATCTAAGACAGGTCCAAAGATGTCCTTAGCATTTTCTTTATCGAACACACTTTGTAAATCCTTCATTGTGGCTTGGTACTTCTCGGTGAGTTTTTTAATCTGTTCGTCGGTTGAGTTTACTGATTCTGAGAGTCGTTGCGAGTCAGATTTTAATGCATTCAAGACTACCGTGACGTCCCATTGAATAGATTCCGCCAAGTACAGAACCGGCTTGACTCGATAGAGTAATAAGTCTATAAATTTGCGGCCTATATCATCATTCACATCATACAGTAATAGAATGGTATCGAGCGCACTTCGAGACACGTCAAACAAATTGTTGTAAAAGCTGTCAAGAATGATTTCTTTGGCTTTATAAGATGTGTCCACACTATAGGCAGCAAAGTCAAACATTTCAGGTAGATTATTGGCAAATTTAATATCCGAGAGACACATCAAAACACCGCCAAAAACTGTAGCTGCAAGGAATACGACGATGAATTCCAAAGCGAGACAACCCGTACGAGGTGATACGACAGAATTATCAGATTCCGCTTCATCGATAGCAGCTGTTTGTCGGTTTCTGTACCACTTCATGAAGAAAGGCATTAAGAGGAGCAACAAGACACCAAGAAGGCCCAAAGCTACAACAATAGACATAACGATCTGCTGTAAGAAAGTGTAACCAATAACACTTCTGACGAATTTGCCGTACTGTGTAACGTTTGCTTGCACCGTGGTTCTGATGGCGCCAGAAGCTGCATTCAAGAAGAAAATCCGTAAAAATTCAGATCCACTCTTACCCAGTGGCGCCAATTCCCATTTTGGTTCTTCCGATTCTCGGAGATCATGATGGCGATCATAGTCATACGTCTTATTGTGAATCTTCACAGCTCCAGAAACGGAACCAGGTAAAAGTACACACAAAAATATAAAACATTCGCGTAATTGAAACGCAAACCTTCTTCGAGAGCAGGTTTGAAACATTGACAACACCTTTCACATTATTAGCTTGCATAACTAGTCCATTGCACAATAAATTCAAAATAAAATATACCGATTTTTTGTTGCCAATTTTATAAATAGAAAATGTTGCATTTAACACAAGTAGTAAAAACACCAAGATTAAAATGATTTACCTAAAGCGCAAGGAAAATTATCCTTCCCATGTACTCACGAGAGGGAATAAACTTGTTTTGCTTACGTCATATGACTGTTTGCTCTGGAGTTCATGCGATTTTAGCAGCTTTAGGGCCTGTTCACATAGGTGTCCGTTGCGTAGCGTTAAGGAAAAGATGACTTTGAGACCAAAATAAACCAATCATGGGCGTTAAAAATTTCATTGCTAATCGTTTGGAGGCATATGATTGGTTAATTTTCGTCTCAACGTCATCTTTTCCTTAAAGCAACGCAACGGACTCCTATGTGAACAGGCCCTTTAGGGAAAGAGGACGTTGAGACGAAAATAAACCAATCATAGGCGTTAAAAATTTCATTGCTAATCGTTTGGAGGCATATGATTGGTTAATTTTCGTCTCAACGTCATCTTTTCCTTAACGCAACGCAACGGACTCCTATGTGAACAGGCCCTTATACTCTCCAGTAAATACGCTACAGCAATTTGGACTGTGTTTACTAATAGAGGAGTGGCACCTGACGTCATAGGTGTTAAAGCAGATTTTAAAATCTACAGCGGCTCGTTAGATACATTATATTAATGGAAAAGAACTTTTGGTTTTATTTCAATATATACGTAACGGGAGTTCTGTAGAGGATAAATTTACGCTGTAGTGTTTCTATTGCATTAAGTAGTTGCGTAGTAAAGTAGCAATATGCATATGTTCATACACTTTAACAAAATCCATATCTTTGAGCCGATAAAACATTTAAAAGGCATTTTTTAAAAAAAAAGTTTTTGCGAGAGACATCCATTGCTTGGCTCATGCCTTTTTTTATTTTTACCACGTTTTTATTAACTCGCTTTCTTGTTTGTCCAGTACAAATCTTGCAATCTATTTTTAACTAACTTCCCGACTAACTAGGCATTTGAAACTTTTAGAATAGCTCAAAACACGATGACAATGCATTTTTTTAATACTTTTAGTCGAAAAAAATCCGCAAGGTGACGCTTCGATCGAATGCAATGCTTGCACTTGTGCGCAACGGCGTTTGACGATTTTGAAAACAGAATACATGTGAATTTAGTCTGTTTACAAAAATATTGTGCGAAAATTTTTTTTTTTTAAATTATAAAAGTGAGCCGTTTATAAAGTCTGTGGATAAAGGAAACTACTAAAAAGCGATTAAAATTAAATAAAAGAAAGTGAAAAAGAATAATGAAGTTTGTGCAGTTAGTTTATATGATTCTACAGAAAATTTAAAAACGTGGTATATAAAAAGTTCTTTTTATCTTGTAATTATTATTATTTATCAGAACAATCCAGTAATTATTTTATATTGTACAGATATTAGAGAAATTAATTTAAAAAAAAAAAAAAAAAAAAAAAAAAAATCTGCCTTTACCAGCCAAACGTTTAGGCTGAATTCGTCTACGATCCGTACAGTTAAATTACTAACTAGTTGGGTAGAGACAATTACGAAAGAACATTGCTCGAAATGCAGCTTTTAACCTGGCCCGTTACGGTTACGAAACGCAGCGAAGTAATAAGAAATTTCGAAGGGGAATTTAGTCACGACATAAGGGGGCGTCTATTAATTACATGAGGCTTTTAGAGGGGGGGGGGGGGGAATCTCACCGAATCTCACGTGGGGGAGGGGAGGGGAGGGGTCTCGGCAAATATCACGTGTAATATTTTTTTCCGGAAGAAAAATGTGTAAAATTGCGAGAAAACTGGGTTATATCAAGTAAAACATTTAAAAGAGGACACTAAAATATAGCTAAATCCAACACAATAGTTCCAGCAGTCACTCTTGAGTCCCCGTGGACTGAATTAGAATCAATATTCTTTTACGAATTTTAGTAGATCCTATTTAAGTATTTAATAGTTCGATTTTCTCACTGAGATTCTAGACTACGTTCTTAGTAGTCTTAAATACTAGTCTTAACTAGTCTTAAATAAAAATAATTAGGCAAATTATGTTTTTTTAAATAAATCCAACGCAATCGAGCACAGATTAACGCATTTACACTAAAAATACGCATTTTGAAAAATGTCACGTGAGATTAGGGGGGAGGGGGTCGAGCCAAATCTCACCAGGGGGGGAGAGGAGGCCGAAAAATCGCCTCACGTAATTAATGGACGCCCCCTAAAGAAGGCGATGAAAAAAAAGTATCCAAAAGGCACAGTGTCTCTCAATTACGCTTTTACAGCTGGTACGGGCCCCGAAGTTCAAGAAGTCGTCGGGTTTGACGAAAATTGGGCATAAATCTTTGAGTTTTTGGAGAGGAGGAAAGGGTTGTAAAATGGCCATAAACACGGGCCATTTTGGGAGGAGGGCACCTTGACACGCTTCCCACGCTTTGACCTACACTCGCGGTCGCAGTCAAGCCTCTCCTGAAACACCGCGGAGAGTGACATAGCCAGTAATGAGCACGACCTCTTTATATGGAATTGTGAATCGGGCGGTGGAAAATAAAAGACAGGCCGATAATTAATTTTCCATACCGCCTCCAGAGAAGACTGCCGTTTTCCATTTAAGACTGCCGTTGCGGTGGCCTAGCGAGGGAAAAACTGAATAGAATAATGACAAGATAAAAAGAACTTTTTATATACCACGTTTTTAAATTTTCTGTTGAATCATATAAACTAACTGCACAAACCTCCACTTAATTATTCTTTTTCACTTTCTTTTATTTAATTTTAATCACCTTTTAGTCGTTTCCACTATCCACAGACTTTAGAAACTGCTAACTTTTATAATTTTTTTTTTAATTTTTCGCACAATATTTTTGTAAACAGACTAAATTCACACGTATTCTGTTTTCAAAATCGCCAAACGCCGTTACGCAAAAGTGAAAGGCATTGAATTCGACCGAAGCGCCACCTTGCGGATTTTTTTTTCCGAACTAACTTTCCATACAAAACAAAATGAACTGAAAATGAATTCAATTCTGCTTAAAGATGGCTAAAAGTATTTAAAAAAATGCATTGTCATCGTGTTCTGAGCTATTCTAAAAATTTCAAATGTCTAGCTAGCCGGGAAGTGTGTTAAAAACCGATTGCAAGATTTGTACTAGACAAACACACAAACAAGAAAGCAGGTTAATAAAAACATGGTAAAAATGACTACGATGCGCTCCAAGCAAATTTTGTTTTCAGAAAACATTGTACAACTGTTAAAACTGGTTCGGTCCCTAACTCTCGCCCATAAGAACTCAAACAGTCGTTTGTGCTCGATGTTTTACATTGTCTCCATGTTTTTTTAATGCAAAAGTACCATAATTAAAAAAATTTACCACGTAGCATAATTGTCACACTCAGTAAACGTAAGTCTGAGTTCTGTAAAGGACGAATACAAAAGGGGGGAACGATTCCTTATCAAACAGACAAATGACAATCGACAACAATGAACCCATCAGAGCGCTTGGAATGTTCCCGACACTCCAGAACCTTCCATGGGGTTTTATTTTACAAATAGTATATACACGAGAGCAGCCATTTAAGTTTTTGTTTTGTTCTGGTTTTATACAAGTTGACGTTAATATTATTAGCAAGATGCCTCCCAAAAGTACCGTTCGGAAATATTTTTGCTAAACCTCCGACAAATTGGCGAAATGCACAATTTGCCTCAAGCCCCTCAAAACTTCTGGCAATAACACGAATTTATCTGGACATTTCGAGGCAAAACGTGGCGATATTTACAAAGAGAATTTTGAGTCATCAATGTAGCCCGAGGCAAAAGCGACCAAGTTTTTGTCATTTGTGTCAGCCCAATCAGAGAGTAAAATTAAATCACCCCCCTCCCCCCCCAACCACCCACGACTAACCGAAGTAACATTAATGTTAGAGATTAATAAACCAGTTTTAAAAAATGGATGCTCTAAAACATCGATGGCTTTTGGGCGATGTTTTATTAGCATCGATGTTTTAATATTGAACATCGATGTTCGAAAACATCGATGTTTTGTTATCGATGTCGCATCCCTACACAAGACTGCAAATAATAATTTGAGGGAAAACAAAAAAAACAAAAAAAAAAAAAACGAAACCATTTTCGGTAAGGGATAAAGATGACGAAGAAAATAATCAATCAGTATTTTGGAACTTGTTAAAACATCGCGTTGAGTTGACAGATAAAATCAGCTCCCCCCCCCCCCCCCCTCTCAGCCATCGTCAGGGCAGGCTCCAAAATATCTCGTTTCGCAATCAGCGAGCCGATCGCTGTCTATCTTATCAGCGAAACGCGTGTCTCTCGCCTACACTCTTCTTTTTTTCTTCTGTTTGTTTCCGAACCCCCCCGAGCTCGCGGTGAGGCCGACACACATCTCATAAATATCACGCCTTTCCCTTTCCAGCGAGGCTTAAATAGAAGCTTTTCCCGAAAAGTCTGTGCCTTAAAAATGAATTATTTATTGAGGAAGGCGCCACATTGGGCGCCTTTTCAACGCTTCGAGTGCAGGGTAAACACCCGATAGAGAGAGAGAGAGAGACAAATTTTGAAACGGGCGGTGGGGGGTGTCTGTTTTCCCCCTCACATTCTGAATCAGTTGAAATGGGGGAGGAGATGGGCCAAATTCGGAAGACAAACTGTTTCCAAGGTAGACACTGCACGCACCGCGAGTATCCGCTACACCACGAAATCAATCATTGTGGACGTTGGCGCTCCTGCTTGATCACTGGCTACCCGTCTTCCCGCCAACCCTTGGCGACTGTTAGTTCAGTTGCCCATGGAGAACCAGTGGATAAGGTCGTAGTAAAAAAGACCTCTTCGTATAATAAATAAAGGAATAGGGTGTCCGTTGAAAAAGGTCTAGTGAGTTTCTATAACTAGTGAATCGAATTAATATAGTTGCCTCTAGATTAAGATTATAAGAAATTATTACGAAACAAGCGACAAAAAGTCACAGTCCACAACGAGAAATTATCGACCAGTGGAATTCTAAGCAACCTCCTTTCCCCAATCTTTCTGGCATCGAAAAATACACAAATACACAATAGCTGTTATGCTGCTTCTACATACATGCAGACAATTCTGCAGTACGCACCCCCCCCCCTCCGACACATTTTGGGCTCGGTTAGTCACGCTCCTCCCTCCCAAGCGATGTGTGAAGGAACACTAGACTGTCTTCCAGACATTCCCCCATTTAGAACTCCCCCCCCCAAGGTCCCTCGTGTCTCTTTGATGATCTGTGCAAAAAGCGCACGATCGAACGGTTTTTGCACAGATCATCAAAGAGACCCGAGGGACCTTGGGATGGGTGGGTTTCTAAATGGGGGAATGTCTGGAAGACAGTCTGGGATCGCTGCAGAGCAAAGTGCCCCATAAATCTCTGGTTAAAATCCGGGATATTTGGCAACCCTGCCCTGAATACCACTCACGCTTCCCGGTTCGAGAATCACTGATTTAAGGCACTGATAACTCACTACGCAGTATAAGCAACTAAATACCACTAGGTACCATACTTAGTAAATACGTGCTATGGCAAAAATTATCAATAGTAAGCGAGATTATCCCGGATAGCAGGAAAAAGTTTAAAAATTTTTTTTTATTTATTTATTTTTTAAGAAACAAGAAAGTGGTGGCATGAGGGATTTACAGCAAATGCAACTCCATACCCCTATTTAACGAAGGACGACTGCAATTTCTTCCACTCTGAGATAGATTACTTAGAGCCCAAGAACATAAAATGTACTATTTTAAGAGGACAGTGGACCTTCAAACCTAACTTTTTTTTTGTTTTCAATGGATTTGCTTGAAATTTGAATGTCATTAATACCATAGATATGTAAAAGTGGTTAAAATTTAATGAGGAAATATTAATAATTTATGAACTATGAATTAATAGTTATATCAATAATTGGCCTAATTGAAAATCTCCCATGCGAATTTCTTTTGCATATAATATGGTAATTTTTATTTACGGGATACCTTATAGAACTAACAATGAAACTTATTGCTTATTTTAAGCATTCGTTACAAATATAAAGAGAAAAAAATAATAATAGTGAAAACACCCTTTTTATGACACAAAAATACCTATAAATCCTCTTTTCAAGTACAAAATTTAGAAATTCCGAGCTACGAAGCATCATTTTTTTTTTCAATAAGATTCATTTGATATACAGTTAAGTATATGAAACTTAAATTTCAAAGCAATTCGATCATTAGAAATGAGCCCGGAGCAGTTTGAACATTCGTATGACACGAAAATTTTTATTTTGATAAAAACTCATTTAAAGTGATTGCTATTAGTACCCACATAATATCTAAATTAAATGCAAATGCTGGCTCTTTAAGCCAGCAAAAGGTTTCTAGGAGAATTAACAACTGCAAGTCAGGTTCAAGATTCTTTTATCCATTGTGAAGTGTTGTGAAGGGGAATAAGAATTAAGAAAAGGGTCAGCATAAGAAAAGGCCTTTTACATAAGTTTAAAAGATTGTTAGAAAAGGGAAACGTACGCAATAAAAATATATTTATGGTAAAGAGGGGAAAACGTTGGAGAATAGCGCGGTGTCCTTTGACTCAGTAACCGATGAATTAGCCCCATAAGAAAGGCTCAGTAGTAAAATTAGATCGCGGTTAGTCAAAAGCCCCATGATAAAAGATTTGCGTTGGACGAGGGTCAGTCAAAAAAGCCCCTTTAGAATAAGGAATAAGAATTGAAAGGATTATAGTGGAATTTACGCAACAGTAGCAGTATTGTCGGACCATGGTAAGGAAAAAATGTTATAAAACTGACCAGGTGTTAGAAAATAAAATATAAGAAAAATGTAGGAAGGAAAAGGGGAAAACGTGAGGAAAGTAGACCCAATGAGGTTTGTGAAATTTAATAAAGAAAATATTATAGCCACTAGAAAAAGGTTTTAAGACGTAGGTGGAGTTTATGTGGAGAAGAAAATATTGTGATTGGAAGGTGAAAACATGTATGCAAAAAGTTGAGATAAATATTAAGGGGTAGAAATGATACAGAGTTAGATAGAGAAAAAGTTTTCAGAGACAGAGAGAGAGTGTGGAGAGGATTAGAGGTGTGCAGAGGGCGAATAGCTTACGGGCTTGCCCTGTGGTGGACTCTCGAGTCCACCCTGCCCCTTTACCTACAACCATGAGCGATCCGTAGTAACGCCGATTTGGGGTAAGTCAGTCTTTGCAATTATGGTGATATTGACGGTACTATTTTAAGATTTAAATTTAAATTAAAATCCCGTAAATGATACATACCTTAACGTGTTTATCCGGTGAGGACCCAATTTGTTATTTGAAAGAATATTAATCATTTTAGCACATTATTTTTTATCCATGTAGTTATTTGAATAATCATTTTAATACTGTAATTTAACTGTTTATTTGTGTAATAAATATTCGTTGTTAATTTTTAAATATTGGTCCTCATCATTTATATTAACACATTTAAGTTGTGTCTATCTTCTCTACAGTGTTTACATGCTGGGAAATTAGTAAAAGAACCTGGGAAATTTTAACTTAAATATGTTAATACTTTTAATCGATTTTTCCACCCAGCACAAATGCCTATAACTAGGAAAGTAATCGCATAAAATAAAAATTCTTTTTGCGACACATTCCTACTCGTCCGTGGTTTCACAATTGAATGAAATAAAAAAATGGAATTTTTGGACAAATTTCACAATTTTGAAAGTCCCTTAAAGCGTTTCATCTGAGATATAATCCTTTAATAGATCACTGTATATTACTCTGCACGGAAAATCATCTCCTTTACCCATAAGGTCATCATCCACAGACTTTGCCTTGGCACGGAATCAGTTGCAACTAATATATTCAATAGACAAACTACTTAATGATACGAAGGACTCTCTTATTTTTTTTTTCTCGGTAGAAACAGATTTTTTTTATAAGTGCTAATATTAAAATAAAAATTGTTACTTCCGTTGTCAGATAAATTACGGTAGCAAGCAGCACTTAATAAGACCGCTGAAAATGGAATTGCCCGAAATCACGCAAGATGAAAACATTTTAATTTAATGACTTGACCACTGTCTATCCATTATATTAAACTTAACAAGTTTTCGAACATTTCTAGATCGAATAAGAACAAAACCGTTGTGATATATAGGATGGAATAGTGCCGTTCAATAAGACCGACTTTTACGATGAACAGAAATAAAGTCGAAACCCGTTATAGCGAACACGATATATAACGAACTCACGGATATAACGAACGAAAATTTTGGTCCCGCCATTTTCCTGTTGCACGTAATATGATGAGTATTGTGTCAGTTTAATGTAATCAGTTTTAATCGATTTAATTCATTAATGATCATTTTTAATAGATTTTTATCATTTTTTAATGCATCATTAATGAATACACATAGCAACTAATGAGTTATACATTTTGTGAACTCGAGCGAACCACCGGATAAAGCGAACAAAACCTTTGGTCCCTTGAAGTTCGTTATAACGGGGTTCGACGTATACTGTGATTCAAACGCACATATTTTCTTTGGTGGACGACATTTTTAAAATGAATAAGATAGCAAAGTAAAGAAAAAATCTTTCTCTGTTACGGGCTACAGTTAAAATTGCTTTCATATCCAAGTAATCAATCACTGGAAATATTTCTCAATACGTTAACGCTGAGCTAAGCAATCCAGCAGAGTCAAAGGTGGATATCTGACTAGGCCAACTGGACCGTGGCCTAGAGGTCGTAGGCCCATAAACAGAGCTTTTTTTAAAGATTTGCTTAATTACTTATCTAAAATGTTTATGCAGTCGAACCCCGTTATAAGGAACTTCAAGGGACCAAAGGTTTTGTTCGCTTTATCCGAACCGTTAGGAAAAATGCTAGAGTTCACAAAATGTATCACTCGTTAGTTGCAATTTCAAGTAAATCCATTCAAAACAAAAAAAATTAGGTTTGAAAGTCCACTGTCCCCTTAAACGCGGTTTTAAAAGTAAGTTTTTTTTTTATTGTAGTTATGTAGGTAAGTACATATTCCGTATTTATTATTAAATTATAATAAATATTGTAGACCTTATTTTTTTTTTTTAAGCTCACCACACCTACGCCACTGGGTGGACCGCAACACCTTGAAAAAATTAGAAGTAGCCCGTACCCTGGAAAAGTCAGCGCACCCCTGCATTAAACTGACGCAATACTACAATCGAACCCCGCTATAGCGAACCCGGTATATAACGAACTCACGGATATAACGAACGAAAATTTTGGTCCCGCCGTTTTCCTATTGTACGTAATTTAATTAGCATTGTGTCAGTAATAAGGACGGCTAAAAGTTTTAAAAGAATGCATTGTCATCGTGGTCTGAGCTATTCTAAAAGTATCAAATGTCTAGCTAGTCGGGAAGTTAGTTAAAAAATCGACTGCAAGATGTGTACCGGACAAACACACAAACAAGAAAGCGAGTTCATAAAAACGTGGTAAAATATGAACACTTTTCTTATAGTATGCCAGTGAATAGAAGGGGGGTGGCCCCAAAAGAAATTTAGCCTTCACGAAGGAAGAATCCGGCACGCTGACATTTCCGTAAAAAGTCCTTTCTAAACACTCATTGGATACCGACGCAGATTTAATACCAGACACTGGAAAAAATAAATTATATTAATAATGGCATATTTTACACAAAGGGTGTTCCGGACAAAACTTAATTGTCTTCCAAGACAAATTATTTTCTGCCCACTTAATTTCGCCATGTGTTATCTATCTATTCATTAAACCCGACGTGACCTACAAAGTTTTTTTGCTTTTTTTTCCTCCAGCGTGTACAAATCAACGACGTGAAATTTCAACACGTATTTTAATTTATCCCCGAAAAACTTTTTACACATACCTTGGCGCTATTTTCCCCGAATCTGCGAACAGCATCTTTATATTAACAACCTCATTATAAAGTAGATAAATAATATAAAGACCAACACTTAACAGCACGAAAATAATAATAATAAAAAAAAAAAAGGAAAATCTGGCTATTCTTCATTCGAAACCCGATGTGGGAGGCAGCGCCTGAGAAATTCACGCCCGACTGCAGAAATTAAAACGTCCTTTCTGGAAAAATGGAAAAATCGGCGCCCGGAAAAAGGATAATTAAACGAGAAAACCAAAACCTCTCGGGGGAAAAAAAAAAAAATGAACACTTCTATTCGGGAGAATCCAGAGCGGAAAACGTTCTTTTTTTTTTTTTGAGTTATTAAGACATAAATAACTGGGGGCTCCTTTAATGAGAAAATTCATTAAAGGTGTTGGATGTTTTAATCTGCAACATTTGTTTGGGAGGAGTTTCTTGTTTTCAGTTCTGCGGGGCAAATTTATCCATCATAGTTACAGACAATGAGTTTTTTTTCTTTTCTTTTCTCAGATTCGCTGATGCGATTTTCCAAGAATTCTGTACGCTTCCACTCGAAGAATGGGGAAGCCTTTTTAAACAGATTTCGGATCTTAATTAACAGAAAATATTCCTCCCGCTTTCCTGGCCAGAAATTAGCGCTGTTTTATATTTTAATTTTACAGGAGGGGTAAAGTAAATCCATGTTTCCGGAGAGCAAAAAAATAAAAATAGATAAAATTTAATATATGCTTATGCATATTCATAGACTTTTCTCTAAAAGCTAGGCAATCATTTTCATAGCTGACGTTGGAAAGTGACGCTAAGAAAAAGAAACTAAACTCATGGTGTAACTGTCCACAGTGGACCAAGGCCGGCGGTGTCCATCTCCGCTTTCTTGACCGTGGGCTTTATTTAGATTAAGATAGTTAATATATACAGAGGCTGTTCGCACATTTTTTAGACGATTTTGGTAAGCGGTAATAAAAAATCGTTTGCTGCAAAAGAAATAATTGCAATTGTACTATGTTTTTAAAAGTCAAAATTATAGCCTGCGGCTTGAAAGTTGTGTTTTTATTCAAAATGGCGTTTTTAACAAAGCAGTGGTTCGAAGGCTACATTTATGCTCTTTCCGAAGAGAAATATGCATACTCCGTTATCCAAAAACGATGTGAGAGTCATGGTTTTGTGATATCTAAAACGTCGATAGGTAATATCGTCAACAAGAAAGGAAAAAAACGTCAAATTGCAGCCTCCAGTGGGACAAAAATTCCAAACAAGTATCCAAGGAAAAAACGGACATCTTCGACTATTGCAAAGGTACGTTGTTTAATGTTAAAACAAAATCCCCCTAGTCAAAGGACAGTTGCAAAATAATTAAAATGCTCGGTGTCCACTGTAAACAAAATGATAAACGTTGATTTAAATCTTAAGAAAGCGAAAAAACGCAATGTGCATCGTCTTCTTCCAAATCATATCGCTGAACGCAGGACACGCTGCAGAATTCTATATGAGAAACACTTATCCAAAGAAAAGCGGAAAACAATTGTCACAATAGATGAATCATGGGTGTATTTAAATGATTGCAACAAAAAAAGAGCCATTTATTATCATAAAAGAGGAGAAAAAAATTTAAGTACATGGTTCAAAGAATCGAAAGAAAGTTTTTCTAAGGGATTCATGGATTGTTGCTGGTTTTTCTTATAATGGCAAGTTAAAAATAAAGAGAGTGGAAAAAAATGTCAAGATTAACTCCAAATACTATCAGGAACATATTTTATTGCCAATTTTTCTGAATGCAATACCATCGCTTTACCCACAGTGCCATCAATCTGTGAGACTCCATCAGGACAAAGCTAGCAGTCACACATCAAAATCCACTGTAAATTTCCTAAACGAAATGGAACAAAAAACTGGTATCAAGGCCATACCCTTCACTGATATCCCTACTAAATCTCCCGATGTATCACCTATGGATTTTTGTGCTTTCGGACTTTTAAAATCTGCATTATCCAAACGTCGTCCCAAAACCCTTACAGGACTCTGGAAAGCTGTTCAGGGGGAATGGGATAGAATAGCTCTTCTGACACTTCCAAAGGCATTATTATCCTGGAAATTGCGGTGTCGAAAGATAGTTCAGAATAAGGGATGTCAAATAGAACATTTAAAACACAAGAATTTTATGTAATTTAGTTTTGTGAATACAATATACAACGTCTAAAAAATGTGTGAACAGCCTCTGTACATTCTTGACAGTTATCTGGTCAGTCTTTATATTAATAGGACGCTGCGAGAAACAAACCGGTCCTGCTATTAAGTACGCTAGTGGGCCTTTAATTTGTGATCAGTGTAGTACTCTTAACTCAGTTATAAAGATGTTCCCAGACAGGAATGTCATGGAAAGGAATGTCCTTAGCAGGTCTTTCGGAGAGCAAACTCGACAATACATCCTGGTTGGAGACCCCGAGATCAAACAAAAACAGGAAATAACTAATTACCCATTATATCAGACAGCCCCCTTCCGGCAGTCGAGCAAACAATAATCGAAAGTTGCGCAGACGAAAACACGAAAATTTCCATAAAAAAAAAAAAAAAAAGAGACGAGGCATAATACAGCCACACCAATCTAATTCATTGTTGTTGAACTTATACGCATAAACATGTCCAATGAAGTCTAATATATCGCAAGAAAAGTGACACGAGTCAAAAGATGGAAATTTCGAGGTTATGTCATTGTCAAAAATACGTGCCCCGTCGTGGGGGAAAAGTGACACGTCTCTATCTCGCAAGTGGTCCACAACGAGAGCAGTTGTGTCAGTTGTGTAGTTAGTTGTGTCAGTTGTTGTCAGTTGTGTCAGTAGTGTTCAAGCTGTAGAGCAGCCAACGGGGTCCAGGTGGATCGATGGAAGTTTAAAAAGGGTCTACAGTTATTCAACAGGTCTATTGGGGTTCCACGATAAATTTTCCTGTTTTAAAATTTAATTTATTTTTTTAGGAATGTAATTATTAGATAATAATATCCGTTGTAAGGGGACAGTGGACCTTCAAACCTAACTTTTCTTGTTTTGAATGGATTTGCTTGAAATTTGAATATGTGATTAGTACTATAGATATGTAAAAGTGGTCAAAATTTAATGATGAAATATGAATGAATTATGAATTACTAATTATATCAATAATTGGCCTCATTAAAAATGTCCCGTGCGCATATCTTTTGCATATAATAAGGTAATTTTTATTTACGGGATGGGATACCTTATAGAAATAACAATGACACTTATTGCTTATTTTAAGCATTCATTAAAAATATAAAGAGAAAAAAATAATAATAGCGAAAACACCCTTTTTATGACGCAAAATACCTACAAATCGTCTTTTCGAGTACAAAATTTAGAAATTCCGAGCTACGAAGCATAATTATTTTCAATAAGATTTATTCGATATACAGTTAAGTATATAAAACTTAAATTTCGAAGCAATACGATCGTTAGAAATGCGCCCGGAGCAGTTTGAATATTCGTATGACGCGAAAATTTTTATTTTGAGAAAAACACATTTCAAGTGATTGCTATTAGTAACCGCATAATATCTAAATTAAATACAAATGCCTGTAACTAGGAAAGTAATCGCAGAAATTAAAATTTCTTTTTGCGACACATTCCCACTCGTCCGTCGTTTCACAATTCAATAAAATAAAAAAATGGAATTTTTGGACAAATTTCACAATTTTGAAAGTCCATTGTCCCCTTAAAATGAATAAATACAGAGTTGCATAGGGCGGAGTGATTCACTCATCTGAAGTAGAATTTCATGACGCTTTTGGTGTATGTGTTATTGTCACTATACGGATATAAGGAATTTCAGGAAAAAACATTTAAAAAATTGTACCAATGCATCAAGTACAACCACCACATTCATTGAAATCGAACTTTTGTGCGATTACAATCTGTGTTTCTGAAATCTTGTTTATATTTGCGAAATTAAAAATGAAAATAGTACAAAAATATTAAAACACTAGCCGGGCTTCGCCTACCTACGCTCAAGTCATCCGTGTAACATATTTATGTACTTCGGGCCCCACAAAAGAAAAAAAAGCCTACAAATGTATTAAATTCAAGTGAATAAATTCCTTTCAATTTTCATTCCCGTCGCTGCCGACAGATGGCAGCACCACTGCAGCAAATGATCTGGTTTCTCAGCAGTCAGTGATTTTAGAATGAAAATATCTCTAAAACTATTGAATTAACAGAATAAGTGTACGCAGACAAAATTATCAGTTTTCGAAGCTCTTTCCAAATATGTAACATTTATGTACTTTCATGAGAAAAAAAATTACACTGTTTCCTGTATAATTGTCGGCCATTTTTTTTTTCGAGGAGTGGCCCACCCGGATGAGTTACGGTCACGTGATCTCTCGACATCCACTTGTCCCTTTATTAGTTAAAACATAAACCTAATGAACAACTTTTTGTAATTTTTTGTTCATATTCTTAGCCAAATTCTTATCTTTTTACGATGTTTTTATTAACTCGCTTTCTTGTTTGTGCGTTTGTCCAGTACAAATCTTGCAGTCGATTTTTAACTCACTTCCCGACTAGCTAGACATTTGAAACTTTTAGAATAGCTCAGGACACGATGACGATGCATTCTTTTAATACTTTTAGCCATCTTTAAGCAGAATTGAAATTCATTTTCAGTTCATTTTGTTTCGTAGACTGGTGCAGCCCTCTATCGGCCGAGACGGGAACGAAAAAAGTTAAACTCAAGTTAACTTCCAATTAACTTCATTTCCTTTCAAGTGGACGGGATAATTCATCAAAATATTTTCTAAAAAGTATGTATTAATACATAGAATTGTCAAGTTTATAGGATTCAACAGAAAATTTAAAAAACGTGGTATATAAAAAGTTCTTTTTATCTTGTAATAATTAAGTGTTTTACGTGCAATTATTAGTATTAGAATTATGTCGTATGCCGCGTATTATAGAGAAAAATGTGAGTGGCGGTCGATGAAGAAAATCGTTCTTTTAAAAGGGGTCGATGTAGAAAAAAGGTCAGGAACCCCTGCTATAGAGTATGCTTTAAGTTGACTTACTTCTGAAATGTTGCATTTTTGAGTTGTGTCCGGAGTGTGCGATATGATACGACGTATATGGCGATAAAATTATTTCATAGTCTGATTTAAAAAAATCTAAAAACATCCAGAAATGAATATTCAAGAAATGCCAAGTGAATCATGACAAGTATACACGAGGATAGGCGATCCAAGACGTCCATCCCGAGAGGAGAGTTTACAACGAGCTAGACTACTGAATTTTTTTTATTTTTATTTTAAAATTTTTAAGAATTTTGAAGATACAACGAATGTTAAAGAAGAAGACGGTGAAGATTTACCTATCGCGATGTGGATAGAAAAAGCACAAAATTTCATCTTCTCAGATTGTGACATGCAATTGTTCGAAACCTGTGACGACGAAATCATTGCTCGTGAAAATTCGACTCGTGATGAAAATGTATCATTCCGAAATCGAAGTTTCTGCACCTGATGCTGATGAAGAGGAGGCCATGAATGACGAAACCTCCACCCTCTCAGATGCTACGGCAGCGATGAGAGTCATTAATAAGGTTTTGTCAACACAAACAGAAAAAGAAAGAGTGTCCGAGTCATTTGATGTGTTGGACATAGAAATTTATAAAATGTTAATCAAATCGGCATCTCTTGAGCAAAAGATTACCGATTATTTCTGTATCAAGACAGTGAGCAACAATTGAAGGTACAATGAATTTGTTTCCATTTGTCTTCATTTTTAGTTAATTTAATGAGTATTGTGTCAGATTAATGTCATCGATTTTAGTCCGTTTAATTCATTAACGAACATTTTTAATAGATTTTTATCATTTTTTTTAATACATCACTATTGAATACACGTAGCAACTAATGAGTTATTACAGCGATTCCCAACCGGTGGGTCGCGACTCGATCCTAAAACTATCAGAAACCATCGAATAAACCATCAAAAAGGTAAGAAAAATCGAAACAAACCGAATTGTGTTTTGATTGTTTTCTTGGTTCTTGATTTTTGGCATCTGGGGCAGACAACAGAACCACTACATCCCTCCCATACATATATATATATATATATATATATATATATATATATATATATATATATATATATATATATATATATATATATATATATATATATATATATATATATGTACATGTATATATATATATATATATATATATATGTATGTATATGTATATATATATATATATATATACCCCCCCCCCAGTCATCAACTATACCACCTCCGATTCCGTTTTTTGCCTATTTATATATGTCAATCTTATTTCAGGTTAGAGGTGTATTAAATGGTCACATCTGCCCTTTTAATTATCTTAATTTTAAATATCTATATATCGTAAATATTTTTGTGAGCAGCTTAGCGCCTAAAATTTATTTACTCTTTTTTGTTTCATATTAAGTAATTTACATTTGTAAACTATATTATCATGTGAATTATTCTAGCAGCTTAGCGCAGTTTCTTCACATTGCATTATTAATAATTTTTTAGTAAGAGGGTTAGATGTATAAGTCTGTTTTATACTTATCACTTCCTTTTTTATTGTTTTACCCTAGGATACTCCCGTGGTGGTTCTTATATTTAATATAAATATTACAGAATCTTGCCTCTGGTGTGTTGCCCGGTGTGCTTGATTTCTGTAAATAGACTGCTTTCTTTTTGTACTTGTATAGCTCATTAGGGTTTTGTAATTATAACTATATAACTATATCCTTTAATTAAGGTGTACTTAGGTGTTTATTATCTTTTTACTTAGATGTTAATTTTCTCATTTAAAAAAAAAAAAAAAAAAAAAAAAATTATAAAATGGTTAAAAAATTCTTTCACTTTTAAGGCAACTTTACTTATATGTACCTGTAAGTACTTAAATTGTAACGGGCTTCTTTCATGTGAGTGTGTTTTTACTTTCAAAGGTGTATACCTGTCTCTTTGGTTATTTGGTTAAATATCTTTTATTGCCATTCTTTAGGTTAATATATTTATTTACCTTTTAACTTCTTTATGATTTTATGTAATTATGTGTAAATCTACAAACAAAAAATAACAAACATGGAAAGGTCTTTTAAAAAATTTTTAGCGACTGGCAATGTTGATACTAATATATCAATTGCTCGGTCTGTCAATAATAGGGTATTTGACAGATCGTCAGCATGCAACCCTAGTCTTAGTGCCCCTAGTCTTATTACTAGTTATTTTACTAAATCTGTGCCTAATTTAAGTGAAAGCAAAAAACTGTAATTTATAATACTTCTCCCGCTTCCTCACTAAAATTACCTTTATACACGAATAGGAGTTTTTATCCTAACATGGGTCTTTTCAAATACCGACGTTGTAAAGACAAAAGATGTAAATTGTGTCCTAGTGCAAACCCTTCTCAGGTTAACACTGACTTAAAATCTAAAATCTTTTGCAAAGTTTATAATTGTGTTTACAAATTGACTTGCAAAGTATGCAATTTATCTTATATAGGACAAACTAAGAACACCTTAAACATCAGATTAAATCAACACCGTAGCAGTATTTATCGCTGTGATACTAATACTGAAGATTGTTCTTTTGAAATCATACATTTTAAAAATCATGGTATAGACAGTATTATTGTGTCTATTATTGATGTGATTTCTGACACTAAAACTAGACTTTGGTGGGAAGGTAATCATATTAGATTACATTCAACTGCTTACCCTTACGGTCTTAACACCAACGTTTACGATAAAAATTACAATTGGAATTATATTGTTAAATCCAATACACAAAGTGTATTGAAACAGAATTCTAACTATTCCAGTAATAATATCTATCTAAAGCGTAAGCAAAGAGGTGGCCGTCGTAATAAATATAAATATAAAGATTATATCGACTCTTTCAACAGGCTATGTAAAACTATAAATTTAAAACCGGATTATCCAATAAGATGGATTAAAAACATCATTTATGGTTGTAGAAGGGTTTGGCTGGATAATCTGTGGAAGTTGGTTATTGGGAAGTCTTTAAAACATCTTATTCCTAATAATACACATTTCATTCCTATTATTATAGATCTAGTCAAAAATAAAAGCTCTGATTGTGGCATAAATTTACATGAATACGAGACTAAAAGCTGTAGCAATATTTATTGTATAACTGAGTATGCAAACAATGGTTTCGATAAAATACCTTTTACAAAAATTTTAAATCAAAATTTGCAATATTTTCCTTTAAACAATATAAAAATATTTAATAGCTTCAAATATAGTAGACCGTTTGGTCGCTATGTTTTCAACTATAATAATATATCTAAAAATGTTGTTGATGCTTCTCCTGAAAATTGTAATTGTAAACATAATATGACCGGTTACAATGAACACTACAACCACATTATAACAGGAAATACTCAAATTACTGACAATACGGCTTTGTCTAATTTAATGAATTATGGTACTGGTTTTCGCATAGGTTATAAAAAGAATGTATTCCAAATTTTCAAACGTAATCTTGATGAATTTATTTATAAAACAGCTATAAAGCATAGTATACCTGTAAGTACTTTCGAACAGTGGAAATTTCATTATTTAAGTGATTTTAAAATTGCTTATCTGAGAACTAAACCAAAAAATCTTCATGTAAATTTGAATACCTTAAAACCGGCTATAACTGCTTTACAAGATCATTTTGCTATAACTTATGTTGATAAAGTTTCTGCTAACTATGCATTTATATGCAAAAACTTTTATTGTGAAAAACTATTACAGTGCTATAATGATAACACTGTTTATAAAAAACTAGATTCTACGTCTTGTACTATACAAAATCGTATCAAAGCGTTATATCGTCGTGCAGGTTACGATATTAAAAATCTTAGGTTTCCTTATTTAGTCTTAATCCCTAAATTTCATAAATCGCCTGTTAAATTTAGAACTGTTACTGTGGGCTGCAATACATACTTAACGCTTGCTAATAATAAACTTTTAAACATACTTAAAATAGTTTATAAAAAAATAAGTGAAGAGGGTGGCTATTTCATCAATAATAGCTTAGAAATAGTTAAACAGATAAAAGGTAAAGGTGATATAACAAACGTTAAAAGCTACGATTTTACGGATCTTTTCAACTCTATCGACCTAAAAGATCTATATAGTATTATTCATGGATTATACGATCAATATGATTTAAAGACGTATATAGCTGAAAATAAATATCGTGCGTTATTAGATCTTGTACTTTATGAAACAGTTTTATATAATGGTAGTAACTTCTTCAAACAAATACAAGGAATACCAATGGGTGGAGGATGCTCATCTGCTTTAGCAGATATATACCTTCACTTTTATGAAAGAGGTGTAATGATTCTAAATGAACTTATGTTTTTCCGATATGTAGATGATATACTCATATGTTTTAATGAAAACTTAAAAGAAATAGATATTAATTTTTACCCTAAAAATCTTAAACTAGTGGAGACTGATAAAGATAACTATGGAAATTTGGTATTTTTAGACTTGAGTTTAAATGTTAATCAAAATCTAATATCATACTGTCTATATGATAAACGCGAGTTTTACAACTTTAAAACTGTTAGGATTATGAATTGGAATAATGCTCTACATTTAAATATTAAACGCAATATAGTTACTAACCAGTTAATACGTTGTCAACGATTACATTCAAACAAAAAAACTATAGACGTCAGTATAATAAAATTCTTAACTATAGCTATTGACCAGGGTTTTCCCGTCAATTTCCTCGTATCTATTCTAACCCAGTTTTTTAATCTAGACAATAAAGATTGTATGAATCGTTTTAAAATAAGTTGGCAACACTAAAAAAAAAATTTCCCTAATACGGCGATATTTATCCCTACTATGTCTATAAAATGTGAGTGTGCAAGTGTTTCGTGTCCCTTTGCTTGGTGGGAGCTAAGTATTTTGTATATATATAGTGTATATGTTAGTGAATACTTATTTAGTTAATTAGTATTATTCTATTTCTGTAACTTAGTATTAAGATTTTTTTCATTCTATTCATCTTGTAATTATGTTTTAGTTGACTACATTAGAAAACTATCTGGTTTAACTTATCTATTTCACCTAAAATATTTTTCCTCTTCATAATTTTTTATTACTGTCTTGGTGTTATAGCCGACCTCCGGGAGTGTTGCCTGGCTTAAAACATGTTTAACCGGGGTTGGGGGGTCACAACCCCCCCCAGTCATCAACTATACCACCTCCGATTCCGTTTTTTGCCTATTTATATATGTCAATCTTATTTCAGGTTAGAGGTGTATTAAATGGTCACATCTGCCCTTTTAATTATCTTAATTTTAAATATCTATATATCGTAAATATTTTTGTGAGCAGCTTAGCGCCTAAAATTTATTTACTCTTTTTTGTTTCATATTAAGTAATTTACATTTGTAAACTATATATATATATATATATATATATATATATATATATATATATATATATATATATATATGCAATATTTGATGGTAAATTATATATACATAAGGAAGAGATACGAAACAAATAAGGTTTAATACTCCACCATGGACCGATGAACCGTGGAGTTATTCCGATAAGGAAAGGTGGGTCGCCAGCTAAAAAAGGTTGGGAACCACTGAGTTATTATATACATTTTGTGAACTTTAACATTTTTCTTAACGGTTCGGATATAGCGATCAAAACCTTTTTAACCCCTGGAAGTTAATTATAACGGGGTTCGACTGTACAACATGACAGATGCTAAGAGGGGGGGGGGGGGTTGGATCTGTGATGAATCCCGCATTTAGACTTTCATGCGAAAGAGCCGTGCCTCTTTTATCATAACCTGAGCACACGTGGCACCGCGCTGATTCGCGATTCATCAGGGGAATAGGACTGACTGCCTCTGGGAAACAGGCTCGACAACTAGCGAGCAGACGCTTGTCGGCTACGGTTACATCACTTTTTTTTCCCTCAAAGTCAAAAGGTGCCGACGAAACAAATCATCCCCCACCCCACCCCCTCTCGCATCAAAATAGCATTGATGGATCTATTCTTTCGTGTGGCGGAAGGGTTTCGCAGATGGCTCGCACAGAATGAAATCGGAATATATATCGCACAAACCATTTCTACTCGACCCTACAGACAATGGATGCATCTGCATTTAAACGGTTAGTGACGGATACTAAAATAGCATCCGAAATTAGTACGTTCCCGCAGACGACATCATATAGTTTTTGCTGGATAGCGCAGCCCTATTTCAGAATGTCTCTGCTCTACAAATGGAGAAAAAATATTCCATTCATTGTCACCTTGGAATGAGATTTTTTTTTTTTTGAAAAATTTGTTTTAAATTGTACTCCGTAAATAGAGATCTTTTTCATCTACTACATAATAACAGCTGAAGGTAAACAAATGTTAGTGTGTCAGTCAGCAGACACGGGGACGGGCTAATCTCGCGAACCGAGCATAGCAGGATATCGCGCCTGGTACCGATGGACGCGGACGGACCAGACGCGTGCACTGGTGCCATCCTCAACTTTCAAACTTTAAACTTTTTTAATTAGAAAATTAAAACCTCCGAACTATCCTCTTTGAAAAATTTACACCCTACTTCTTTTAAATAGGGTGTAAATATAAAGTTTTAACAGCGAATTGAATGCCAGTTAAAAACGATTGTTGCTTAAAATCATATGAAAATTACGCTATTATAAAGATAATAAAAAAGCATAGGAAAATAATGCGTGCGCATGAAGTTAACGTTACGATATAAAGATAGTAATAATAATAATAATAATAATAATAATATATATATATATATATATATATATATATATATATATATATATATATAACAGTTCCGTAACTGACTGACTGACTGACATACAACGCACAGACCAAAACGCTGGACCTAAAGGGCTGAAATTTTGCATGGCGATTCTTCTTATAGTGTAGGGGTGTACTAAGAGAGATTTTTGAAAAATTCTTCTTAGATTTTTAAAATTAAATTTTTAAGCTGTTTTAGTTTGCATTTAAAATAATAATCTCACGGTTATAAAATTTACATCACGAGAGAGATCACAAAAATTCCTTTAAAATGAAATCTTTTTCGAATCTTTACCTCCATTTTTTGATTTTTGGTGAATTTTTAAAGAATAATTTTTAGAATTTAATTTATTAAATGTCGATCGCGTGATTTCTTTTTCTGGTACTTTAATTTATCGTCACGTGCATAACGACGAAATAGACGAAAAAAAAAATTTTTTTTTCTTGCTAATGCGGCAGACGATTGGACATATTAAAATACAGCAAAAAAAATATTAAAAATTAAACCAAAAAAAATATTAAAATACAGCAAAAGATATGTTCCTCAAAACTGTACTATTTTTTCCAAGGCAAACGAAAGCGCTC
>OU015492.1:228325718-228328218 GCA_907164885.2 Dolomedes plantarius | reverse complement strand
AAGTCCGAAAGTTAAACCAGTGAAGGTTTAGTGAAAATTTGTTCGAGAAGAACAGGTGTGAAATCCTGATAGAGATCGGGTAAATGTAGTAGTCTTAGTAGACATTAGTAGTTAGTTTTTTCTAAAAGTGATTTTGGTTATTCAAAACTTTGTGAGTAAATCCACAGGGAATCTCACGGGCACGTGTTGTGCGGAAAAAAGAGAAAAGTGTTTTCTTTTGGGTTTATTAAATAGAAAGTGTTTAATGAATTGAATTTGTGCGAGTGTTTGTAGGAAACAGCACAGTGCCTTGGTGCACAGGAAAGTACTCAGTGTGGGACAAAACGCTGATTTGAAATAGTATATTTGTATTAGTGTTATTCTAGAAGTGTATAAGCAATTTGAGTGTTTTATGCTATAAGATAATGTGATACATATGTGTTTCTTTTAAATGTTTGATAATATATTGTGATATATGTTCTAGCTATTGTTATGTAATTTGATAGGATTGCTTATAATTAATTGTACCAGTTTATGTGTATAAGTGAAAACTCAAAGGTGACAATATTTAGTGTCGTTATATCTAGTACCTGTCCTATATTTCTGTGTTAAGTAGGGCAAGTGAAATTACATGTGTATTTCTGTGAGTGTATTGAGTGTACGGCATTAGTTAGAAATAAGATATTGTGATTTCTGTGAATACAGTGGTAAATCTTTTAGTTTGGAAAAATGGAAGTTCTTCTAATTAGACAGACTAAAATTGTTCTTGTGGCTTTGGCCGATAATTTGGACGTTGAGGCGTCGATAAATGATAAAAAAATAGTAATTGTCCGACGAATCATTGGGTCGGAAAATTACAGTGAAGTAAGAACTAAGGCGGGTCTAGAAGGAATTCTAGAACAGATTAAATTAGATCGGGAAGAGAAGGATAAGCAGATGAATAGGGCCTATGAATTAGCTTTGATAAGAAAGAGAGAAAGTTTAGACGTTAGTCAGAAAGCCATAATAGACAATATTTTCGAGGTTTTCGAGTCGAATAAAGAATTCTTTGTGAGACATGATAAAGGAATCTTTGAGAGACTAGAATACGACCTAGACTGCGAGGCGAAATATGCTTTAGTTCAATCAACTAGAATTATAAAAGCGGAGGAATTGGAGTACCTGAGGGTAAAATTACAGGCTGTAAATTCCTATAGAGAAAGTAGAGGTTTAATAAGGAAGGCCGGAGTCACTAAAATTGAGAAAAGTGTCGAAAGTCAAATTGAGGGAAAAATTTGCGTAGAGCAAAAGGTTAAATCTCTGGGTAGAGAAAAAAATGTAGAGAATGTGTTGGGAAATTTCAGCGAGGTGGAAGCTGGGAATTTCGGAAGCGCGAGTACTCGAGGCAAAATTAAAAATAAGGAATTCTGTAGCCAGTTGGTTGCCGGAGATACTTTGAGCAGTTCGAGGGAAGTGTGGAAAAATAAGGAAACCTTTGTAATTGAGCAAGCAAGCTTAAATTCGGGTGTAGGAAATCGAAGTGAAATGGATAACTCGCTCTGCAAATCCGTGAATGTAGAAACAGTGGGGAAAATGAATGTAGATTTGTGTGAGGAAACTAGCCCAGATAGGAGGGAAATAGATAACTCGCTCCGCAAATTCACGCATGTAGAGGCATGTGGGAAAATGAATGTAGATTTGTGTGAAGAAAGTAGCCTAGATAAAAGAGAAATATTGTCTCAAAGCGACTCTAACATTTGTGAGCTCGAAGTGAGAAAAGTTAGTTTCGTTGAGTCAGCCGATGTTTTAGGGGATTTGAATCTCGAGTTATGTGTAACTGACCGCACACACAGGGGGATGGACCTTTGTCCGAGAGTCCATTCATCAGGTTCTTTTCAAGGGGAAGGGACTATAAGTGTGTGTCAGGATTTGATGAATGTAGTCGAAAAAGTTGAGCCGAGAGACGGTTTAGAAATTGCTCCCCGGGGATTAGACAATGGCATTCAGGAAAACACGGACCGCGAAAGGGTCGAAAGTTCGTCTAAAATGGATGGTCAGATTTTGACGGAATTTAGGGGAAACCTAAACAATGCAGCTGAGGGAGAGATAAACCCTGCAGAAAATAGAAGGACAGCGTTTCCGAGTAGGAACATTTTGAGAGGGAGGTTACCTAAGATTGGGATACTCCATTGTAACAAGTTCAAAGGGAAATTACATCCGGTAGTGATAAGGACTAAACATCGCCGCGGAAAGGCGAGTGGAATAACGCGCAAGAAAGCGAAGTTTAAAATGGTTTTGGGCTTGGGCAAAACTAAGGAGAAATATCCATTGTCTAGAAAGAAACCGAATTGCGTAAAGCATAGTCAAAAGACGGGACGCCAGGGTTTTGTCAAGTTCAAGAAGAAATTTAGGGGAAGACGACATTCTGTTAAATTCAAAATGAAAATGGGTACGAAATACTTAGAAGGGCAGCCTAGCAATTTCGGGAGACTGATGAAAAACCGAAAGTTGCAAATATTCGCGAGGGCGAAGATTAATAGAC
>OU015492.1:228305718-228320718 GCA_907164885.2 Dolomedes plantarius | reverse complement strand
TAAGGAATTGTTGGATTTTTTTCACGTATAAAATGGAGTAAAAATTCAGCAAGTACTACAATATAGTGTGGATTACATCACTCTCTATATGTACTATTTTTCACAATTCAGATATCTACACTTAATCATACCAAATAAAAAATTGCTGGAAAAATTTCTTCACTTATAAAATGGAGTAAAAATTACTACTAAAAATGCGTAGACAATTAACTCTTACTTACTATCTATATATTTAAGTTGCTAAGTCGACTTTTTGGGCAGTCCGTGAGAGAAAACTATGACATCAATTTACTTCATTTTGATCTTAAACGAAAGATTGTAATATGTAGATTTGTCAAATTTGGTTTTTGTAAATGCAATTTTTATTAATGAGCTATAATTTACAATTAAAATTTGATTTCTGCGCATGCTCAGCGGCATGTTTAAATCTGGCTTTAGAAACTCACTGTTTCTGCGCATGCTCTGTGACATGTTTTATCCCAGGAGTTTCTCTAGATCACTTACTGACATTTTTATTTTTATGATAATTATGTTTGTGAAATATAAGATTAAACTTGGTAGAAATTGTTTATTTCGCGCTCTTTAGTTAGCGATAATTTACAATAAAAAAAATTTGCTTTCTGCGCATGCTCAGTGACATTTTTAAATCTGGCTTTAGATAGTCACTCAACACGAGGCCGTTTAAACACATTAATTTGTTTCTGCGTATTATTATGACTTTCAACATTTGGCAATGATGTGTTGAGTATAATTTGTGTATTAGTACATTTATTTACTATCTAGCCGTCATGTTTTGACGGGTACCAACTAGTTAAGATATTATAATGCAATTATTAATATTTTACTATGATATTCCTCAAACTTCTTGATATACACAGTTGAGTATTTCAGAAATAGGAGATGAACAGTGAAGAATCAAAGAACAGTGAAGAATCAAAGAACAGTGAAGAATCAAAAGGATCAACGGACTCCAGATAAACCTACATACAACTGTCCGTGACTAAACACTGGATTTGATAGGTCTAAACATATTTTGTCAAAAGTTTGACCTCTTACATACATTTAGGAAAACCGATGGAACAAAAGAATAAATTATGTCGTGAACAAATTAAAATTATCCACGTGTAAAATACAGCAATTACGTGCTGTCGTGAAACCACTACTCACACGCGGTCGGCCGCTAATGTTTACATCTGGTAGTTGCAGCCGTTGCCATTCGGAATGTAGAAATATCGCCGATTTTTGTGCCGCATACCTACGCGTTTTATATATATAGATAATAAATAATAACAATAACTCTTAGTCATAATAAATGTCTAAGTTAACTTAGGATATTTTGTCCTATAACACAGTATCCTTAGTAAGTCTGCTTCTGTGTTTCCCTTTGTTCCATGGTTCCACTTTGTCTGGCGCCGGGTTCGGTGTTCTACGATTAAGTAACTGTTTATTCACTTCTTCTGTCTCATGTGGATTGTACGGTGTCTAAGTATGTTTATAGCTGAGATTATACTTATCAGAAACAATCCATTGGTTTTTAGACAGTATCGGCACCGCTGACGAAGAGATGCTGTCAAAAACCTATTTTTCACTTATCTTTTCATGTTTTTAGTTCCTGGCTGCAGTGGTTTTGAGCTTGTACTGGTTTTTCACTTTCAACTTCGTCTTTTATATATATATATATATATATATATTCATTCTTTAGGGGCGTCAATTTGTCTTTTTGTCCGGGGCGACGTAACCGCTATAGCGGGCGCTGACATAATTCTTCCTTCCGCAAGTAAGAGGGGAAATTAAATGTCACTCTAAGCAGCGAAAGCACGAGATGTTTGCACAACCGTAATCCACTCGCTTTCCCGCTGAATCAACAACATTCTGGGATTTTAGCCCCCGAAAAATCCTACCCAGCGATTAATACAGTAGAGTCCTTTTATCGGCACCCATAAACGTGATAGCAACCCACTTTATGCCCCCATTTCACGATACAGAAACAACCATCTTTCACTCCCATATTAAAGGCATCCCGTTGAAACACAAAACCTCTCATCCTCCATTTTTATATATTAAGTCGGATGGGGGCTTTCCTGAACACCAGACGTTGCATAGGAGGGGGAGGGGGGGGGGGGGGGGTCAGAGAAATTTCCCTTCCCTCAATGAGGTCGTGAGAATAGAGAAGAGGTTGATAAAGTCTAATCAGTCATACGGCTGCAGAACACCGCCGTGTGAAATTTTCCATGAAGCCCGTCATTTAATGAAGACCGTTCCAGTAAAAAAAAAACTTACATTTCAAGAGCACTCAGGTTTCTTAAAGACAGACAACGGCGCACATTGAACGGGGAATTTAAGGAGTTATTTCCAAACAATAATCCTATATATAATAGCCGTTGTCTCTGTATGACACTTCCGGGCTGTACTCATCTTTCAATTGAAGCCCTCAGTAAACAAATCGCCAAATAGGCTTAATTTCAATTTCAGATGTGGATCAGAATTTTTTCTTACCTAAAAACAAATATCTTCTCCATCAAATCACATTTGTTCAGCCTATTTTTCTATAAAACATTCAGAACTAAAAAAAATTGGATGTTTTTAGCTGTATATTTAACAGTTTTTAAAAATCTGTTTACTTTTGTGATGAATTCTGAAAGTAAATAAACTTGAATGTGAATGAATCGTGAAGTGAACTGTAAAAAAAGTTTTTAACTTTCATATACTTTTTCCATTATGACGTCATTTTTAGTATTATGACGTCAAAATGACGGGTTGGATGGCAGTCTACTACTCCAATCGCATGAAAAACTAAATAAATAAAAAATAATGAAAGGGTTTGCTTTTACAAGGTGTCGATTAAATGCAATATTTTAGATAATTCGGGATATTTTTTAACTTTCATATACTTTTCCATTATGACGTCAAAATGACGGGCTACCTACTAGTTACAACAGTATAGGAAGCTACCAACACTTCCTGTGTAAAGGCCGTTGCGTTATTATAGCCCAACGGGATTCGCTCACCATAATTTATATACATAAAACAGTTCCGTAACTGACTGACATACAACGCACAGACCAAACCGCTGGACCTAAGGGGCTGACATTTTGCATGGGGATTCTTCTCATAGTGTAGGGGTGCACTAAGAAAGATTTTTGAAAAATTCTTCTTAGATTTTTTTAAAAATTAAATTTTTAAGCTGTTTTTGTAATTTTTTTTTAAAGTTTGCATTTAAAAGAATAATCTCAGGGTTATAAAATTTATATCGCGAGAATGATCCTAAAAATTCCTTTAAAATGAAATCTTTTTCGAATCTTTACATAATTTCGTACTTTTATTATATGTAAGCATTTTTAAAGGAAATAAAAAGAATAAAATGCTTTATGAACTAAAAACTATATTATTTATAAAAAATTGGAACAGACCCATTTAAATGTGTATGGGTTTGTATGAAATTAATTGATAGGGCCAACTTTTCCAGAACGCATCTAGGCCGTAATGCGATGTATGTGTGCATATAGAAAGGCTACCCAAAATACAATATTCTGAACAGCGACACTTTGCCGGTTACAAAATACCGTCTTTCTGACTCCTCTTTCCTGTAATGGTGCATATACATTGGTGCAGAGTTCTCTGCATGTGCCTTGGGGAATCCAGTGATTGATGTTCACTCCGTACTCTGTATATGCGTGGATCGCCTCCCCTCGCGGTCCGGATGCAGAGTATCAAAGACCCGGGGTCCGGTGGTCAAATGGTGAAAATGGGGGCGGGGGACACTAGATCAAGAAACACGAGGGACCTTGGGGGCTTACCGTGACTAATGTGACTAATGTTACCGTGACTAATGTGATGACAGGAGTCGGGGGTCTGCATGCAGAGAACTCTGCACCAATGTATATGCACCATAAGGATTGTTCAACCCCAAAGTGCATTGATAAAACCTCTTCAAAAATAGTTCTCCTTTTAATGATACTGCCGTCTGCACACTTTACTTATTTTGCATCCCTTCCTGTTTCAGTTTACACAGAAACATGCTGAAATAAACAGGAAGATGTAATGTCATATATATCCTTTTATATTTCAAAAACCTATTCAAATCTCTAACTAAACAGAAAAATAAATAAATAAATAAAACTTGGAGAGATGTAGAACAAATTAAATAAAGAGAGAGACACGAAACTTTTTCACTCGAAGTACACACATAACTTGAAAGCATCTATCTAATCCTGCTATTGAGAATACGGCGACTGATGATATTCAAGAGGGTTTCTTTTTCCGCTACGTATATTTGGTCAGGTCAAAAATTCGAAAGTCTTCCGCCCTGAGATCGTGTACATATCCTAATTCAAAATTCTATACTTATGCGTTCCTCCGAATGCATCAATAAATATTTATACACGGCATTCACAGAGGATATGAAACTTTTTTTCGGCTCTCCGCTGCGCGCACATTTTCGCTATGTGTACATTTGCGTCGGTAGATGCGATGCTTTCGCCTTTTGAATTCGGCTTGTAGGAGAAACAGAACAAAGGGAAGGGAAAATGGAATAATATTGAACGCATACGATTTAATCCAGTAGGGAACTTTGGGGATTCCAGTGTGATTCTATCCCTTTTATAAGCCAAGTGGAAAACCTATTTTATATTAGCATGAACCTTCTGTGGACAGCATTGTTTTATTCCCTTTTATCCTCTAAAATTTAAAGTGGAAGAACTCTTTTATATTAGCGTGAACCTTCTGTCGACAGTATTATTTCATCCCCTTATATCCTCTTAAAATTAAAGTGGAAGAACTCTTTTATATTAGCGTGAACCTTCTGTCGACAGTATTATTTTATCCCCTTTTATCCTCTTAAAATTAAAGTGGAAGAACTCATTTATATTAGTGTGGATCTTCTGTGGACAGTATTATTTTATCCCCTTTTATCCTCTTAAAATTAAAGTGGAAGAACTCATTTATATTAGCGTGAATCTTCTGTCGACAGCATTATTTTATTCCCTTTTATCCTCTAAAAATTAAAGTGGAAAAACTCTTTTATTAGCATGAATTTTCCGTCGACAGTATTATTTTACCCCCTTATATCCTCTTAAAATTAAAGTGGAAGAACCCTTTTATATTAGCGTGAACCTTCTGTGCCACGTTGTTAGAAATATCCACTAATTTCTAATAACAGAAAATCATAACTCTTCTCCGTAGAATAACATATCAAATACAAAATATTTATATCAAAATAATAGTTGAATTCCAATAATAACGTGTTGAAAACCTCCGAAACATTACGTTTCCCTAATCCTTTTCTCCGCATTTGTAAACATTTAAACACGTTTTTAAATATACATACTTTTAATGCTCAAGTTTAGATGTTTAAAATACCTATGTTTAGAGATAACGACTTTTTTACTTCCCGGCACGATAAACCAAGAAAAGCGATAACGCAGTTTTCGCCAAACCTCCTAACGAGGAATTTCTCAACTGATTAATATATTCAGACTTTTAAAAGTCTACCATTTACGCCTAAAACCAAGCGCCAAAATAACAGCTCACGTGTGCATAATTCATGCCCCTTTGCATCTATTTATCTTTTTCCCCCTTTTTAATAAATAATCGCAAGTGAAATCGTGAACGCTGTGAGTCGGCGAGTAGGCCATTTAATATTCTGTTTTACGGGACACAATTCAGCGTACAAGTCGATTAAAAAACGCGTTGCAACTTTTACAAACATAAGGGAGTCGAGTTTTACGAATAACCAGAGTGTTGTTTCACGCAACTTTGGAGAAATAACCGTTAACGAGAAAGCTGATCAAATAGACGTGAGATATGCGATTGTGGGATACTTTAAAATTAAACCTGACTGAAGCAAAACCTACCTTTGCATATTAAATCGCTATTTAAGCATAAACATTCCCGCATTTGGTATTCCTACACACATCATGCATGTATTTGTGTACTTCCTTTGGATTCCAAACACTGCGTCATAACTTTTCTTCATTTAATGTCATAAAAGACTCCAGGTAAAAAAAATCATGTCCTATTTGATGTAATCTATATATATATATATAACAATTCCGTAACTGACTGACTGACAGACAACGCACAGACCAAACCGCTGGACCTTAAGGACTGACATTTTGCATGACGATTCTTCTTATAGTCTAGGGGTGCACCGAGAGAGATTTTTGAAAAATTCTTATGAGATTTTATAAAATTAAATTTTTAAGCTGTTTTTTAAAACATTCTTTAAAGTTTCCATTTAAAATAATACTCCGAGGGTTATAAAATTTATATCACGAGAAAGATCCTAAAAAGTCCTTCGAAATGAAATATTTTTTAATCTTTACCTCCCTTTTCTAATTTTTTGGTGAATTTATAAAGATTCGTTTATAGAATTTAGTTTATAAAATGCCGATCACGTGGTTTCTTTTTTTTTCCGTAATAGTTCAAATTAATTTTTCGTCACGTGCATAACAACGAAATAAATTGACAAAAAAAATAATTCTTTTTTCTTTCTAATGTGGCAGACGATTGGACATTATCCAAAAAATTATTAAAATACAGTAAAAGAAATGTTCCTCAAACTGTACTATATTAACTGTATTATATTATTTAGTATGTTCTATTAGATTTAATTTGAATATTTTCTTCTTCATTATTTTGTCTACAAAAATATCCGTTACGATTTTTTTTATAAATATATATGTTTTTTTATTGGCATTAATTGCTTATACATTGCCCGTGGTATTCAATTTGAATGTACTCCGTAGCGAAGCGCGGGTACTCGGCTAGTTTATTAATAAATGCATCATTCGTCCATAACACATGCATAAGCACGCATGCATTATTAATGCATTCTAGATTATCCTGAGTAGAGAAATGCGAAAAATAAACGTCTACAAATGTTCTTACTCCCCAAACCCAGTTCGTGGCATGCAGGCCACTCGCAGATCTTCACGTTCAATCATGCAGTAGTCGCCAGGTGTAGTTTCTCACCTCTGGTACCAATGGAATGACTGGAATTCTTCAGAAACACCTCAATCAAACCTCCCCCCCCCTATCCCCCCTCTTCGTCTATACCTGCACTCGGGATGATTTTTTTTTTCCCGCTTTCCCCCTTCCAAACAATATCCCATTTCTTACCTTTGGAATGCCCGGGGGAAATTCGAAAGAAGGATCCGCCCCCCCCCCCCGAATTGTTGTGTAGACTCCCTGCGTGGGCAATTACTCTGCTGGACCATGGCTGCGGGTACGTTGTGTTGCGGTACTACTCTTAGTAGAGGGGGGCAGGAATTTGGTTATGTTTGGACTTGCAGTTGCATTCTGGAACATGTTTTGGTGGTCCGCGAAAACGTACGGTGAGTGAGAACGCGGTCTTTCACGACGTGGGGGGGGGGGGGATTACACGGGCGAAAGAATGCGAGTTATGCTTTGTGTGAAAACGTTTTCGTTGAATGAATAGACGCTGAGAGACCCCTTTTATTGCGTTTCTATTGAGTACGTAGGGAAAGACAGAGTGAATTGAAAATACGCGTTATCTAAAGCACGGCGCATTATCATTCATTTACGGTACATTAACTGCTTATTGCCATGTTTTTATTAACCCCCTTTCTTGTGTGTGTGTGTGTGTTTATCCAGTACAAATCTTGCAATAGATTTTTAACTATCTACTCGGGATAACCGTCTCTAGGTCTCATATAACACGGTTTCACACAACAGGGCATTTTATAGGAACCTATCCACCGTGTTATAGGAGGGTTACCTGTACATATATATATATATATATATATATATATATATATATATATATATATATATATATATATATATATATATATATATATATATACAGTCTAACCTCCATATATCGAAGTAGCAAATTGCGCGAAAAAAATTCGATATATAGAAATTTCGATATATAGAATTGAGCTTAGTCTTATCATAATTCTACTAAAAAAAAAATTAAAGCTAATTTTCGTATACGAAACTCCATTTCTAATTTATACGCGAATCCCATTAAATGAAAGTTAATAACTGAAAAATGAATTAATATAAAAGATTTATTGATTACTACATATCTTTAAAAAAACAATAATGCAGACAGTGGTTACAATGATCACAGTTACATTCTTAAAAAAGAAACTACGAATATCTTGCCGAACAGTTAGTTTTGCGGAAAGTTCAAAGAAATGTTTATTTATTCAGTCCACTAAAAACTTCATCAGGGACATTTTACGCGAATTGAAGTCCACGACGTATTGTTTCAAATGCCAAATATTGGGAGATTTTATTTTAAAGTGGAATAAAATCTCCCAATTTGTCTTGAAAAAAATTTCGATATATAGAAACAATTTTTCTATGTAATGAACATGGAGATTTGCTAAGAGTTCGATATATAGAAAATTTCGATATAGGGAAGTTCAATATATGGAGATTCGACTGTATATATATATATATATATATATATATATATATATATATATATATATATATATATATATATATATATATATATGTATGTGTGTGTGTGTGTGTTTGTGTGTGTGTATATATATATGTATAAAAGAAACAAACATCGTCTCATTTTAAATGTAAACTCATTTAGTATTAGGTCTAGGGTTATATAATTTTAGGCTAAGAAAATAAATATTTTCTAGGAACCTATGTACTGCGTTATAGGAGGTTTAGCTGACCTCGAAAGTTCAAAATATCGTGTAATGTTATTCATCGATTTTCTTACTCAGCTGGGAGTAACACCTCTTTAAAAAAATAGAAAGTACAAAGAGCATACATACAATCATCGATAGCATAATGTGGACAAAGTGGAATCAACGAATGAGGCAGGCACAGAAAAGGAGCCACATTAGGCTTTCCCGCACCCATCCTGGGCGGTTCATACCTGCCATGCTTTTTAACGCTCTCAACCAACTCACCTTCACAAATGTACGTTCCTGAACTATGAACCGTACGCCTACAGAAAAACACCTACAGATATACCAGCGTTCCCTCGTAAACGCCCACTGGATCCGAAGTTTTATTGGCATTTCCGACAACCCGAGGCATTATGGGACAAGCAGTACACATTTTTACCACGCTTTTATTAACTCGCTTTCTTGTTTGTTTGTTTGTTTGTGTGTTTGTCCGGTACAAATCTTGCAATCGATTTTTAACTAACTTCCCGACTGGCTAGACATTTGAAACTTTTAGAATAGCTCGGAACACGATGACAATGCATTCTTTTAATACTTTTAGCCACCTTTAAGCAGAATTAAATTCATTTTTACCATGTTTTAATTGCTTTTTTGTTTGTGTGTTTCTCCTGTTCAAATCTTGCAATCGATTTTTAACCAACTTCAACGACTAGCTAGACATTTGAAACTTTTAGAACAGCTCGGGACGCGATGACAACGCATTTTTTTAAAAATACTTTTAGACATCTTTAAGCAGGATTGAATTAATTTTCAGTTCATTTTATTTTGTGTGGAAAGTCAGTTCGGAAAAAATCCGCAAGGTGGAGCTTCGATCGATTTCGATGCTCGCACTTTTGCGTAACGGCGTTTGACAATTTAGAAAACAGTATACGTGTGAATTTAGTTTGTTTGCAAAATTATTGTTGTAAAAATTAAAAAAAAAAAATTATAAAAGTGAGTAATTTCTAAAGTCTGTGGATAGTGGAAACGACTAAAACGAGATAACAACATTGAAAATACACCAACTAATACGAAAATCGGACCTCCTTTGTTCCTTATAATCGACATATTTTGAAAAAGTTTTCCGTAATTATATGATCTACCTGTAAGCACGATAAAACATAAAATATTGGATATATTTTAGTAAGTGATTGTATTAGAAGTTCTATAACGTCTACTACATGTATGTCCATATAAAAGTCTACATAAGACTTTGCAATCCCTATCGAAGCAAAAAATATGTATCTAAATGTCTTGCGCATATCGGCAGCATTCAAGAATTATCAGTCCTAAAAAACGATAAACGCCGAGTAAATCAAATCATCGAGTGAAACAGACTAATTTTCGAGCACAGAAACGCCACTAAAATACGGAATGTTTCAAAAAGAGTCACCCGATTTGAAATGAGTATATTATGAAAAAATATTGAACATAGAAACTTAAAATTAATTTTATATTACTGTCCGACCACGGAAGCAAGGTCCCTGGATGCTGTTACGCATGCGCGAGGAAAGCTAGTCTACTTAGAAAATAGGGGAAAACGTCATATTTTCGGATGTGTTTGTTTGTGAAATACAGAATGTATTTCAGACTGCTTTTTGTCCGCAATTTTAAAGTTATTTTTAAAACTTTATTTTTGATCGAATATATTGATTATATTCGATTATATTGATTATATCGAATTAGCGAATAATAATTTCAAAATAATAAAAAGAAAGAAGCAAATCTATTTTAAAAATAGGAGTTTTATAGGAGTGGATATTTTCGGATTACATCACAATCAAAATTATCTAAAGCTACGTTTTCGGTGGTTCATTTTTTCTGACGTTTCCTCGGAGATTCAAATTTTGGAGTTTCTTCACCCTTTGCTTCTCTGCGTATTCTAATTACACTGGAAATTGATATCCCGGTCATTTCACTAGCTCTCTTTAGGGATTGCGAAAGTGGAACAATAATATTTCCTTCTAGTGCTTCTTTATCACACAATTTAATTACATTGTGTACGTTTGATAAGTACGTTGTGATTGTACGTTTACAATCACTACGGAACGGCTTATTCCGAGCAGTTGTGTTGGGTAAAGGATCCATTAATTTTAATATAATAATCAAAATAACAGACGAGGAAAAAGCAAGCAAGCGCAGTTAATAACCGATTCTAAAGAATGTCGAGAGACTACGAGACTTTTCCCCCTCCTTCCTCAGCAGCCTTACCTACAGCGGGAATAGAATCGTCTTGGCACTATGCCAACCGTGGTTCTTCGTACTGTGGTCGGACTGTACACGGCTCATCATAAAGTTTTTTTTGCAAACCAAATTAAAGGTGCTCAATATGTCCACCTGTGGATGCACGACGTATGTCTGTACGGTGGGCAAATTCGCCCCAAACTTCTGCGAGCATGCCTGCATACACTGCTTCCACAGTGGTCATGCGTACACAGACAACCCGTGTCTTGGAATCGTTTATACCGTCGCCTAATGCTCCGAGAGGTAGGAACTTCAATCTACCAGGGTTTTGTCGACGAAAATCACGCCGGATGGTTGTTACGGACTCATACTTCGCAAGGCGTAGAACACAAAATGATTTCTGTTGCGCAGTCGCCATCTTTACGAACACTGAAAAGGCGGGCGAAGGAAGAGCGTTAGCGCTGCTTGTCGGCAACTGCGTGAAACTCGAGATTTCCCCTCTTTCTGCCTATACATTATTCGATCAAAACGAATTAGAAGATGAATAGTCATTACCATGTTTTTATTAACCCGCTTTCTTGTTTGTCCAGTACAAATCTCGCAATCGATTTTTAACTAACTTCCCGACTAGCTAGACATTTGAAACTTTTAGAATAGCTCGGAACACGATGACGATGCATTCTTTTAATACTTTTAGCCATCTTTAAGCAGAATTCAATTAATTTTTACCATGTTTTAATTGCTTTTTTGTTTGTGTGTTTCTCCTGTTCAAATCTTGCGATCGATTTTTAACGAACTTCCCGACTAGCTAGACATTTGAAACTTTTAGAATAGCTCAGAACACGATGACAATGCATTCTTTTAATACTTTTGTCCATGTTTAAGCAAGATTGAATTCATTTTCAGTTCATTTTGGTTTCGTATAGAAAGTTAGTTCGGAAAAAATCCGCAAGGTGGCGCCTCAATCGAATTCAATACTCGCACTTTTGCGTAACGACGTTTGACGATTTCGAAAACAGAATATGTGTGAATTTAGTTTGTTTGCAAAAATATTGTGGGAAAAATTAAAAAATAATAAAAAATTGTGCGGTCGTGGGAACGAAGTTCTTTACGTTATTTTTTCAACTCTAAACGTGATTTAATATGTAGATTTCTATTGATTATATTAGTGCATTTTTGTCACGCAAAAGTGCGCAGACCTCTTTACTAGTGGTGTTTTGAAATCGGTGGTCAAAATTGAACTTTTTTTAAATTTTGTGAAAAAAACCAAAAATTTAATTTCAGAAATTTTTTTGGATTAAATTATTCGTATTTAACATTTCCATAATAATATCGAAAAATATATTTTTTAAAGTTGACAAATTTTTTTTTTTGTTTTGGGTGCTGAGTCCCCTTAACAGAACAAAGGAAATTAAATTACAAAGGAAGCTAAAATTGCCCGTAGCGCTGGTGCGGGGATATGAACCGGGCACCTCTCGCTCCGCAGTCCGATGCGATAACCATTCAGCCACGGAGTCCATTGAGAGAAAGGTCTTCTGAAAGGGGCATAACGCTTTTTCGTTACGTGACGATTCCTGCCAGTTCACTCTACTGTAAGCCGTGTAAAAGAACTTCGTTCCAATTATAAGAGTCAGCAGTTTGTAGATAGTGGAAACGACTAAAAAGTGATTAAAATTGAATAAAAGAAAGTGATAATTAAGTGAAGGTTTGTGCAATTAGTTTATATGATTCAACAGAAAATTTAAAAACGTGGCATATAAAAAGTTCAGTCTATCTATTTATCTATATTAATAAAGCAAGGTCCGGATCTGTCTGTCGGTCACACTCTTCCGGGTGTACCGCCTCAACGTGTGCGTGTGTGCGGCCTATGAAACGTACAGCCATGAAATTTGGCACACGGGTAGTGCAGACTATGGGAAAGTGCACCTAGAAGCCCGAATTTTAAATTTTATTCTAGAAATTTTTTTATTATATGTTTTGGGGGATATTTTATGTTTTTTTAACTTCAGATTACGATATCTCGGCAAAAAATGATCGTAGAATTTTGATCTTTTTACACTCTAAGACTACAGACATTTCTCCTTCAAACAAGACCTCATTTGTTTAAAAATAATATAAAACGGACTAATATTTTCATCAAAATATTAAACCCACTTTTTCGAGAAATTTACGGAATTTTGAGCATCTACGGTCGATGCTCTTTGAGTTTTTATCTTACAAAGAAAATATTTACATCCTCTGGAAGATGAAAGTTTTCCCATTCATATAAACCTCATTTCAAGTCTCTATCTTAAAATTTCGATTTTTAATTGAATTTTAAAGAACGATACTTAACACAAATTTTCTAAGCGGTTCTTCAAACGCGAAGAACGGCAAATTCTCCCCTTGGGTTGTAAACAACGATTGAGTCATTCATTCACTTTATTCATTCATCGTCTTCCTTTGATGGCTTGAGCGTAGCTGGGCGAAGCCCGGCTAGTCTTGTAATTATTTTAAATCGGATGGTTCTTTTTGAAACACATTTGAAAGCGGAAATAAAATGTGATAAGTAGGGGGGGGGCATTACCTTTTTGGAGAGTTCTGGTCCATTTTCCATCGCATACATGATAGCTTCCGATATTTTGGTATCCAACACACTGAGCACTTCCTCGATGTTATACGAAGCCACGAGACCGGAGGTCATCCTCTCCAGGCCACTCACGTAATCACTCCAGGGCTGGTCGAGTTCGGCCACGTGCGCCAGGCAGCCCCTCACCACGTTCAGGCAGTAGCCGCTGCAGGGCTTGACCCCCGCGTGACCCGCGCACTGCGAACAGTACACCAGCCTGGTCAGGCCGTTGTCGCACTCCGGCCGGAAGGCCATGTGGTCGGTCACCCCGATCACCTCCACCCCGACCTGCAGGGCCTCGAGGAGGGTCCTGGCCGCGCCGAACGACCTGGTCACGTGGAGGGACACGCGGTCCGAGATGTCCCCGAAGGGGCGGATCTCCTGCTGGGTCTCTCGCAGGCACTCCTTGTAGTCGTCGCTGAAGTCCTTCAGTTTCGGGTTGATGGAGTGGTGGTAGACGAGGGGGAAGAGGGAGTCGAAGAAGGCGGACACCCGGGACTCGAGCTCGACCCCGGTGTCCGACCCGGAGATGTAGGAGGTGAGGTCGGAGTAGAGCCGGGACACGGGGATTCGGGCGACGCTGTCCATCTTCTTGTAGACTTCGGAAAAGAGGACGTTCGTGTTGTTCTGGGACACATGGATCATTTCTAGGAAATTCTCTGCAAGAAAAAACGACGATTGGTTAACAAGTCAAAAAAAAATACTGCACAGTTATCATTAAGTAGTCATATACCTTTTATCGTAGTCAATAATACGACAAGCCTTTCGCTTCAATTACTTTACTACGATACGTTAAACATACTACAGCTACAACAGTTAAGGCAAGTATGTACAGCGAGTTAGAATTTATACAGTTAGATAGTAAGGACGGCTTCGGGTCCAACGGCAGCGCTGGCCTACAGAAGGCCTCTCGGACCGGGAGAGCGTCTCTCTCGCTCTCAAAAACACATCACCTCTCGTGGAGTATTGGGGGTCATCTTTTATACTGTCGGCAAATTCAAAGGGCTTTCACCGGCGTTTGAAGTGCTTGTAAGTGTTCGAAGTTTATGGGATTCTAAATGTCACTATAGTCTCAAAAGCCCTCGAACAACTCTGGGATTTATGTGTTCTATAACGTCAGAACCGCACATTACCAGAGCTTTATGGCCTCTTATCCTAGAGTTTATGAGACCGCCCAGTTATCAACAGTTTGCCGATAGATGACATGTTGAGGGGTAGGAACGGGGCATCACATACTTATATAATTACAAATTTCGTGTAGTAAAGGAGACAATGTCACAACCTGTATACAGTGCTGTAACTAGCCTTTCCTGTGCCCTGGGCAAGAATTTGCATTTGGACCCCTTAATTAATTAGGTTATGGAAAATAATAAAACAAATACGCACATTTTGGGGCCCCCAAAATGCTGCATTTACTTATTACACACTTTTGACCGAAATGTATCAAAGTTGTGAACAAACGACTGAAATGTATCAAAGTTGTGAACAAACGACTGAAATGTATCAAATTTGTGAACAAACCACTGAAACGTGTTAAATTTG
>OU015492.1:228295718-228300718 GCA_907164885.2 Dolomedes plantarius | reverse complement strand
AAATACTGTTTCTGGCACTGTATAGCGCTAAAATTGTAACAATAAAGATCGCTAATAATGTAAGTGCAATAGGGATAGTAATAAATAACACAATTAATATTAGGCGTATGCGAAATATTTTTGCATTATTTTATAAATTTTAAAAATTTACTTTTGCTCTGGGGAGGGGGGGGGGGGTCCGGTCCCTCTGGTCCCCCCCCCCCCTGTCCCTTTGGCTAAGCTGACGGCAAAATACCATTTATTACCCCGCTGGTAGGAGAAATTGTCTCGGAAAACTTGGCGAGGCTAGTGTAAAGTGTCACAAGAATAGTTACCGCTCCCCTCTGATATACCATACACCGGGCCTCCCAATAACGATAGGAATCAGGCGGGAAATTTCCTGAATCATGGATTTCATTCAGTCGACTTGTAACCTTTTTGGGTCCTCCAAATAATGCCCACTCAGCAAATAGCACACAAAGAGCTCAACCCCCTCCATCCCCTAAATTGGTGTCTTTCAACAAACTCTATTATAATCCGCCGACGGGGGTTATAATATACTAGCCGCCGCATGCTCGCTTTTAGTTTTATATTTTCTTTTGCAAAACAACTCAACTGAAAGTAACATATGTAAGGAATGTTACCATTACCTGTCATCATAAAAATACGTTGTCAAGGGAACAAGGGACTTTCTCGTTCTTCTATAATTTTCAATATTTTACTCTATATGACCAATGAGTATAATTTATATTTTTTCCTACTACATTGAAGATACTTAGAATTCACAAATAAGTATTTTTGAGTATTATATATACAGTCGAACCTCCATATATCGAACTTCTCTATATCGAAATTTTCTATATATCGAACTCTTAGCAAATCTCCATGTTCATTACATAGAAAAACTGTTTCTATATATCGAAAAAATCTCTATATATCGAAATTTTTTTCAAGACAGATTGGGAGGTTTTATTCCACTTTAGAATAAAATCTCCCAAATTTTGGCATTTGAAACAATACGTCGTGGACTACAATTCGCGGAAAATGTCCCTGATGACGTTTTTAGTGGACTGAATAAATACGAACATTTCTTTGAACTTTCCGCATAACTAACTGTTCGGCAAGATATTAATAGTTTTTTTTTTAAAGAATGTAACTGTGATCATTGTAACCACTGTCTGCATTATTGTTTTTCTTAAAGATATGTAGTAATCAATAAATCTTTCATATAAATTCATTTTTTAGTTATTAACTTTCATTTAATGGGATTCGCATATAAATTAGAAAGGGAGTTTCGTATACGAAAATTAGCTTCCTTTTTCTTTTAAGAGAATTATGATAAGACTAAGCTCAATTCTATATATCGAAATTTCTATATATCGAAATTTCTATATATCGAATTTTTTTCGCGCAATTTGCCACTTCGATATATGGAGGTTCGACTGTATATATATATATATATATATATATATATAAGTATTTTATTATATAAAATTTTTTTTCAAAAGGTTCCCTGCGTATTTATTTTCTTCCGATATCTTCCAAATTTCTCAGAATTGTTAATTGCAGTGTTTGTCACAAAACTGTGCATTAATTCTTTGAAATAACAAATATTTTTTCAAATTTATAAACCATAAGATAAAGTAAAAACACAAAAAAATAACAGGAAGAGTAGAAAAAAATTATTTAAGACTAGATTCATACAACAAAAAAATTAATGCGCATTTATATTTATATACATATAGTGAATTTATAATACTAAATTTAAGAATTTTAATTAATATAAACTGCTCATGGAGACTTTTGAAAAACTTTAGCTGGTTTGAAAAATTTTTTTTTTTGAAAAGCAGGTCTTATTCTGACAAAAATTCCTTATTTTGAATTCTGAGGGTTTTCACTATAGTAAAATAGAAAATTGATTTTTCTCATTTTGTATACAGATTTAAAAATTGAAAATTAAAAATTTCGAATTTGAATGTCCCTTGTCCCTTTAAGGGTTATTCTCTAAAAGGCTGATTCTAAAACATCGTGATTAAAAAAATGTGAATTTCCATTACGTAAGACTGAGAAACCCAACACCAATGATTTTATAAACGACATCCCTCTCTGCATGCACTATTTTTCAAAATTAAAATACCTGCATTTTATCGTTCCATCGAATAAGAAATTGTTGGGGAAAACATTTTTCACTTAAAAAAATAAAGGAGTAAAAATTCAGCAAGTACTAAAATATAGTGCGGATTACATCACTTTCTGTATGTACTATAGTACTATTGGTCACAATTCAGATATCTACACTTTATCAAATACAGTTGGCTCTCTGTTTAACGACTTTCAAGGGACCGTGAAAAATCGTCCTTGTAGAGACCGTAAAAGTAGAGATCGCCCTTAAACAGAATTTGTGAAAATATGACATTTCCATAACGTCGGAGGGGCCGGGACTGGGAAATATCGTCTTTAAATAGAGATCGTCGTTAAGTAGAGCGTCGTTAAACAGAGAGCCAACTGTAATAAATTGTCGAGAAAATTTCTTCACTTATAAAATGAAGCAAAAGTTCAGCAAGTACTGAAAAAATTGTAGTAAATTAACTATTATTGGCTATCGGTTGATATGCCGGCGACGGTTAAGCCTAACCTCGCGATCATTTATGCTTTCTCGCGCCTCTCTTTTAATGAACTATTTCCCATTCGCTTTCTTTCTTGAGACAGTTCCCAATATTATTTTTATAGTGCAAATCGCTTTTGAACATACCCGATTTCAGTGCGTCAATCCATGTTGACACGCGGTTGCAAATTGCGGACGCCCGGGAATGTTTACATCTGGTAGTTGCAGTCGTTGCCATTCGGAGTGTAGAAATATCGTCGATTTTTGTGCCGCATACCTACGCGTTTTATATATATAGATGCTCTGCAAAGAATTTCCGCCTAAAACCGGATAAATCGAACAGGAGAAAAAAAAAAAAAAAAAAAAAAAAAGGGGGGGGGGATGCGAAGAAACCAGAGCTGCAGGCTAATCGTACTAACTGTAAGCACCTCTCGGCACCGTATTTTTTTTTCGAATAAAAATAAATAAAAGGTATACGCTTTGCCCATTCGAAACCCCTGTTTTTTCTATCTCCGTGAAACGAACTACCTTTTCGGATGATCGATAAAGACAGGTGGCGCGAATGAGCGATAGATTTCCGATACAAACGATTTTTTTTTTTTTACCCCCCGGAAATCTGGAAGACAATGGACTTTGTACATTAAGTAGTAACCATTTTTATGGGGCAAAGATATATTATTATTAGGCATGTTATGACTGTAAAACAAAAGTAACCTCCGTCCTTTCATCATCGCATATATACACACACATATATGTACATATATTTATATATATATATATATATACACACACACACACACACATATATATATATATATCACAATTTAAAATTTTTAAACAACTGAGAACAAACAGTTAACGGAAAATTAAATAGATGGCAGCACCAATAAAGCCACCTTAGATATTCAAGGTAACTTATATAAGTAAGATCCCGAGTTGTTTTAATGTAATAGCCATCTTCACGCTACGGGGCTTTGAAAAGTAAAGTACAGAACTCGGGATCGTGCCTTACTGAACGGGTGTGTGTGGCGAAGAGGGAAGTTGAGCATATAGACCAGGGGTTTCCAACTGGCGGCCCGGGGGCCGCATGCGGCCCGCGGTGCCTTTTTTTGCGGCCCGCGAAGACTTCTAGGAAAATAATTTGCAGCATCAATTTAGATATTCTTAGTTAACGAAAAATGTTTTTGTAAAAATCTTTATCGTTTTCAAATGCTGTTCATTTACAAAAAACATTGATGTTCCTCGAATTCCATGAATAGTAGGGTGTCCACTCATGTTCTATTTCATACCCCACCCCACTTCTTATTTAAATACACACTTCTTATTTGACTTTTTTTGTGTGTGTCTGTGTAATTTAACGAAAGTTGGCCAGTTATAATCAAGGTCGTTGTTGGAGGTTCATCCTCGAATTTTTAAAAATTTCATAGTACATACTATACACAAATTCTCCAAATCTCCCTCCCTCAAGAAAAAATGTCCTGGGTATGGTCCTGATTAAATTGCGGCCCGCCACTAGACAGGTGTTTTCGATTGCGGCTCTTGGACACTTGTAAGTTGGAAACCCCTGATATAGACCGAATAGAACATATTTCGAGAGAACTGGAGGTTCGAGAACGAAAACACGACATTCACACGAAAAGCGAACTAAAAACAATTATCATGAAAGAATGGATGAACATTGATGCAGAAATTACAAAAGAACTAGTGCAATCTATTCCTAGACGTTTAAAAGCTGCTGTGGATGCTAAAGGATATCCTACTAAATATTAATTTAACGAAAAATTTGAATATTTACTAATATGTAGGGATTTCTTACAAGTGTACGATGACTTTTGTGAGATAAATTTTTGTTACTTTTCGATTATTGGTTTCTTAAAAATAAAGTTTTACTATGTTTTTAAACTATTTCATGTAGTTTTGTTAAGAATAGATTATAGATCTTATTATTAAACTACTACATAACCCCCGTCAAAAATGACGGAATATTGATCATTGTTCAACAGCATTATGATACTATTTTTGAAAATAATGAGGAAAGATTTTAAACATATACTACGCAGAATACAGGTACATAATGCTATATAGGTTCCAGAAAAATACAATACAAAAAGTTACAAGTGTATGGTGACTTTTGTAAGATAAAGTTTTTGTTACTTTTCGATTATTAGTTTCTTAAAAACAAAGTTTTACTCTGTTTTCAAAATATTTCACTTAGCTTTGTTAAGAATATATTATAGATCTTATTATTAAGTACCCATTCTGAAATATCTATCTATCAATGGACAGAGCCCTATTCCATTCAAATTCGTAAGTGTACGAACACTTTTGGGAGCCACTGTATATATATATATATATATATATATATATATATATATATATACACACACAGTTGGCTTTCTGTTTAACGACGATATTT
>OU015492.1:228285718-228290718 GCA_907164885.2 Dolomedes plantarius | reverse complement strand
ATGGTGAAATCTTAGAGTAAAGAATCTTCGAGTTTTGGGTAAAGAACCAACCGTAAATATGTAATTCATTTTAAAAAAAAAACGCCCTCTGTTGGTGAAATTTTGAACTATTTTTTTATTCAAACAAATTCCCATCCCTCCAATATGTCCTACACAAAATTTCATAACTTTCTGAACAATAGTTTCGACTGTAGACAACTTTAAAGTAGGGACGTTAAATTCTGGACACCCTGTATATACATACATATGTAAAGTATAAACAAATCAAATAAACAAAAACAAAAAATAAAAAGCAAGCATAGACTGCTAAATCAATTTAACTTAAAACCTACACTGCAAAGGAAACATAAAGCATTTTCAATAGCGGATAGCGCAGAAGCTTCATATCTTCAAAATGAAAATATACAAATATAACTAAAAATAAATAAACCAACAGAGATAAATATAATAAGAATATAGACAAAAAACAAAACAGAAATCAAGAACTCAGGTCATCCACGCACCATAGGCAAGATTCTGTATAAGTGCCGGAACTGAACCATAAAACAACATAGAGGTAACCGAAAGGTCTCTTCGTCAGGGAGCCTAACCAAATCAGTTACCTCAAGGGGAACTTTCTGAATAGGATGCAGGTAAGCCCAAAACACATCCCAAGGCCCCGAGTTCCCCATGGAAGCAATTAGTCGAAAGAAAATGAAAAGACAAGCTCAACTTACAGTAAGGGCTCAACGCACCTTACATGAAAGCACACAAATAATCCTAATGCAAAGTAAACGATGCGTACACACCCCAATTCCGTAAGTGACGGTTATGGCGAAACAGCAGCCAATTCTATCCTAGTAGTTACGTCATTGTACCAATACTACAGCGCCCCCCCCCCCCCATTACAGCTTAACCAAATGAAAACATAAACACTATTAAACATCTTTAAAAATTCCTGAGTCTAAATGCCATTTTTTTTTAAACTTTAAAAATTACCGAAATTTTTAGGGAAATTATATTTACTTAAGTTTTCCTCGAAAATGTTACATGCCTCAAAAAAAATCCCCAGCGTTGTTATAATTAATAATTCATAAGTTATTAAAATTTCATCATTAAATTTTAACCCCTTTTACATATCTATGGTACTAATCACATATTAAAATTTCACGCAAATCCATTCAAGACAAAAAAAAGTTAGGTTTGAAGGTCCACTGTCCCCTTAAAATAGTACATTTTATGATCTCGACTTTCGACTCATATACCGCATGATCGGTGTCTGCGAATTAAAAGAATTCTAAACAGCTAGCGCCCTCACAGTATATAAACGAGGCTCATCCTAACATCGTCGGTAGAGCCTGGAACTCTTGAGACGATCGTTAGGTACGTCACGCAGGCGTCAATAAAATTTCTGACACATGGAACACTCAATCAATAGTATCTCTTTCCCGGTTGACCACGCGTGCGGGGGGGAGGATTCCATCTATCATCTCATCCGCGATGCGATTGAGACCATCTATTTTTCCTTCCCCGTAACCAACTTTAATTTATTCCCAGAAATCCGCCGACCAGGAGAGACGCCGCTGCATTTTAAATTGGATTTTCAAGAATAACAATCAATCTCAAAAATCGCATCGAAAAGAAACAAAACAAAAAATAAATAAATAAAATAAAAGCATTCGTATTAAATTTTTTGCTCGCAGCAAATATGAAATGGGGGGCAGTTTAGAAGTGAAAACAATTTCAGAGGAAGCGAAATATTAAATGGGAAGAAGCTGTACGACTCATTTAAACGAATTCGTATTATTGAAGGGACGTTAAAAGAAAAACGGAAAGTTTCCTTTGGTATTTTACTAGCTGAATACCCGTACTTCGCTACGGAGTACATTCAAATTAAATACATAAGGTCAATGTATGCGATTAATGCAATATATATATATATATACAGTCGAACCTCCATATATCGAACTTTCCTATATCGAAATTTTATATATATTGAACTCTTAGCAAATCTCCATGTTCATTACATAGAAAAACTGTTTCTATATATCGAAATTTTTTTTCACGACTTATTTGGAGATTTTATTCTACTTTAGAATAAAATCTCCCAATTTTTGGCGTTTGAAACAATGTGTCGTGGACTTCAATTAGCGGAAAATGCCCCAGAATGAAGTTTTTAGTGGACTGAATAAATGCGAGCATTTCTTTGAACTTTCCGCAAAACTGGCTGTTCAGCAAGATATTCGTAGTTTTTTTTTAAAAAGAATGTAACTGTGATCACTGTAACCACTGTCTGGATTATTGTTTTCTTTAAAGGTATATAGTACTCAATAAATCTTTCATATTAATAAATTTTTTAGTTATTAACTTTCATTTAATGTGATTCGCATATAAATTAGAAATGGAGTTTCGCATACGAAAATTAGCTTTAATTTTAATGTTTTAGGAGGATTATGATAAAACTAAGCTCAATTCTATATATCGAAATTTCTATATATCGAATTTTTTTCCGGCATTTTGCTACTTCGATATATGGAGGTTCGACTGTATATATATATGTCTGTGTGTGTGTGTGGGGGGGGGGATAGTACGCCGTTCGAAGAACAATTAATAAATAATAACACTTAAAGAATACTAACATTTAATTAACCTATCACTTAACCAGCTGGGATATGTTCGGCCGTTGTAACTTCAAGGCACTAAGCCTTTTGTAAATATTTCTGTACATAGTTTAATTAAATGTTAGTATTCTTTAAGTGTTATTATTTAGTAATTGCTCTTCGAACGGCGAACTATCCCATATATATACACTGAAGTGCCACTGAATTAGGGATAGCAAAGCCTATGCAAATTGTGTAGCGCTGCGCATCATGTATGCGCAAGTGAGGGCGCTGTGGTAACTGCATATATAGCGCGTACTGTGGTTGTTCTGAATTAGTTGTTGGAATTGCCAGTATGGGTAAACTGCCTGATTTAGACGCCTTCGATCGCGGACAAATCGTAGGTAAGCGACGCATGGGCCATTCAATTTCCGAAATCGTCAGACAGCTAGGATTTTCAAGGTCGACAGTGTCAAGAGTATACCAAGAATACATGGATGGTGGAAAAAAAACTAGCGATCGGGCAAACTGCAAAGGACAATTAGCCTTGACAGTGCGTGGTGAGAGACGGCTCAGGCGTATTGTACGTAGCCAGCGAAGCCAAACATTAGCTCAAATTAAAACCCAGTTAAATAACGGTGCCAGTCGTACAGTCAGTAAACGGACTGTGCAACGCTCGCTTCACCGTATGGGTTTCGGGAGCCGTCCACCTACGAGAGTACCATTGCTCTGTACTCGCCATCGGGCTGCACGTCTTGCCTGGGCAAGAGAGCACAGAGACTGGAGTGTAGAGGACTGGAAACGAGTAGCATGGAGTGATGAGTCTCGATTCCGACTACTTAACGCCGACGGGAGGCTGAGAATATGGCGTCAGGCTCTTGAAGCCATGGATCCTGCATGCCTGGCTGGAACTGTATAAGGGCATGGTGGCTCAATCATGGTCTGGGATATTTTTTCGTGGCACAGTTTGGGATCTTTGGTGCGTGTACCATCCCCCCTCAATGCAATTCGGTACGTAGAGTTGCTGGGTGATCACCTCCATCCGTTTATGCTGCTCTGTTATAGGATACCAAAGGAAACCGTTCTTAGTGATGTTCTTAGAGTTTCCAGCCTAATCAGAAACTGAAAAGTGGTTGAAATGTCGAAATAAAGTTAGAGTAGGCTATATTCGGGACACCTACCTTAACAGCTTTTGTTATTAACAGGACAGGGAAATGTCGTGGGGGAACAAGACAAATTAAAAACCATTACAGCACAAGCGGTATCAAGACTTCACTCACATGGGAGAAAATCGAGATTTTTTCTCGTGGCTTTAAAACCAGACATTAATATTTAACACACCTCATTCATGTATTGTCGCCCTTCCCACAGCAACGATTTTAACTGCAACCCCCCCTCCCCAAACAAGTAACACCATTCCCCGTAATTGATCGAATCCCACATACTCGTCTTCTTAGAATCCCCTCCCTTCTTATTTATTTCCCTTTCTTTCTTCTCTTTTTTTTTTTTAATTTTCATTGGTAAACTTACAGATATGGAATTACACTTTTCTTTTTTTTTTCTTCTTCCAAAAGGGAGCAATCTCTGCGGAATGCTATAAGTGACATACAAAGGAACGAGAGGATAAGATGATAAATGCGACGATTGCTCGGAGATTTTGCTTTTTCTTTTTAAAAACCCCTTAAAAAGAAAAGGAAAAACAGAAAGAAACGAGACCTGCATCATTTCCAGACATCTATGATGGATTTTGTATTAAAATACAATTCATAATTTTGAGACGTATTACGCAAAAGGAAAAAGCGGAGAATTGATAACGGTAGCGTTACTTGTGGAGTTTTGCTTTTTAAAGAACGAAAGATAGGCGGTGAAACAAGTTAGAAAAATCATACAAAAAGCATCGATTACTGGCAAGGAAAATACTTTTCTCACGAGTGTTGAAAAAGTAATGCTTTGAACATATGAACATTCACTTTGCCTTGTTTGTATATAGCACGCGAATATATCGTTATTTATTTAGGTCTTTATTAACTGCGGTTTCGCGTCCGTAATCAACCGTTGTCATCCTTTACATTGCTTCAGGTGCGGCATTTTAACCAATCACAACGATAACGGTAATGACCACGTGATACGTCAAACCAGTTGCAGCCCACGAGGATAAGAAACTCTACGCTATGCTCCAGTAGCAGTGTGAAAGAAGCTTTAATTAATTTTTTTTTAGACCGCAATACGCTTGGATACAAACACACGCGTATTTGACGGAAAAGCCAATTTCATGTTAGTTTAGTTTTCACTTTAAAAAATTCCAGTTTCGATTGCACCTTTAAATTCATAAATTCGTGCATGCAGCAGAAGCTGTAAGGACTCCCGTAGAATAGCGGATATTTTGCGGGTGGAAATTCCGGGAAGACTAATCCTTTGTGC
>OU015492.1:228275312-228285218 GCA_907164885.2 Dolomedes plantarius | reverse complement strand
CGTGTTCCACTAATATTTTCTGATTGATATAAATTATTATAATATTATTATTATAATATTATTATAATATTATTATAATATTAAAATGAGATTACGAAAAAATAATAATAATGAATATTATTATCATTATTATTATTATAATATTATATTAATATTATTATTATTATATAATAATATTATTATTATAACTCATAATATTATTATAATATTTTCCTTTTTTTAATTTTATGTCTGACTAGCTGAGAACCCGCGCTTCGCTACGGAGTACATTCAAATTAAATGCAACGGTCAATGGATGCAGTTAATGCCAAAAAAAAAAAAAAAAAAATATATATATATATATATATATATATATTTATAAAAACAACGTAACGAATATTTTTTATAGTCAAAAGAATGTAGAAGAAAATATTCTCATTAAATCCAATAGAACATACTAAAGAATATAGTACAGTTAATATAGTACAGTTTAAGTAACATTTCTTTTACTGTACGTTAATAATTTAATTTCATAATGTCCAATCGTCTGCCGCATTAGAAAGAAAAAAAAATTTTGTCAATTTATTTCGTTGTTATGCACGTGACGTAAAATTAGTCTAAAGTATCACAAAAAGAAAAGAAACCACGTGATCAGCATTTAATAAATTAAATCCTAAAATTGAATCTTTAAAAATTCACCAAAAATCAGAAAAGGGAGGTAAAGATTCGAAAAAGATCTCATTTTAAAAGACTTTTTAGGATCTTCCAAGTGATGTAAATTTTATAAACGTCGGATTATTGTTTTAAATGCAAACTTTAAAAAATGTTACAAAAACAGCTTAAAATTTAATTTAAAAACATCCAAGAAGAATTTTTCAACAGTCTTTCTCAATGCACCCCTACACTATAAGTAAAATCGCCATGCGAAATGTCGGCTCTTTAAGTCCAGCGGTTTGGTCTGTGCGTTGTATGTCAGTCAGTGAGTCAGTCAATTACGGAACTGTTTTATATATATATATAGATAATTAAGTTTCGAGTCCAAAAAGCATATATTTTGGATACTCGAAGAGATAATTTTATATTCTCTAGAGCAGTGGTTCCCAACCTTGGATACGTGTACCAGTACCGGTACGCGGACAAGCAGCTACCGGTACGCGAATGATTTTACAATTTAAAACGAAAATCCATTAAAAATCTGTATTACAAAAAAAGAAAAGAAATGACTATAATAACTAATAATCCATACGGTTTCATATTTTAGTTTGGAATTTCTTATCCATTGTTTGTGTTGTAATACTTTACTGGGATTTACCTAATCTCAAAAGATGCCGTCTACACCCGAATGTGTAATCTATGACCACCCCATAAAAATTTGGCACTCGCCTGCGAATTATAACTGTGTCTGTAACTGCGTTTGCGAATTATAACTGTGTCTGAGAAGTTTCTTGTCGAGCAGTAAAAATTTTTAATGCCATTTGCGACCACATATTTATGTGAAAAAGGAGTTTCTGCAATGACTGCGATGAAAGCCAAATATAGAGCTTTGCTGGACATCGAATCGGATCTTTGCCTTAAACTGACAAACATTGAACCCGATATTACCTCTTTAGTCAATAATAAACAGGCCCAACCTTCTCACTAATTATATATATTTTTAAAGAGATTATTATATTTTATGTATATGTTTAGCGATAAAAATATATCCCACGTTACTTGTCTTTATTACAAATGTTCTCCATCGCATTTTATTCCCCATTTCAAAATTTTTGGTCTACCGGTACGTCATCCATTGTTTACAACGTACAGGTACGGTACTATAAAAAGGTTGGGAAACCCTGCTCTAGAGATAATTATTTCTTTCAGAAATATTCTGTCCTAAGAATTTTTACAAATTCAGGTTTCCTATTCAGGTTTCCTACGCGGTTAAATCATTTAATCGCGTAGTCCCTACGTCATAACTGCAGGAGATAATCGGAAACAGTGAAAAGATACGGAGCATCATATCCACGCACATGCAAAGTGAACAGTCCCGCGAGAGAAAGAGAAGGAATTCTAGAATCTTCCCTTTTCAATATCTCACACCTTTCACAAGAGGCAGATCCCGGTTGATGGATCTCCCGGAATGATCTCCGATAAGACTCCCGTCTGAGCGTTCTGTTGTCGATCTACCTTGACGGGGTTGTCACAAGGTTCATCCATCATCTATCTCTGTTCGACGCTCGCACTGCAGATTTCAAATCGTTTGATATGCATGGAATATTATGAATGGTATGGTTATTAAATTCGACATGTACATATGCCTCGATGCAAAATGAAGCCTATTCCAGATAAGATTAGGAATGTATTTACGATTTGTTATCCTTATTTGAAGATATTAGATAGGATAATATTGTTTTCTATAAAACTAATTTAATGTCAGTCTTTTTATCACGTTTTTATATTAACTCGCTTTTTTGTTTGTCCAGTACAAATCTTCCAATCGATTTTTAACTAACTTCCCGACTAGCTAGACGTTTGGATCTTTTAGAATAGCTCAGAACACGATGACAATGCATTCTTTTAATACTTTCAGCCATCTATAAGCAGATTTGAATTCATTATTACCATGGTTTGATTAACCTGCTTTCTTAATTGTGTGTTTGTCCAGTACAAATCTTCCAATCGATTTTTAACTAACTTCCCGTCTAGCTAGACATTTGAAACTTTTAGAATAGCTCAGAACACGATGGCAATGCATTCTTTTAGTACTGTTAGCCATCTTTAAGCAGATTTGAATTCATTATTACCATGTTTTTATTAACTCGCTCTCTTGTTTGTTTGTTTGTTTGTGTTTGTCCCTTACAAATCTTGCAATCGATTTTTAACTAACTTCCCGACTAGCTAGACATTTGGATCTTTTAGAATAGCTCAGAACACGATGAGAATGCATTCTTGTAATACTTTTAGCCATCTTCAAGCAGATTTGAATTCATTATTACCATGTTTTTATTAACTCGCTCTCTTGTTTGTTTGTTTGTGTGTGTTTGTCCAGTACAAATCTTCCAATCGATTTTTAACTAACTTCCCGTCTAGCTAGACGTTTGGATCTTTTAGAATAGCTCAGAACACGATGACAATGCATTCTTTTAGTACTGTTAGCCATCTTTAAGCAGATTTGAATTCATTATTACCATGTTTTTATTAACTCGCTCTCTTGTTTGTTTGTTTGTTTGTGTTTGTCCCTTACAAATCTTCCAATCGATTTTTAACTAACTTCCCGTCTAGCTAGACGTTTGGATCTTTTAGAATAGCTCAGAACACGATGACAATGCATTCTTTTAGTACTGTTATCCATCTTTAAGCAGATTTGAATTCATTATTACCATGTTTTTATTAACTCGCTCTCTTGTTTGTTTGTTTGTTTGTGTTTGTCCCTTACAAATCTTGCAATCGATTTTTAACTAACTTCCCGACTAGCTAGACATTTGGATCTTTTAGAATAGCTCAGAACACGATGACAATGCATTCTTTTAGTACTGTTAGCCATCTTTAAGCAGATTTGAATTCATTATTACCATGTTTTTATTAACTCGCTCTCTTGTTTGTTTGTTTGTTTGTGTTTGTCCCTTACAAATCTTGCAATCGATTTTTAACTAACTTCCCGACTAGCTAGACATTTGGATCTTTTAGAATAGCTCAGAACACGATGACAATGCATTCTTTTAGTACTGTTAGCCATCTTTAAGCAGATTTGAATTCATTATTACCATGTTTTTATTAACTCGCTCTCTTGTTTGTTTGTTTGTTTGTGTTTGTCCCTTACAAATCTTGCAATCGATTTTTAATTAACTTCCCGACTAGCTAGACATTTGGATCTTTTAGAATAGCTCAGAACACGATGACAATGCATTCTTTTAGTACTGTTAGCCATCTTTAAGCAGATTTGAATTCATTATTACCATGTTTTTATTAACTCGCTCTCTTGTTTGTTTGTTTGTTTGTGTTTGTCCCTTACAAATCTTGCAATCGATTTTTAACTAACTTCCCGACTAGCTAGACATTTGGATCTTTTAGAATAGCTCAGAACACGATGACAATGCATTCTTTTAGTACTGTTAGCCATCTTTAAGCAGATTTGAATTCATTATTACCATGTTTTTATTAACTCGCTCTCTTGTTTGTTTGTTTGTTTGTGTTTGTCCCTTACAAATCTTGCAATCGATTTTTAACTAACTTCCCGACTAGCTAGACATTTGGATCTTTTAGAATAGCTCAGAACACGATGACAATGCATTCTTTTAGTACTGTTAGCCATCTTTAAGCAGATTTGAATTCATTATTACCATGTTTTTATTAACTCGCTCTCTTGTTTGTTTGTTTGTTTGTGTTTGTCCCTTACAAATCTTGCAATCGATTTTTAACTAACTTCCCGACTAGCTAGACATTTGGATCTTTTAGAATAGCTCAGAACACGATGACAATGCATTCTTTTAGTACTGTTAGCCATCTTTAAGCAGATTTGAATTCATTATTACCATGTTTTTATTAACTCGCTCTCTTGTTTGTTTGTTTGTTTGTGTTTGTCCCTTACAAATCTTGCAATCGATTTTTAACTAACTTCCCGTCTAGCTAGACGTTTGGATCTTTTAGAATAGCTCGGAACACGATGACAATGCATTCTTTTAATACTTTCAGCCATCTTTAAGCAGATTTGAATTCATTATTACCATGTTTTTATTAACTCGCTCTCTTGTTTGTTTGTTTGTTTGTGTTTGTCCCTTACAAATCTTGCAATCGATTTTTAACTAACTTCCCGACTAGCTAGACATTTGGATCTTTTAGAATAGCTCAGAACACGATGACAATGCATTCTTTTAGTACTGTTAGCCATCTTTAAGCAGATTTGAATTCATTATTACCATGTTTTTATTAACTCGCTCTCTGTTTGTTTGTTTGTTTGTGTTTGTCCAGTACAAATCTTGCAATCGATTTTTAACTAACTTCCCGACTAGCTAGACATTTGAAACTTTTAGAATAGCTCAGAACACGATGACAATGCATTCTTTTAGTACTGTTAGCCATCTTTAAGCAGATTTGAATTCATTATTACCATGTTTTTATTAACTCGCTCTCTTGTTTGTTTGTTTGTTTGTGTTTGTCCAGTACAAATCTTGCAATCGATTTTTAACTAACTTCCCGACTAGCTAGACATTTGGATCTTTTAGAATAGCTCAGAACACGATGACAATGCATTCTTTTAATACTTTCAGCCATCTTTAAGGAGATTGAATTCATTTTCAGTTCGTTTTGTTTCGTAGACTGGTGCAGCCCTCTATCGGCCGGGACGGGAATGAAAAGTTAAACCCAAGTTAAGTTCCAATTAACTTCATTTTCTTTCAAGTTGATGGGATAATTCATCAAAAAAATTTTAAAAAAGTATTTATTAATACATAGAATTGTCAAGTTTATAGGATTCAAAAGAAAATGTAAAAACGTGGTATATAAAAAGTTCTTTTTATCTACCACGTCTCATACTGATCTGAATCGGCAAAAAAGTGGAAAATGATTTTTTGACATCTATGCTCTCTTTCATAGACAAGGTCACATATATTCATGTATATATATATATATATATATATATATATATATATATATATATATATATATATATATATATATATATATATATATATATATATATATATATATATATATATATATATATACAGTCGAACCTCCATATATCGAACTTCCCTATATCGAAATTTTCTATATATCGAAATTTTTTTCAAGACAAATAGGGAGATTTTATTCCACTTTAGAATAAAATATCCCAATTTTTGGCAATTGAAACAATACGTCGTGGACTTCAATTCGCGGAAAATGTCCCTGATGAAGTTTTTAGTGGGCTGAATAATACGAACATTTATTTGAACTTTTCGCAAAACTAACTGTTCAGCAAGATATTCGTAGTTTTTTTTTAAAGAATGTAACTGTGATCATTGTAACCACTGTCTGCATTATTGTTTTTTTTAAAGATATGTAGTAATCAATAAATCTTTCATATTAATTAATTTTTTAGTTATTAACTTTCATTTAATGGGATTCGCATATAAATGAGAAATGGAGTTTCGTATACGAAAATTAGCTTTAATTTTTTTTTTTTAGGAGAATTATGATAAGACTAAGCTCAATTCTATATATCGAAATTTCCATATATCGAATTTTTTTCGAGCAATTTGCTACTTCCATATATGGAGGTTCGACTGTATATGTATGTATATATCACGATATCCTTTTCTGACTAATAGCATATCATTCTCTGTTGCACAATCTGTTCACAATATTCTGTAATCATATAGAAGACCATGACATGTTAATCTCCGATACTATACTTTTTACATTGTTTTTACTTTTTACACCTTGTAAAATGACCTTATTCCACAATTCCACCGTCATACCTGTTTCATGCCTGCTTAATTATTTGCACAAAACGCTAATTACATTCAGCCTGTAACTAATCGGCTTTCCGCGTATAAGCCGCACACGCTTTCACAACGGAAAATTCAGTTCTTAAGACTACGCGTTTCGTTCCTTTTAAATTTTAATCCATCGCGTATTTATCGAAGTATCCACGACGACCGGGGTTTTAATCCGCGTCGCCTCGGAAATTGAACGTTATAAATAGAATTGTCAATTCCTCCGGGAACCTAATAAGGAACGTAAAAGACAGTGCATACCACATCCGAAAATTCGAAGCCTGCTTTGAGGGAACACGGCCATCATCGTGAAATAATCAGCCGTTTTCCATTTCAGCATTCCAGATGTGTAAATAGATTTCCAGGTCTCAAAGAGAGATTAAAGAGAACTCTCTTTCATTATCCTTTCGGAGTTAACTGGCAAAGTCCTTAGCTGGGAATTTATTTACTCCCCGTCGACTGAAAGTGAACAATAAGACGTCAGTTTTCAGCATTTCGTGCAGGTTTGGGAATTTCTCTTTAAACGCTAACTTCCCGAAAACTCCCAGACCAATGTCCCAGAGACTTACTTATTACCATGATTTTATTAACTTGCTCTATTGTGTGTTTGTTTGTGTATGTGTTTGTCTAGAACAAATCTTGCAATCGATTTTTAACTAACTTCCCATTAGCTAGACATTTGGATCTTTTAGAATAGCTCAGAACACGATGACAATGCATTCTTTTAATACTTTCAGCCATCTTTAAGTAGATTTGAATTCATTATTACCATGGTTTGATTAACTTGCTTTCTTAATTGTGTGTATATCCAGTACAAATCTTGCAGTCGATTTTTAACTAACTTCCCGACTAGCTAGACATTTGAAACTTTTAGAATACCCCAGAACACGATGACAATGCATTCTTTAATACATTTAGCCATCTTTAAGGGGACAGTAGACTTTCAAAACTGTGAAATTTGTCCGAAAATTCGATTTTTTTTTTATTTTATTGAATTGTGAAATTACGGACGAGTAGGAATGTGTCGCAAAAAGAATTTTTAATTTCTGCGATTACTTTTCTAGTTATAGGCATTTGTATTTAATTTAGATATTTTGTGGTTACTAATAGCAATAACTTTAAATGTGTTTTTCTGAAAATAAAAATTTTCGTATCATACGAATATTCAAACTGCTCCATGCGCATTTCTAATGATCCTATTGCTTTGAAATTTAAGTTTTATATACTTAATTGTATATCAAATAAATCTTATTGAAAATAATTATGCTTCGTAGCTCAGAATTTCTAAATTTTGTACTTGAAAAAATGATTTATAGGTATTTTGAGTCATAAAAAGGGTGTTTTCGCTATTATTAATTTTTTCTCTTTATATTTTTAATGAATGCTTAAAATAAGCGATAAGTTCCATTGTTAGTTCTATAAGGTATCCTGTAAATAAAAATGACCATATTACATGCAAAAGAAATGCGCATGGAACATTTTTAATGAGGCCGATTTTTGATATAATTAATAATTCATAATTCATAAATTATTAATATTGCATCCTTAAATTTTGACCACTTTTACATATCTATGGTACTAATCACATATTCAAATTTCAAGCAAATCCATTCAAAACAAAAAAAAAGTTAGGTTTGAAGGTCCACTGCCCCCTGTCTTAAGCAGAATTCAATTCATTATTACCCCATTTTTATTAACTCGCTTTCTGGTTTGTGTGTTTGTCCAGTACAAATCTTGCAATCGATTTTTAACTAACTTCCCGACTAGTTAGACATTTGAAACTTTTACAATATCTCAGAACACGATGACAATGCATTTTTTTAATGCTTTTAGCCATCTTTAAGCAGAATTAAATTAATTTTCAGGTTTTTTTTTTGGCAGACTGGTGCAGCCATCTATTGGCCGGAAAGGGAACTAGTCAAATGAAACAAGTAAAACAAGTCAAATGCAAGTTAACTTCCAATTAACTCCCTTTTCTTTCAAGTTGATGGGATAATTCATCAAAAAATTTTAAAAAGTATTTATTAATACATAGCATTGTCAAGTTTATAAGATTCAACAGAATATTTAAAAACATGGTATATATAAATATCTTTTTATCTTGTAATTATTTTATTTTTATTATTACCATGTTTTTATTAACTCGCTTTCTTGTTTGTTTGCTTTTTTGTTTGTTTGTTTGTTTGTGTGTTTGTCTAGTACAAATCTTCCAATCGATTTTTAACTAACTTCCCGACCAGCCAGACATTTGGATCTTTTAGATTAGCTCGGAACACGATGACAATGCATTATTTTGATACTTTTAGCCATCTTTAAGTAGAATTGAATTCATTTTCTGTTGATTTTATTTTGTATGGAAAGTTAGTTCGGAAAAAATCCTCAAGGTGACGCTTCGATCGAACTCATTGCTTGCACTTTTGCGTAACGGCGTTTGACGTATTCTGTTTATTCTGTACGCGTAATATCTGTTTATTCTATACACGTATTCTGTTTTGAAAACAGAATACGTGTGAATTTACTTTGTTTACAAAAATATTGCGCGAAAAATTTTAAAAAATTATAAAAGTTAGCAGTTTATAAAGTCTCTTCATTGTGGAAACGACCAAAAGTGATTAAAATTTAATAAAAGAAATTGCAAAAGAATAATTAAGTGAAGGTTTGTGCAATTAGTTTATATGACTCCACAGAAATCTTAAAAACGTGGTATGTAAAAAGTTTTTTTTTATCTTGTAATTATTCTTTTCCAATTTCAGACTTATAACACCACGCAGGAATTTTTTGAAACAAATCTAACAGTGACGAGTAAAGCGATAGTGTGGTCGAATCTCCTAGAAATGGACAGAACGTAATAAAAAATTTAAAAATATAAACTACGATTTCAGGAATTTGAGTGAAAAAAAAAAGATTGCATGCTAGAAAGATTGGAGTTCTAGAAATTTGTACATTTTACCAGCTATTTAAAATGCTTACTAACACTATAACATCAAATAGTTTTGAACGGAGGGCATATAAAAGAATTGTTTATCTGACCTCCAAATGGTATTGAAATCAATCCAAAAAAAATTTCAGGTAGACTCTTCTAAAGAAACTACCGCGGGTTATAAACTTAGGATTATTTATCGTTGCGTGCCACTTTTGTATGAATATATGTATGTATTATGTCATATCTATATATATAAAACACTTCCGTAACTGACTGACACACTGACTGACTGACTCACTGACATACAACACACAGACTAAACCACTGGACCTAAAGGGCTGAAATTTTGCATGGCGATTCTTCTTATAGTGAAAGAACTTTTTGAAAAATTCTTCTTAGATTTTTTAAAATTAAATTTTTAAGCTATTTTAGTAACTTTTTTTTTACGTTTGCGTTTAAAATAATAATTTAATGGTTATAAAATTTATATCACGAGAAAGATCCTTAACATTCCTTAAAAATGAAATATTTTTCGAATCTTTACCT
>OU015492.1:228267812-228272812 GCA_907164885.2 Dolomedes plantarius | reverse complement strand
CCTACGTTGAAAATGTCATTTTTTTTAATATTTTGGTCAGGTTCATTTCTTGCTAGAATAGTGTAATTCAATATTTTCTCTTTTCAAAACTGTTTTAATTTTCATTCTACATCAATTAGAAGCAGAGTTATAGCTATTTTCAAAAACATCGTCTGCTACAAAATTGAAGTTGTAGAGTATAGCTCACTTCTACCCGCACTTGGGTGTATATAATTTGAAGTGGCACTCTAAATGAATTTGATACAAACACAGTTTATACATGAAACAAAGTTTATTGAATTCGTTGCACGTATAGAATTTGCTTTTACAGCAATAAGCATACGTACTATTTGTACGGAATATATATTAGCATTCAATAAAAATACACATTGCAATACTCACAAACCAGCAGAGAGTCAAACCAGCAGTTCTGCCACGTAAACTTTGGGCCCCCTAAGCACTAGCGCCGGTTATCACCTGGAGCTGCTTACCTCGTAGCTCCCTCTCGCTTATCTATCAACTTTAACAACCTCTCAACTTAATCAAGCTGCATGGTATTTATACCAAGCGCGTATGCCGAAATTAGCATATCTCAAGCAGCTTCTTTAATTTATTGACTCAAAAGTTCGATTCTTGTGAATCGAATCTTATGTATACCTTACAAAGTGACTAACAACTTTCAATGCGTTTTTCTCAGAATTATGTTTTTTAGCACAAATCTCTACCGTTATCATGATATCTCACATAATAACGCATATAATTTGATAAAATTTTCCAGGACATGTTTTAGATGCTATTGTTAATGAAATGACGTACAATAATTGATGTACAATAAATAGTTTTTTATTTGGGTTGTTTTTATAAGGAGAGAAATGAGGAATCGGGGAAAATTTTCATGTTGGAACATAAAATTGCTTCTATTATTTTTGCATTTGAAAATTTCTCTTAGATTGTAGGTCATTTTGAAGATAACTGTCCTATGTATCATGCGTGAGAAGGAAATTAAAATAGTAGCATTAGGATTTCGTGCAGAGTGATAGGCATTTTAGCTAAATTTCATTAAAAATTACTTCAAATCGACCAATTTATAAAAAAGTATGGCATTTACAGGTGAGTTTTTGTTCATTTTTTTAATTATGATTTTTTTAATTTATTGGCAGTTACCTTACGCTCTTCTGGGCGTCACCTTAAAGATTAAGGTGAAAGCCTACGTTCCAATTTTTAAAAAAAATAATTTTATGGTCTTTTATGGTAAAATAGCACTTAAAATTTTAAAAAAGGAACAAAAACTTACCTGTAAATAGCATACCTTTTTATAAATTGGTCAATATGAAGTAATTTTTAATGAAATTTAGCTAAAATGCCTATCACTCTGCACAAAATCCTAATGCTACTATATTTTAATTTCCTTCTCACACATGATACATATGACAGTTATCTTTAAAATGACCTACAATCTAAGAGAAAATTTCAAACGCAAAAATAATAGAAACAATTTTATGTTCCAACATGAAAATTTTCCCCGATTCGTCATTCCTTCCCTTACAAAAACAGCCGCAAACAAAAAATCTATTTATTATACACCAATTATTGTGCGTCATTTCATTAACAATAGCATCTAAAACATGTCCTGGAAATTTTTATCAAATTATATGCGTTATTATGTGAGATATCATGATAACCGTAGAGATTTGTGCTATAAAACATAATTCTGAGAAAAATGCATTTGAAGTTGTTTGTCACATCAATTTTATAGCAGAAGATGTTTTTTTAAATAGCTATAAATCTGCTTCTAACTGATGTAGAATGAAAATCGAAAACGGTTTTGAAAAGAGAAAAGATTGATTTACACGATTCTTGCAAAAAATGAAATTGACCAAAATAGTCAAAAAATGACATTTTCAACGTAGGCCCTTTAAAAAGAAGTAATTCTTATCTTAAGGACTGTAGAGCAGCGTTTCTCAACCTTTCAGGATTCGCGGCCCAATTTTCAATCATAATTTTCATCGCGACCCTCCCCCACATACAATAAAATGTATACAATAATAATGTATTTTGAGTCTTTCGTCTCTAAACCTACACTACGACCTTATTTTTAAACCTTACACATTACCAAGAATACGGAAATTTATTGACATTTGGCATTGTTGTCGATGCACAATGGATACACACACACACACACACACACACACATATATATATATATATATATATATATATATATATATATATATATGTATGTATATATATGTACATATATTATATATATATATATATATATATATATATATATATATATATATATATATATATATATATATATATATATATATATTTTTATATATATATATATATTATATATATATATATATATATATATATATATATATATATATATATATATATATATATATATATATATATATATATATATATATATATATATATGTATATATATATATATATATGTATATATATATATATATATATGCATATATATATATATGTATGTATATATATATATATATATATATATATATATATATATATATATATATATATATATATGTATATATATATATATATATATATAGCATCGATCCTCAGCATTGACAAAACAAGAATCCGGTGCCTTTTTTTAGCGTCTACTATGTCTGACTTTTTCGCGGTTTTGCTAGAAGTTCCGATTTGTCTCGACCATTTCGGAATGTCGACACGATGTCGTCTCGAGCATGCGCAGATGTGAGCAAATGTTTTCTCACGGGGAGAAGGAGAATGTTCGATAACGCCAGTTTCAATTCCAGCCAGTCTCATTCGAGTCGATCCTTGTATCGCTATCGTGAATGTGTTTACGGCAGATAATTTATGCAGAATCATGGATAAATTTTTAAGCGAGCATTAGACGATAGTCAAGCATCAACAAATTCACAGACGAGCGTGGTTCCGAAAATAAAATCAAGAAAATATTCTCAAGAATACTTAAATTTTGGGTTTACCAGTACTGAAGTAAATGAAGAAGAAAGGCCCCTGTGTATCATTTGCTCAAAAATGTTGGAGGCAGACAGCATGAAACCTAATAAACTTAAACGACATTTGGAAACGCTTCATACGTCAACAAACCCAGAGAATTCATCGAATTAAAATTAAAATCATATGAAAAGCAAAAATCCTTTTTTTTTAAAAAAACTTTGTCTGTGAATGAAAAAGCTTTAATTGTTTCTTACAAAGTTTCATATAAAATAGCCAGATGTAAATTGCCTCATACCATTGGTCAAGATCTTATTTTGCCAGCAGCAATTGAGATTGTAGAAACTATGTTTGGAGATAATTTTGCAAAACAATTGCAGTCCATACCTCTTTCAAATGATAATGTTGGCCGTCGAATTGGAGATATAGCTGAAGAAGTACAGTGTCAGCTGATCTCGAAGTTGCGTGACAAATTGTTTTCAATACAGCTTGATGAGGCAACAGATTTTAATAAAGATTGTAAGGTACACATAAGATTCGATTCACAAGAATCGAGCTTTTGAGGGAATCAATTAAAGAAGCTGCTTGAGATATGCTAATTTCGGCATACGCGCTTGGTATAAATACCAAGCAGCTTGATTAATACAGAGGTTGAAAGAAGGTTGTTAAAGTTGATAGATAAGCGAGTTAAGGGAGCTACGAGGAAAGCAGCTCCAGGTGCTATCCTGCGCTAGTGCTTAGGGGGCCCAAAGTTTACGTGGCAGAACTGCTGGTTTGACTCTCTGCTGGTTTGTGAGTATTTGCAATGTGTATGTGTAATTGAATGATAATATATATTCCGTACAAGTAGTACGTATGCTTAATGCTGTAAAAGCAAATTCTATATGTGCAACGAATTCAATAAACATTGTTTCATGTATAAACTGTGTTTGTATCAAATTGATTTAGAGTGCCACTTCAAATTATATACACCCAAGTCTGGGTAGAAGTGAGCTATTCTCTACAAGATGCTCATTTCATTGCCTATGTTCGATTTTGCGATGATATGTCAGTAGTAGAAGAATTATTTTTCTGCAAACCAATAGAACTCAAAGCAACAGCACTCGCATTATTTGCCATCTTAAATGATTTTATGAGCGAGGCAAACATAGAATGGAAAAATTGCGTCGGAATATGCACCGATGGTGCTCGTTCAAAGGCCGGGGAATTCCAAAGTATACAAGCACTTGTAAAAGAAAAATCACCACAGTGCGTCTGGACACATTGCGTGATCCACAGAGAAGCTCTGGCTTCCAAAGAAATGAGTCCTGGTCTGAATATTGTGTTAACTATGGTTGTAACCGTAGTAAATTATATAAAAATGAGACCCCTGAAATCAAGAATCTTTTCCGCACTTTGTAAAGACATGGGTGCAGTACATTCAGCGTTACTATTTTATTGCGAGGCAAAGAATTTTAAAAAGTATTTTCTTGCTGACGACAAACTGATAGAAGTTACGAGTGGGTTAAGGAGCCATTTAATAATATTCCCAACGGGCTCTCAATTGCCGAGGAAGAAACCTTCGTAGACTTCACGACAATTGGCGAAACCAAAAGACAATTTAGCAATAAATCACCCTTTGAATTTTGGGCAGGAGTAGATGATGAGTTTTCTGCACTAAAAACAAGGGCATTTCGCATTCTATTACCATCTTCAACATCCTACCTTTGTGAAACTGGATTTTCTGCGGTGGATTCTTTGAAGACAAAATATAGATCTCGGCTAAATATAGAAAAAGAACTGAGAGTGTCTATTTCTAATATTATGCCTTCCTTCGAAAAACTTTGCTTTGCAAGACAGGCCCAAGGAAGTCACTAATAATTATTAAATTTGTTTTCAATTAAGTAAGTTTTGATTAAGAAGGTTTTGATTTAGTAAGTTGTTTTAATTTAATAAGTTAATTATTAAATATTATGTCGAAATGTTTTTTTTTTAACCTATGGCTTTATTTGGAAAATTAATCCATATTTACAGGCAACACAAACAGCAAAGAACTAAGCATTGAACAGATGCAT
>OU015492.1:228247812-228262812 GCA_907164885.2 Dolomedes plantarius | reverse complement strand
TATTGTATTGCGTTTTTATACAATGTTTGTCGTTTATAAGCACATTTCTCCTTTTTAAAAACATGCAACAAAAAATTATGGTGTTTTTGGAGCAGAGTTCGGCATTTTAATGGCATTTCCATTCATTTCAATGGGGAAAATTGATTCGAGATACTAGTATTTCGAGTTACGAGCTCCGTCATGGAACGAATTAAACTCGTAAGTCGAGGTACCACTGTACTTAAAAAACAAGGTATATCTAAAGCATTAAAAAAATTATTTAAAATTATTTTGAGAGTTGAAAATTTGTTTATTAAAATAAATACAGTCGAACCTCCATATATCGAACTTCCCTATATCGAAATTTTCTATATATCGAACTCTTAGCAAATCTCCATGTTCATTACATAGAAAAACTGTTTCCATATATCGAAAAAATCTCTATATATCAAAATTTTTTTTCAAGACATATTGGAAGATTTCATTCTAGTTTAGAATAAAATCTCCCAATTTTTGGCGTTTGAAACAATACGTCGTGAACTTCAATAGGCGGAAAATGCCCCTGATGAAGTTTTTAGTGGACTGAATAAAAGCGAACATTTCTTTGATGAATTTTCTGCAAAACTGGCTGTTCAGCAAGATATTCGTAATTTTTTTTTAAAGAATGTAACTGTGATCATTATAACCACTGTCTGGATTATTGTTTTTAAAGGGTATGTAGTACTCAATAAATCTTTCATATTAATTCATTTTTTTGTTATTAACTTTCATTTAATGTGATTCGCATATAAATTGGAAATGGAGGTTCGTATACGAAACTCCATTATGAGTTTTAGGAGAATTATGATAAAACTAAGATAATTTTTTTAGTTATTAACTTTCATTTAATGTGATTCGCATATAAATTGGAAATGGAGTTGCGTATACGAAAATTAGCTTTAATTTTAATGTTTTAGGAGAATTTTAATAAAACTAAGATCAATTCTATATATCGAAATTTCTATATATCGAATTTTTTTCCGGCACTTTGCTACTTCGATATATGGAGGTTCGACTGTATATCAATTTATCATACACATAAAATTTGGAAAATTGGGAGTAAATTGAAATAGTTACAAAGAGTCAAAATGTATGAAAATATGCCTTATTTCCTCGATTTAAGAGTCGTGAGTCCCCTTAAATGTCAAATATCTGCCTTCACGAGAAACGAAAAGTTAAGTCATTAATAACATACACTCCTAAAAAGCCGCCAGGGAAATTCAGTAACTTATCTAAAATTTTGCTTCAGATTTGCAGCATTCCTATTCGCTCGGTTTTGACGATTTATTATCGACTCCGCTTCAAACTGCATTCACTTAAAATTTCCCCCAGACGATAAATTCTCCACCAAAGCATATCTCAGCCACGGCATCCATTTGAACGCGATTTACTATCCCCGTAAACAATACTAATTGTGATAAGGTAGCGATCAATGTTTATTTAGAACAACAGTCATCTATCTTCCTCACTCCCCCCTCAAAATCGACAACTTCCATCGCAGCTGATTAACGAGAAACAGCTCACCCCTGGCAGAACACATACCCCAACAAATCTCACTTAGATACACCCCGTATTTCGAAGCAAGGCGTCGGGTAATAGCTCAGGAAGTCGGCTGCTTTCCGGATCTGAAATGTCCATCAGGGATGGGCCGCAACTTCAGAAGGACCAGGTTCGACCTCCCTGCAAATGAATCACCTTCAGTGTTACGAAATACAAGAGCATCTGACAATCCGTTGTTTGAGGTTTTTGGGTCGGTCACGCTTTGGTTGGAGACGGAAACATTTGTTTCCATTAGCGGGAAGCATCCAGTTGTCAGTGTTTGAGGAGGGGGGAGGGGGGGGGTTCAAAACTGCCCTTATCAAAAAAATATATATTCAGGCAGTCTCTTCTAACGAAACTACCGCGGGTTATTAACGTAGGATTACTTATCGTTGATTACCTTTTTGTATCTATATATGTATGTGTTATATATATATATATATATATATATATATATATATATATATATATATATATATATATATATGTATTTATATATACCGGGTGTCCCAAAAATGACCGACGATTTGAAAAATCATCTAAAGAAAAACGGTTGGTGATAGAAATGTACGGTTTGGTGCATTCTGCTGAGGTAACCAGGGAATTTATTCTCACTAATTTTCAAAATTAGTTACAAAGTTCGACGACAGATGGCGCTGATGACTGGGAAAAACTATAAAACAATGTTTTCAAGGCAAGAAGCATACGCAAAGTGGCATGGATTGGCCTCCCTATTCGCCAGATTTGACGCCATTCGAGTTTTTTCTTTGGGGGCACTTCAAAGACCAGGTGTATCCTCACAATCCACAAACTGTAGTTGAACTGGAACAATACATCTCTGCTGTTTGTCAAAACATTCAAACTAATATGATTGCAAGGGGGGTCTGCGAATTTTGACCTGAGACTGCGCCACGTTGTTGCTGTAAAAGATGGTTATTTTGAAAACTTTGTTTTATTGATTTTTCCAGTCAGCAGCGCCATCTGTTGACGAACATTGTAACTAATTTTGAAAATTGGTGAGAATAAATTCCCTGGTTATAACCTAAGCAGAATACAGCAAACCGTACATTTCTATCGCCTTCTGTTTTTCTTTAATTTATTTTTCAAATCGTCGGTTATTTTAGGGACACCCGGCATGTATATATATATATATATATATATATATATATATATATATATATATATATATAAGTGAAAAAAGGCATGATAAAGTATTACTTCAGTATTAAAGTATTACTTTAGTATTATTCGTGACAACATCCCGTGTATGAATATTTTCGGGTTTTGCTTTTTCCCTCAGAATGAAAAAAAAAGAAATTATTGCTTGGGGAAGAAATGTTGAAAATGTGCCACGATTACAAAAAAAGAAAAATTCGATTTATACTAGAGCTTTTTCCTCGCTTAAATTTGTTAAGTAAACTATTAAAACGATTTTAAATAACGAATTTTTGCATCCATTAGTTCTAAATTTCACTCCATTTAACTTTCCTCCCAATTTATAAGTAAGAAATATATGTCCAATATAGGAAATAAAATTATCGTTTCTCTAAAGAATTCAGAATAGTTAAAGGTAGAAAATTTATCCCCTTTAATTATTCTGAAGATCTCATAGGAATAAAGAAAATGATCAGTGATTAAGCAATGAAATAAACCAGGCTTAAATGTTTCTCGTTAAAACCGCCGTCACATATAATGGCCATTAATGCTGTTTAATGCAGTCTGTCTTATCGTCATCTATTTTTGCTTCATGCTCCACAGTCTACAGTGTGTAACAAAATTATAAGACCACCCAAAATATCACTCATTTTAATATTACACTGCATGAAATGAATAATTTTGAAATTTGAAGCAAATGAAAAAAATTATATTTTCTCAAATAAATCGCTTAAAGGAAAAGAAATTGAGTTAATTTCACACAGCAAATGATTTTTTGAAATCTCGGTGTAACATAAATATAAGACCACTTATTTTTTTATTTAAAATCGCTTGCGTTTTTAAAACAATTTTATTTTTTCTTTCAAAATCGTAGATAAACTGTAACTTTACATCACAAAAATGTCCAAACGATAATATTGTAAAAGAAAATAGAATTTAATTTGTTTGATTTTATGAGGAAATTCACAATGCCGCGTGGAAGAGAATTATCCGAACTAGAAGTTCGAAAATTTTGGTTTTATAAGGGCTCTTGAAAACCGGAACGTGAAATAAGTAAGATACTTAAACGTTCTAAAACTACTATTCATAACGTTTTAAGTAAAAGATATTTTTATGGAAAATATAAAAGATCTGGCAGAAAGAAAAATTATCAGCTCGCAATAATAGACGAATTTTCAAGCTTGCAACGAAATAGAACTTGTCTACTCGTAAAATAACACAGCAGACAAGTAAAACTATTTCACATATGACAGTCCGGCGCACTTTAAGATCAAATTCAAATGTTGCTTTCGGAAATTAAAAAGAAAACCAAGACTGTTAAAGCATCATAAAGAAGGAAGGCTGAAGTGGGTAAAGGAAGTCATGACCTGGGATGCTGCTTGAAAAAATATTATTTTTTCCGACGAAAAAAAATTTAATTTGGATGGCCCGGACGGTAATATTTTCTACTGGCATGATTTACGAACGGAACCTCGGGTTTTCTTCAGTAGACAGATGGGTGATGGCTCTGTGATGGAGTGGGGATCTTTTGCATATGATGGGATATGTGATCTGCAGCGAGTTCTTGGAAAAATGGACTCCATTTGTTATCAACAACTGCTTTACCAACACCTTATACCTTTTGGCCCATTTCTAACAGGATCAAACTGGAAATTTCAGCAAGACAATGCGCCATGCCATGAGTCTAAATCAACTAAAAACTGGATTCAAAAAGAAAAAATCGAGGTCTTAAACTGGCCAAGCCTTAGTCCAGACCTTAATCCCACCGTAAACTTGTGGGGCCATTTGGCTCGTCAAGTGTATGCAAATAACCGTCAGTATGATTCTGTGTATGAATTGGAACTAGCTATCATGTATGAATGGGACAAAATTCCCAAATATTTGCTCGAAAACCTAATTAATTCAATGAAAAATCGAGTATTTGAAGTTATTCAGAAAAATGATGGATCAACATCATATTAGTTTTATTAAAAAAATGTGTTTTAACTAGTGGTCTTATAATTTTGTTAGAGATATTTGATTGGAAAAATATGAAATTGTTGATAAAATAATTAGTATATTTATGTATCTCTTAAAAATAACATACATATCTATATCTATAAAGGAAGAAGTCCTGACTTATATATACATACATACACGTATCAACGCCCAGCAAAAACTATTGGAGATACAGATATCAAATTTTAGGAGCTTATTACTTTTGTGCTGAAGGCGTCATTTAAGAAGCGATTTTTCAAAATTCGCCCCCCAAGGGGGGAGGGGGGCAAAACGTGTTTTTTACATATTCCTTCATATCTCAAAGAAGGATATTGATATCCATAACATTCTTGCTTTAAAATGTAAGCAACATGAATACCTAAAAACCAATTTCAGGATTTTTCAAAATTAGGCCCCCAAGGGGGGGGAAGGGGAAAAAACGTGTTTTTACGTGTTTTATCACATTTTCCTTCATATCTCGAAGAAGAAAACAGATATCCATAAGATTCTTGCTTTAAAATGTAAGGAACATAAATACCTAAAAACCAATTTCAGGATTTTTCAAAATTCGCCCCCCAAGGGGGGAGGGGGGCAAAACGTGTTTTTTACATATGCCTTTATATCTCAAAGAAGAAAATCGATATCCATAAGATTCTTGCTTTAAAATGTAAGAAACATGAATACCTAAAAACCAATTTCAGGATTTTTCAAAATTCGTCTCCCAAGGGGGAGAGGGGGGCTAAACGTGTTCTTACGTGTTTTATCTATATATATAAAGAAATCAACACCCAGCAAAAACTATTGGAGATACAGATATCAAATTTTAAGAGCTTATTACTTTTGGGCTGAAGGCGTCATTTAAGAAGCGATTTTTCAAAAATCGGACCCCAAGGGGGGGAGGGGGGGCAAAACGTGTTTTTTACATATTCTTTCGTATCTCAAAGAAGGAAATTGATGTCCATAAGATTCTTACTTTAAAATGTAAGGAACACGAATACCTTAAATCCAATTTCAGGATTTTTTAAAATTTGGCCCCAGGGGACTGGGAGGGGGGGGCTTAACGTGTTTTTCACGTATTCCTTCATATCTCAAAGAAAGAAACAGATATCCATAAGATTCTTGCTTTAAAATGTAAGGAACACGAATACATTAAAACCAATTTCAGGATTTTCAAAATTCGGTCCCCCCATGGGGGGGGGGGAGGTGGCAAAACGTATTTTTTACATATTACCTCATATCTCAAAGAAAGAAACAGATATCCATAAGATTCTTGCTTTAAAATCTAACGAATATGAATACCTAAAAACCAATTTAAGGATTTTTCAAAATTTGGCCCCCACGGGGTTAGGGGGGCTAAACGTGTTTTTACGTGTTTTTTACATATTCCGTCATATCTCAAAGAAGGAAACAGATATCCATAAGATTCTTGATTTAAAATGTAAGAAACACGATTAAATGTAACAAACACGATCAATGTCACGATTTTTCGACATTCGCTTTAGATTTTGAAAAAATTGCTAGAAACAATCGAATAATTTATATTTCCTATATATCACCATTTTGAACACCAAATTGGTGGTAGGAGAAAAGAGAGAGATCAATCTTAATTAAATGAAGTGTGGAAAAGTGCGTGTGTGAATTGTATATATTTCGGTTGTTAGTACGTATACATCTAGAGCTCAGGTTAACTCCATTCATTTTTATTATCCTGGGCAACGTCAGGTAATTCTTTGTTTATGAAACCGGCGATTTTCACAAGGGTTTACGGGGAATCCCTCAAACTCCTCGAAGGGCCGGGATCCAGTGGGTTATCAAAATTGAAAGAAACATTTTAATGCTGACATTAGCATGGGGAGGGGTGGGTTATTATAATATGCTGATGGGATCATGACCAGTGGAGAGGGGTATAGATTGCCATAAAATACAAATATACATATCATACAAGTAAGCTTTATTAAGGGTTCACCTGTGCAACGCCGGGTATATAAAGCTAGTATTTTATATTTCATTTATTAACATCAACGTAATTTAATTTAAAAATAATATGCTATTTATAGTAAAAATCACAAAATCCACAGTGGTCTTATAATTTTGTTACACACTGAATATATATATATATATATATGTGTGTGTGTGTGTATGTGTATATATATATATATATATATATATATATATATATATATATTTATATATACATTACTGGCCACTGTAAATGCAACACCCTGAAGGAAACATGCAAATAACATGAAATTTACAACATGCATTAGCGGAAGTCAGATATGATTAGAATGATTAGAATTTCAGCGCAGACGCATATCACGCGCGCCTGTGGCGCCACTTCAAAGCGCTATTTAAGGCTTGGAGATTTCGACGATTTCAAGTTTGGAAATTGTGTTTTTCATGTGGTTTTTTCAAAAAACGATCAATTATGCCTCGTCGAAAACAGCGATCATCTTTTGATCAAGTATCCGAGTTCGACAGAGGAAGGATAGTGGCCTACCGATATTGTGAATTATCTTTCAGGGAAATCGGTAGTCGTGTTGGACGAAACCAAACAACTGCAATGCGGATATGTGATCGTTGGATGCAGGAGGGTACGACGGACCGGCGTGTTCGATCGCATCCACCTCAGCGCACCACTTCACGTTATGACAGGCAAATTGCGCTCATGGCAGTGACGGTTCGCTCAGTCACATCACGAACCATAGCACAGCACATGCAGTCTGTAACGCATCATCCAGTGTCTGCGCGTACCATTCGACGCCGTTTACAGCAGAGTGGTCTGTCCGCAAGACGTCCATTGCTTTGTCTACCCTTGACGCAGAACCACAGACGTCTCCGCCGCCAATGGTGCGATGACAGAAGGATGTGGACGGCAGAATGGAATGAAATTGTCTTTACTGACGAGTCACGCTTCTGTCTGCAACACCACGATGGTCGCATTCGAGTCTGGAGACACCGTGAAGAGAGGATGCTGAACAGCTGCGTTATGCACCGCCACACTGGTCCTGCACCGGGTATTATGGTATGGGGCTGTATTGGATATCACTCTCGCACACCTCTATTACGCATTGACGGTACTTTAAACAGCCAGCGCTACATCTCCGAGGTGTTGGAGCCAGTTGTCCTTCCTTACCTTCAGGGCTTGCCCACAGCCATATTTCAACAGGATAATACGCGACCACACGTGGCACGCATTGTCCAACGGTTCTTCGTCAATCGCCAGATTGAATTGCTTCCCTGGCCGCCTCGCTCTCCGGATCTTTCGCCGATAGAAAACATGTGGTCCATTGTTGCTCTACGATTGACCCAGATTCCATCCCCAGCTGCCACAGCAGATCAACTTTGGCAACGTGTGGAAGCTGCTTGGTCTGCTGTACCCCAAGAACTCATCCAAAGTCTCTTTGAATCAATGCCGAGGCGTGTGGCAGCGGTGATCTCCAACAATGGCGGCTACTCTGGCTACTGATTTTGGCAGGAACCACACTTCACAGAAGTCTATAAATTTAATCATTTGATACTTGGTCAACATGTTATCTACAAAATAAATTTTGTTGTGATATCTCTTGTCTTTCTTGGTGTTGCAACTTGGGTGGCCAGCAGTGTATATTTATATATATATTTATATATATATATATATATATATATATATATATATATATATATATATATATATATATATATATATATATATATATATATATATATATATTTATATATGTATATATATATATATATATATATATATATATATATATATATATATATATATATATATATATATATTTATTTATTTATTTATATGTATAATGGTCATTAATGCTGTTTAATGCAGTCTGTCTTATCATCATCTATTTTTGCTTGGTGCTCCACAGTCTGTGGGAAATCGAAGTACTTAGTTTAAGAGCTCGTGGATAACTTGAGGGAAAAAAATCCTTTCATTTCTTTAAAAAAACGCCAATTCGGCGAGGTCTAGACTAAATAACCATTATTACATGTCCTCGTTACATTTCGGTTAAGAATTTGTCAATAAATAACGTTAAGTGGTTTCATTCTCAACAAAATGTCAGCGAGGTTCAATAAGAAGTTTATCTCATGTGGACATTGAATTTTTCGTCATTCGTTCTGCACCAGCAATTTATCTAATTATCACTCCAATTTCTTGGAGGATAATACTTGTACATACATGTATCTACTAGTATCAAGCACTCTCGCAAACTGCCCGATCATTTGCGCGAGCTCACGCACAAATAAATTATATACATATATATATATATATATATATATATATATATATATATATATAATGTATATGGGTGTGAGGCTATAAAATATGGGGGGCGATCGCGTAAACTTTAAATGGGGGATCTTTGAAATAAGATTTATTAATTAGGGTTGGGAAATCGTGAAAATCGGAATAAAAGCATCGCGGAGAAAATTCATTGCATCGTTGGATTTGAGTGACAGCCAGTCCCCGCCCCAGCCTCACCGCGGGCGCAATCGTCATACTGACGTAATCTGACAATGGTAGATGCGTGGTAACTTAAAAGCTGAACGTAAAAGGTTGAAAATCTTCAATGTGATTATTAACTGAGACGGTCGTGCTGCTCTGCAGCCACGCATCTTTGGATAGGAACGGAACGAAATAAAATTTATTAATAGAGCTGAGTTTAGAATGAGATTTAATAAAGATATTTTAGAGATATTTGGTGTGATGTTGTTTCCACTTGCCACATCTGACTGCTGATAGAAGAAGATGGAGAGATCTGGAGCCGACTGCAGTTGTAGTTCTAAGAGGTGTTTGGACTACAATGGTTTAAAATTATGGGCGTAAAGTATCTATTCCGACATATATATATATATATATATATATATATATATATATATATAGATACACATACACATATATATACATACACACACACACACACACACATATATATATATATATATATATATATATATATATATATATATATATATATATATATATATACATATATATACACGCACATATACATAATGTATCTACTAGTATTAAGCACTCCCGCAAGCTACCCGACCATTTACTGAAATAAATTATAATTTATTTATCCAGTGTTTCTTAGACACTGAAATTTGACCGTAAATTAATATTTCAAAGATCAGTTGATCGTTGCATGCATTTAATCGTTTAATGCACAGCTCCGCGCCACACATCGGCGACGTTTTCATGCAGAAGTCTGCAGTTCCGTGGACGTGCGTTGACCCCATAGTGTATTTTGTGTTTGTCTTTTCATTTTCTTTTTGACTTATTGCTTACTTGGGGGACTCGGGGCCTTAGGATGTTTTTTGGGGTAGTAACAGTCTTGTGACACCCTTGCCGTAGGAGGCCGAGCATTGTCTTGTTGAAAAATGGCTTCTGGGAGCCGTTGCATGAGTGGCAACACATGTGGTTGCAGGATTTCATGAACATACCGCTGGGCTGTCATGGTGCCACGGAACAATAAATAATACCAATCAAAAAATTAATCTTACCAAAAAAGAAATAGATAATAGGATTTTAGCTTTTAACAAAAAATTTAAGTTTAAGATTAATAGCATAAAATACCCTTACCTGTTTCCTACCATAAAATTCCATAAAGTACCTACTAAATTTAGGTTTGTTACTTGTAGTACAAATTGTTATAATACTGTGTTCAGTAAAAAGTTCTTTAGCTATTTAAAAATTATTTTAAATAAAATTAAAGTTACCGAAAATAGCTTTATTATAAATAATAACCAGGATGTTCTACATTTTTTAAAAAGTAAGAATATAGATAGCATATACACGTTTGATTTTGAAAACGTGTTTACCAATATTCATGATAATTTAATGTTTATCTGTTCAGAAATTTATGATGCTTATTTAGATAGTACTTTAATATTAAAATCTGACTGGATTGATTTATGTAAATTTAATATTTTTGAAAACTACCTCTTTAATGGCTTATGTTTCTTTAAACAGATAAAGGGTATACCTATGGGAAATAGCTATTCTAGTGCATTTGCCAACCTATTCTTACATTTTTACGAAACTAAATTTCTTAGCTTAAATAATGTTACCGGATTTAGATATATTGATGATCTTATAATTTTTAACTGCAACGATTTGGAATTTCTTAATCAAATCTACCCAAAGGAACTAACTTTAAACCGGACTAACGATAATAATCTTTGTGCGACTTATCTGAATTTAAAAATTAAAATTCAAACTAGAGAAATAAAAATAGGGATTTATGATAAAACGTTAGATTTTAACTTCGAGGTTATTACGTTTACCAATTCCCATAGCAACTTAAACTATAAAATTTATTATAATATTTTTTACTCACAACTTTACAGAATAAAAAACATATGTAACAACGCTGGGGATTTTTTGGAGGCATGTAGCATTTTCGAGGAAAACTTAAGAAGAAACGATTTCCCTAAAAATTTCGGCAATTTAAAAGTTTTTAAAAAAAGGCCATTTAGACTCAGGAATTTTTAAAGATGTTTAGAATAGTATTTGTGTTTTCATTTGGTTAGGTTGTAATGGGGGGGTGGCGCTATAGTAATGTTACAATGACGTAATTTTTAGGATAGAATTGGCTGCTGTTTCGCCATAACCGTCACTTACGGAATTGGGGTGTGTACGCATTTTTTATTTTGGCATTAGGATTTTGTGTGCTTGCATGTAAGGTGCGTTGAGCCCATACTGTAAGTTGTGTTTGTCTTTTCATTTTCTTTTTGACTTATTGCTTCCTTGGGGGACTCGGGGCCTTGGGATGTTTTTTGAGCTTACCTGCATCCTATTCAGAAAGTTCCCCTTGAGGTAACCGATATGGTTAGGCTCCCTGATGACGAGACCTGTCGGTTACCTCTGTTGTTTTATGGTTCAGTTCCGGCACTTATACAGAATCTTGCCGTTGGTGCGTGGATGCCCAGAGTGCTTGATTTCTGCTTGTTTTTTGTCTACATTCTTCTTATAATTATCTACCTCTGTTATTTAATTTTATGTTATATACATAATGTATATTTATATATGTATATATACAGGGTGTCCATAATTAAAGTCCCACTTTCAAAATGCTGCAAAAAAAGAACCACTGGTCAGAATGACTTCCAATTTGAACTGAATATACAGGAAGAAAGGGGAAACGATTTGGCATACTAAACAAAGTTCCAAAATGTATCAATAGATGGCGGTGTAACATTTTGGAACTACTTTTTTTATTATGCCAAATCGTTTCCCTCTTCTCCCAGTATATTCAGTTCAAATTTGAAGTCATTCTGACCAGTGGTTCTTTTTTTGCAGTATATTTTATATATATATATATATATATATATATACATACGAAAGATGTAAGCAACGATAAGTAATCCTACTTTAATAAGCCGCGGTAGTTTCGTCAGAAGAAACTAGCTGAACTTTTTTTTACATAAGCGAGTCTCAAACAAAAAAAATTGCTTTTTTTACAGAAATGAATAGAAAAATTGTGCATTAATGGGTTAATAAAAGTTTTAAAATGCAAATAATTATAATTTCCTTTCATCACAGTGAAATGCACAGCGAATACATTCAACGGATTCATTAAAAATTCTCCGGTAACATATTATAATTTATCACGTGAATCCATCCCCCTCGATCACTGCGCTTCGATCAGTGCGCTCGAATATACACTAAACGCTCCCCCCCCCCAAGCGTCATTTAACATAAAGAGGAGATTGATCACACGTCGTAGTTTTGGAACTCCGGGACAGTTGAGTTATTGACATGTTGACTTACACGAAATGCATTTTCTTCTAAATATGTGCGTCGAATTCCGCTAACAGGTTTTATTAGCAGCTGAACGTTTACACTGACAGATAGTTTCCAGAGTTTGAAATATTTCGCTCGCATTTTCTGTCGTCGATTCTGAAACCACGGGACATGCTGAATCACGTCTGGATGAGAAAATGATCCGAAATGAATCAGGGTACAATCTGAAAGCAAGAGTAATTGATTTGACAACGATATTTATATACATAAATATATAAATATATATATATATATTTATATACATAAATATATAAATATATATATATATATATATATATATATATATATATATATATATATATATATATATATATATATATATATATATATATAAATATATATATATATATATATACACATATATATACATATACATATAAATATACATATATATATATATATATATATATATATACATATATATATGCATATATATATACATATATATATAAATATATATATGCATATATATAGATATGTCAAGGATTTAGTGGGATAAGAATGATTATTCTAAATTTAAAGGGGGCTTAGTAATTAATTTATTGTCGTGGCGTAATTCGCCACTATCCTTATATCTTGGTTCGAAATGCATCGAGAGAAATCGGGGAAATTCCCTTTGGACTGATTGACATCTGTGGTCACGCCCATGGTTCATCTCCGGTGTATGCGTCACAGAGATCATGTGGGCATGCGCGGTGGCTTTGGATGGCAGATAAAACAATAGCGTTTAATCAGACGGCGGGAAATTCTTGATGGCTATAGTCACGCGTCGCAAGGGAGCTTGATGACTCTTGGATTTAATTTATCAGATTGAATTAGGTAGCTTAAGATTTTGGAAATAAACGATGTTAGCTATATTAATTGTAGTTCTTTGCCACCGGCCTTTTAACTCATTGACTGCTATAACTTTAATAATTAAGTAAAGATAGATTAAGAAGGAGAAAAGTTTGGATGTAAGACGACGTACTGGGAAGGGTGCAAGTAGCTGCCTGTCATATATATATATATATATATATATATATATATATACATATATAATATACATATACATATATATATATATATATATAAATATATATACATATATACATATATATATACATATATACAGTGGAATCTCGATCGATCATTTTCGGATCCATCGTTTTTCCGTATGTGTCGCTCATTTTATCCAGTCCCAACTATCCTATTGCTTTGTTATGTTTCCGCATCTATCGTTTTCCCGCATTTATCGTTCATTTCAATCAGTCCCTTGAAAAACGATAGATCGAGATTCCACTGTGTATATATATATATATATATATATATATATATATATATATAGTCAATATGTTCGGGGACTACCCTCCCCCCTCATGCCCGGTTTGTGGGGGAACCGAAATAACGATGTGGTTTGCAAGTCTGGTTATCTGCATACGCGTGAGACGTCACATGACGCTTTGCACAACTGCTAAGGCGCGCATCTCACCATTTGGCTGCAGACTGTCAGTCTATGTCGATGTAGCAAAATGCCCTTTTTGGAGCAACGTTCCAACATTAATATCTGCTACAAATTAGGAAAAACCACTGCAGAAACGTTACGGTTACTGCAGAAAGCGTATCGAGGCGAAGCTATGTGCAGATCGAAAGCTTTTAAATGGTACAGCTTGTTTAAAAATGGGAGAGAGGCTGTTTCAGATAATCCGCGAAGTGGGTGGCCAGTGACCCCACAAACGGAGGCGAACATCCAACGGGTAGGAGCAGTGGTTGGTTGGTTGAAGTTTATGGGCGCAAGGTACAGAATGGACAAGCTGCGCCAAAGACAAGGTAACATCGTCAACAAATGGTACTATGTACAGGTTCTTCGTCGTCTCTGGGAGGCAATCCGTGGTAAACGTCCACACGTTTGGAAATCCAACATGTGGATGTTGTTGCCTGACAATGTTCCGGCGCACCGATCCCTGATGATGCAACAAGCCCTCGCTAAACATGTCACCACAGTTCTGCCACAACCCCCGTATTCCCCAGACCTCACTCCTTGCGATTTCTACCTGTTCCCGAAACTGAAAGATCGCATCAAGGGCAAGCAGTTTGCAAACGCCGAAGAAGGGATGGCAACAGCGACAACCGCTTTACGACAGCTCTCACGCAACGGTTTCCAGGACTGTTTCCAGAAGCTGTATCAACGCTCGCAGATGTGTATCGTTGCGGTAGGACATTATTTTGAAAGAGATTGTGTTCAGAACACTTTGTAAGTGTATTCGTTGTTGTAGTAAATAAAGTCCCCGAATTTATTGACTGTACGAGTATATATACATATATATATATATACATATATATATATATATATATATATGTATATATATATATATATATATATATATATATATATATATATATATATATACATATATATATGCATATATATATATACATTATGTATATATACATATATATACATTATATATATATATATATATATATATATATATATATATATACACTCAAGAGCC
>OU015492.1:228237812-228242812 GCA_907164885.2 Dolomedes plantarius | reverse complement strand
ATGAAAGTTTGAATCATGAGGAAAATAATTTATTCCACGACGAGCGACATGACATCTTATTCGCTTCGAGTCAGTCCAGCGTCTCCCACAAAAGCGCCAAAATACAATTAGCTCAAGGAGGTTGCCAGAATTGGCGGAGGAAGTTAGTGTGTAGAAAGGCGAGGCATTTACGCCAAAGACAAGAAAGAGGGGTTACCAGGACAGAGATAAATATTCAGAATGGGCGATTATAGGTAGTTAGTAATATTATCACACACACACACACACACACACACACACATATATATATATATATATATGCGTGTCTGTTAAACCTTAATTTAGACAATTTACAGGGGGCTTCGAAATAACTGATTTCTAACGTTAAAAGCCATTATTATGCAGAGTCAACCAGATTACACGCGTCTACGAATGCATAGACTGTAGGAGTTATTAATACAGTGGGATGGCCTTGGGGAGAATCAAGAAAGGAGAATCGCAGCCATTCATTGCGTGGGGAGTTGTTTTGGAGTTGGGATTGGGTTTCGCGGGAAAATTAATTGCAGACTCAGCAAAAGGTTGTTCTGGAACTATCGGCAGACGTCAATGAGCATGCGCGATAAGGTTAGACACCTTGAGGCACAATAGAGTTTTAAGACAGAGCCGGATTAGCATTTAGATTGAGCGGTCACGCGTCGCGATGGTTGAGATGATTACTTGGAAAACAAATTTTATGTGTGCATTGATTCGAGGGTAGTTAAATGAATATATATATATATATATATATAGATTATATATATATATATAGATATAGATATAATATAGATTTTATACATATATATATGTGTGTGTGTGTGTGTATGTATATATACACACACATATATATGTAGATAGATATAGATATATAGATATTATATAAATATATATATATATATATATATATATATATATATATATATATATATACATACATGTAACCTTGAGATACATGCTATCCCATTCCGTAAGGAAAAGGTTAAAGTCGTTTCCGAACGGCTTCAAACGTTCCCGAGTGGGAGTGGAACCCGCAAATTCTGGTACCTAGTCATTCGGTGATCGTCCCAGAAGGCGCGAGAAGTGCAGCATTTTTAGAATTGGAACAAACGAACTACAATTTTTTGTGCTCTCAGATTCAAAAAAAATTATTTAAATTAAATTCGAGGTCTTTTTGAAACCAATTTTTTTCCCGAAACTCGCGGACTACTGTTTTATAAGAACAAATCAATGTAGTAAAATTTAAAAATTCATAAAAACCGGAGAAATAGCCCAAAATAGAAAACGTTTGCACTGTTAGCGCCGCTAAGTCGCGGGATTATTTTACGAAGAGAAAAATAATAACTTCAAAAAACAGCCAACGGGTCATTTAAATTAATTAATTTATTTATTTATTTATTTCTATTAATTCCGCGTAATATATAAATATCACTTACCCCCCCGTGTTTGACCCACCGGTTGGTTCCCAACCGGTGGGTCGCGACTCGATCCTAAGACTATTAAAATGGTCTTTGTGTACTTTTATAATTGTAGTTGTTACCTTCACCTAGGAACACTTGTTAGTGATTATGAAACCACTTGTTGCATATATTGCAAACGTATATCTATTGTTAAATAAAGTACTATTTCGCTACAATATGCTTATATTTTGTCAACCATTTTCAAATCAGAACACAAATTGTTTATCAATAATCAATCTGCATCTTCAAAAAGGCATTTATATATATATATATATATATATATATATATATATATATATATATATATATATATATATATATATATATATATATATATATATATGTGTGTGTGTGTGTGTGTGTGTGTGTGTGTAATAGCACGGGCGCGGGCCGACGAATGAAGAGCCGAGTGGCATAGTTTTGATTATGGTTCATCTTGCTTCGTCTAATTTAGGGTAAAATGGATGCTTGTCGCCCGGCCGTGCATCACCAATGTTTAAATCCATTCCCGTATTTCATATATATATATATATATTTGCAATATTTGATGGTAAATGCTATATACATAAGGAAGGGATACGATACAAATAAGGTTTCTTACTCCACCATGGACCGATGGACCGTTGAGGTATTCCGATAAGGAAAGGTGGGTCACCAGCTGAAAAAGATTGGGAACCACTGACTTACCCTATATATATATATATATATATATATATATATATATATATACACAATGGAACTTGAATTAGCCATAGATTTAGATAAATACATTTTAGCTTTTCAACATTTCTCATAATTGTACCAGTATCGTGTACAATGATGAGTAACAAAATTCAAATGAAACCCCACTTCAGGCAACTTTGTTTACAAATACAAATGCCTAAAACTAAGAAAGTAATCACAGCAATTAAAAATTCTTTTTGCAACACGTTCTTACTCGTACGTAGTTTCACAATTCAATAAAAGTTTTTAAAAAATCGAATTCTTGGACAAATTTCACAATTCTGAAAAGTCCACTGCACCCTTAAAAGGGGACTCACGACTCTTAAGTCGAGGAAATAAGGCATATTTTCATACATTTTGACTCTTTGTTACTATTTCAATTTACTCCTAATTTTCCCAAATTTTATGTGTATGATAAAGAGATATATTTATTTTAATAAACAAATTTTCAACTCTCAGAATAATTTTAAATATTTTTTTTAAATGCTTTAGATATACCTTGTTTTTTAAGCATTTTTATTGTATACTGGCTCGCGCGCAGAACTATGAAATTATTTTTACACTAAAATGTATAATTCCTGTTTTATATTTAAAATAAATAATTCAAAATACAATTGAACATAAAATATTTTTAAATTTTTTTTAAAATCTGCTCAAATTATACTTAAAATTTCCTTAGATTTTTGCATTCATTTACCCCTGAAAAAATAACAAAATTTGCAGTGATTGCAATAATTCTTGTTCAGGCGCAATAAAATAACACGATTATGCAGTGATAAAAATTTCACGGAATTATGTTTCATAGTTTTTGAGATGTCAGTTGCGGAATGATGCAAAATTACATTTTGAGAAAAATGAGTATAAAATTGTTCTTACCATAAACTTGATCAGTCATTAAATATTTGGAATATCAATATCTCCGGAACTAAGCGGAATATTTTCATGCGATTTGCCTTATTTTGTTCAGAAATAATCAGATTTTAACATATATTTTTTTTCAAAAAATCGAATGTTTTAAAGATTTACCCTTTAAGCAGTTTCTTGCATGTTAAAGATTCCGACATTCAACGACACGTATGCTCCAAATTCAAATTCAAAATCAAAAAGTAATAATCCACCCATTTACCCGTGGAACCTCCCAGGATGATAGAATAGTTAGTTTAAAATGAAGCCGGCAAATGGCGCAGACAGTTCAAGATTTATCTCCCCCGTTCTAATTATGCAATGGGTCACTTTTCTGAATTAGAATCGTAGCCGGACACAGATATGACCGTAGATATCCCGGGGGAAAGCAATTAATCATATGTTCCAATTAACGATAACGGCTTTCGCATTAAATGATACCAGTACCTGATATCATATTAAAACCAATTGCGCACATTTCAACCACTTTCTATCGAGAACGTGTATCGGCGATTATTTAAGAATAGATTATCTCTGTTTGGTTATTTATTCATGAACGGAATTATAATTAAGCGCGATGCGTCACTTATGACTGCCTCTTAATCACGGAACAGCTTTTCTGGCTCTCTTTAAGTCCAGAGAAACAGTGCAATAGTAACATTCTGTATTATGGATATACTAGCTGAAAAGTCGTACATTCAAATTAAGTACAACTCTCAGTGTATGCAATTAATGACAAAAAAAATATATATATATATACATATTTATAATAAATACAACGATCAATGTATGCAACTGATATAAAAAATAAACGAAAAAATACATTTATAAAAATCTAACGGATATTTTTCTAGGCAAATAATGTAGAAGAAAATATTCATATTAAATCTAATAGATCATACTTTAGAACAGGGGTTCTCAACCTTCCAGGCTCTGCGCCCCCCTTTGAACACTGATGTGAGGTCACGCCTCACCCCCCCCCCCCCCCCACCACCATATGTGGTCAATACAAGTAGTACAATCGGAATATGAAACTGAAGCTGGTTATTACATGAAAATATAGAATAGATAATTTCATACAGAAAATTTAATATTACTACTCATATCTTAATTTGGAACATATTATTATTAGAACATATGAAATCAAAGAATTAAATACAGATCAAATATATTTTAGGTAATCAACGATCTAGGTGAGGTTGGCAGGTAATACCAGTCACTTTCACAACATTAATGAGAGGGCTGGCACTGTTTGTCCTTGACAAGTTTTTGAATATTAGGTTGTAACTGTGACAAAGCACACCTCAGGTTCCTTTCAACATCCAGCTTTACTCGATATTATGACTTTATGTATGTTAATGCTGAAAATCCAGATTCACAGATTTATGTGGATGAAAACTGCACTAACAACCTCAAAGCTTCCAAAGCAACTTCTGGGTAAACGAGGAAATAGCGTAACAAAAAATTTTCAACATCCATGTTTTCGAATTCCGCGTTTGCTTGAGAATCACATTTTAGGTCGATTCCCTGTTTCTGAATATGGTCAGGAAGTATATCCACGTCGATTTTAAAAGGATCTCTTGTCAACTTGAACTCCCAGTTCTCTTAACCAATATCTGGAAAGTGGTCTGTAATTTCATTTTGCAATGCTACCAAATGCCCTGATATAAAGTCCTTCAATTCATTTATCTGTTGCAATGGGAGATTTTTTTATCATCGAGGAGGTCGTTCAATCTTGGAAAGGACGAAAAGTTTGGCTCTGAACTCTGAAGACAGCGTTGCCAAAGAGTTATCTTTTCTGTGAAACCCTTAACTTCATCATAAGTCTTCGGAATGTTTTTCTGACATTGTAGCTACGACAATTATCGCTTGCGACAATTATTGTGTTCGTGTTTGTATGTC
>OU015492.1:228140791-228237312 GCA_907164885.2 Dolomedes plantarius | reverse complement strand
ACATGATGGCAATGTTTTATATACACACCCTTCATAGAACATAAAACTAAGCGAATCCTATGGTAATATGAAAGGCATTTCAATAAAAAATCCTAATGCTAACTAGTAATTGTCCAGTTTGGTAATTCAAATAAGTGGGTTGCAGTTTCTCTCCTAGCAAAGCCAAAGTTCCATTGCTGATGTCAATGAGTGATTTTTTTTTTCTTGGGTGGAAGTCACCTTTTGAGTAAAATTCCTGAATAAGTGATTACTATACTGCAACTATAAAGAATAAAGAGTTTTGTTTTTTTTAATTGGGGGGGGGGGTCGTCTAGTGATTTTTTATTTAAAGAAAGTGGGAATCTGTCCAATAAAGTTTGCAGACCACCGTTTTCGACTATCGTTGTTGACAAGTGAAAAATAATTCAACTCAAAAGATATGAAATGGCTGACATATTGAAAACCAAAAAGTATTTTAAAAAAATCTCATACCGTGCCAAGGGAGGTGCTGGTGCAGTGGCAGACTCTGCACTGGAGGATGAGCTAGACGAGGTTTCCTCCTATTTTTAAAGAAAAAAGATAATCACATTCAAATCATGTTAAATACCACATATTATTATTAAAATGGTTTCATAAGAGCTCTTAAGAAAAATAAAATTCTATTTGCTATACAGTCACACCTGTGTTTCTGCAGTCATTTTTTTTTAACAAGATTTTATTCATGAGATTTTTTTTTTTTGTCTGTACAATTTATACGGGGATCCAGCTTTGCAGCAAATTGGAAAAGCATTTTCTAAAAATAGATAACAATTCCGAAAGAAGTTTTACATTCTAAAACGAGCTTCGACCATGAATATCTATCTGCCAATCATGACGTTCGCAAGCATCTGATCAATCGACCGTTGTCACAAAAACTTATCACTGACCACATGGTAACAAACAAAAAACAAAAAAACTCCAATATCTTCAAATGATGAAAGCGATTACGAACCAGTTCATCACAAAAATATGCACGTTTTGAACTATGACGAGTAGTTTCGAATTATGTAGATTTTGAAATTTTCTCCATGTTTAAAATTAGTTACATTTTTTTTAAATGTTTCCACGCATAATTCAATTATTTATTTTGTTCAGAATGCACTTTCTCACTATTTTGTACAGCTTTCGATATAATTTCTAAAGAACTTTTTTATGTGGTCCCTCTTCACCGCATAAAACAAAATTTTCTTTAATATGTTACGAAAAATTACTTGTTATAGCTATTTATGAAGTTTCTGAATAATTTTTTTGTGTGTGTGTGGTCCCTATCTACCGCACCACACAGGTTTCACTGTGTTTTTTGGTAAAATTAAAAAGCAATAAATTAAATTGTTCTTGTGACCCTTCATATTTTTTAGTCATTATGTTTTGCATAGTATCAAGTAAAGTTTCTAAAGACCATTTCTCAAGTTAAACAAATATGATGCAACAAGAAAATCATGCAAGATCAATTGTCTAACCCTCAATTTTGAATCTGTGCTCATTATTCTCCTGATCAGGAATTTAAATTTCAAAAATTATAAATGAATCTTGATGAATTATTAGCATTAGTATGAAAAGACTTTTGTACGATATTATTATTATTAGTCTCGATAGGTGCAACATGAAAACTGTAGCAATTCAATTTAGAAGTCACAGATTAGAGAAATTTTTAGTGAGAAATATTTATATTATACATACCAGTGGAAGAGTGATTCTCCTCCTTTTGCTTGGAGGCATGTCACTCTAAAAGAAAACAATTTTTTTACAATCACTCAAAAATATTTCCCATTAGCATTTACTTTCATTATACACATACTTTTACATTTATTGTTAGTTTATGCTGAATTTTTACAACTAACATCCACATACTCATGGCATGATAATGAAAGAATGTGTGGACCTCTTTATCATAAGGAAGAAAATTCTAGCAGCCCATGCAGCCCATAGCAATTTGGATTTCATTGATTTTGCTTTTTCATCTCTTTAAAACATACATCCTTAACATTTAATTATTCATAAGAATTTATGGCGAGGTTAGAACAATTTCAGCTACATATTCCATTTATTCCCCCCCCCCTTAAAAAAAAATCTATATTTTCTATAAATTAACAAATATCAGGAGTAAATTCTCATGAGACAAACTCTTCGGTGCTTCTCAACTCAAGTCTATTTATTAGTAATAAAAAAAATTTGGAGCAATAATAAATCATCAGTCTTAACAAGTCTCTTATTGACCCCAGGTGCTTAGTATCTGACACCAGGCTATGGAGATTTAATAATACATATTATTCTTACTCAGCATCAGAATGAAAATATTTCTTAATCTTGTTTCACTCCTAAAAATACCATAAATGAGATTAACCTAAATATTTCCTTAATAATAGAAAAAGAATTGCTTCTTAGAATGTGAATTGTTTGAACTCGTAGATACACTTAAGGACTAAATTTCAATACACAAGTTAATATTGGGTAAATTAGGGGTCACTTTTTGTTGTACATGAACTTGCAGTTAATTGCCTATGAACTATTCAAACTTGAAATACCAAATTTGGCATCAGTGGGCATTTAGCATTTTTTGCTACAGATTAATTTAAAGAATACAGAGTTAATACATATTTTGTAAGAGAAAAAGAGGACAGCTATGGAGTTCATGCATAAAAAATAAATTTGATTAGCATAAAAATTCTAGAGTAAAAATAATACCTCATCAGAGTCTGCACATGCATCCACCTCCACAGCTTGGCTGGCATATTCTGCCAACAAGCTATATACAAAAAAATTTGCACAATTAGAAAATTTTCTTAATACTAATTAAACATGATGAATGCAATTTTATCAATACATACCCTTCATAGAACATAAAACTAAGCGAATCATAAGGTAATATGAAATGCATTTCAATAAAATATCGTAATGCTAACTAGTAATTGACCACTTTGGTAATTCAAATAAGTGGGTTTCAGTTTCTCTGCTAGCAAAGCCAAAGATCCATTCCTGATGTTAATGAGTGATTTTTTTTTTCTTGGGTGGAAGTCACCTTTTCAGTAAAATTCCTGAATAAGTGGAATAAAGAATGCTATAAAGAATAAGTGCTATAAAGAATAAACAGCGACTTGTTTTTAATGATGGTATAATTCTGGTGAATTTCTTCTAATGATTATCAATTGTCAAAGTACTGCGTTGTGGATAATGCACATTACATGTGGGATTCAATGTTTAGTTACTTGTTGCTCTTAATTAAGCTTTAAATTTCACAATTTTTATTTATGTATTTTCACAAATCTATAAACTTATTTAGCCCTAAAAATATCAGATATAATAAGAGGGTAATACATGCAACTCTTTTTTAAAAATTAAATTCTTTCTTACAGAAGAATTTAACATTTATGAAAAATTTTTAATCTCAAAATTGCCACACAGATAATTTATTCTGGCAACTGGTAATACACAAAAGTATTTAAAATTGCAAAAAAATAACTCTTCAAGAGCAATCATTTGAGCACTTAAAATAATAAATGAAGCGAACTTAATCTTTCATAGCAAATCTTACGAAAAAGCATATAACACACTTTATGATATTATAGTAATAATAAAAAAAAATGGATTTTTCTTCTAAAATGGATATAATTTCATAATGAAATCTTTATCTCTCATGTAAGCTTCAAGACTTTGAATGACAATCTATATATATAAAACGTGTAGGTATGCGGCACAAAAATCGACGATATTTCTACACTCCGAATTGCAATGGCTGTGACTACTAGATGTAAACATTGGTGGCCGTCCGCAATTTGCAACCGCGTGTCAACATTGATTTATGCACTGAAATCAGGAACAGTCTCAAGAAAGAAAGCGAAGAAGAAATAATTCATTAAGAGACATGCATGAAAGAGAGCATAAATGATCGCAAGGTTAGGCTTAACCATTGCCGGCATAGCAACCGATAGCCAGTAATAGTTAATTTTTTACACTTTTTTTAGTACTTGCTGAATTTTTACTCCATTTTATAAGTGAAGAAATTTTCCCAACAATTTATTATTTGGTATGATTAAGTGTAGATAGTTGAATTGTTAACAATAGTACATAGAGAGAGTCGTGTAATCCCCTCAAAATTTTAGTACTTGCAGAATTTTTACTCCATTTTTTAAGTGATAAAATGAAGTAATTTCCCAGACTATTTCTTATTTGATGTAATGATTAAGTGTAGATATCTTAATTTTGAAAAATAGTACACACACAGAGGGATGTAATTTATAAAATCATTCGTGTTGGGTTTCTCAGTCTTATCTTTAACCTTGCTCTGAAGTAATGGAAATTCCCATTTTTTAATCACGATGTTCTAGAATCAGCCTTATGGAGAATACCCCTTAACAGCCTATATTTATGATGACACATAATGGTAACATTCCTTACGTATGTTTTCAGTTGAGTTGTTTTGCAAAAGAAAATATAAAATAAAAGTGACCATGCTGGTCGTGCAGCGGCTAGTATTTACAAAAACTAGTTTACCATAAACTAAACAAGCTAGAAGGTGAAGTTTAATACTTTAGCATGATTTAAATGAGTTGCTCAATATCCTGGTATTAATAATTCTAATCACTTGTTAACAAACCCTATCTTGCACAATTTGTTTAACACAAAGTATGTGAGGCAGTTCATACAATGTAAACAAGACATTCATATAGCATGAGCAAAACTATTTACCGTGCTTGGCACTCCAGCTCCATTCGACGCTCAACTAGAGCGTCTTCCTTCTGCCCCAACGTGATCCAGAAACCCTCCCAGCTCCTGTTGAGGGTTTCGAATTTCTATTAAAGAAATTTTACTTTAGCAAAATTAAACTTTACAACAATAAGTAAGTGAAAACAATTGTTAATGAGAGACAAGCTTGCAAATGGCAAACTGTGAAAGGTGCATTAATATAAAATTAAGAGAACAAGTAAAAAGGAATTTACTTCATCATTTGTTTGCTCCTTTTTAAAATGGTTTATAAAAATACTCCCTATCATAAATACAATGCAGAACAACTTCTATAGAAGTTTCCTGCATAGTATTATCTTCTATAAAATTTAAAATAGTAAAACTTCTATAAAATTTAACATTTTGAAACAGCCCCTTTGATAACTTAGGTCACAATAACAAAACATTTTCAGTCAAAACTTTTAGTCTGTCATTTTCACAAATAACCATAAAAAATAGGGACAGAAAGGTTAGATGTAAACAAAATGTCCATGTCGAAAACGCCCTATCAGTGACATCCAGGTTTCAACAACTAAGAGTATTTATGTCTCTGCTAACTCAAAGATTAGGCCCGTTGCACACACGGCGTAGGCGGAAATTTTCCATCGGACGTCGTTCTAAAAGTAGAGCTTACACACACGGCGAAAAACTCTGTCGAAGGGGAGAAAGGCCCACCCCTCCTTTTCGAATCCTGCACGTGTCCAAGAAACCAGAGGGGTCGCACCAACGCCCCCCTCCTCCCAGCCGGGATCGGAGGAGCCCTCCTTTTCAAATCCCCCTTACGATTCCAAGAAAACCAGCGGCCCCCCCCCCCCAGCAAACCCCCAACCACACCCTTGAAAAAGACCCTACGACGGTAGAATGCGCTGTGTGTGTAAGCGTGCATAGGGTCACATGGATAACTACTTCAATCTGGCGTCAACGAAGCCGCCAGCGCACAGTGGCACTCGACAGCTGCACAAGCGACCGTCGAAGAAAAATTTCATTTTCCGCTGTGTGTGCAAGCTCCAATTGACTTCTGTGGTCTACTGTTGGAACGACGTCCGATAGAAAATTTCCGCTAGAGATAAAACGCTGTGTGTGCAACGGGCCTTACTGTATGTAATCCCAAAGTAACGATGTATTTAACATGCGAGTAGATATTTCACTGTAAAGTTTCACACTCAGCACACTATGAAAGTACAAATTTCACAATATGCTGATGGCAAGGGGTAATCTGCCTCCAGAAAACAAAAGAAATTGACTTTCTTTTGATCATAAATACACTCACCCTAGTTCATTTTAATTATAATTCCTTCCCCTTTCCCCGCAAAAAGGAGATATAGTTTAATATATACTTGCCTGCTGCACCCTTTCATAGACGCTGACTGGCATGTCAGGGGCCAGCTGCTCGGCCAAGCGCCTCATGACCCTGTAGCACTCAGCGTCTTGGGTGTATCCAGCAGACCTCAAGGCATCGAGGCGAGATGTCAAGGAGTCTAACTCCTTTAAGGTGATAGGCTCCACCTCATCCTCGACCTCTGCCAGGGCAGGATGCAGCCACTCCTGCAGCGCATCAATAGCTGCCAGGAGACGTTCCTGCTCCTCCCGGCTCTCCTTGAGGGTTGGGGCCTGAAGAAGTGACAGGGAGAGAAAAATTATAGAATACAACAAAATGAGAATTATTGATATAAGAATTATTATCGTTAAATGAATATTCATAGTTATGTTTCATTGCATAGTTTACTTTGTTTACTTGCACAAGTAAAAACCATCATTGATGGCATGTAAAAAACATAGTTTACTGTCTTTTTTTTTTTGCTAGCCTACTAGTTAAAATCTCATTAATATAACAGTCAAAAAACCCTTTTCTAGTTCCTAATCAATTTAGGAAAATTGTTTCGGACTTCTTATTGATAATTTTCTCAGTCTCTTTTAAATACAAGAATTTCAACACTAAATATTTTTAAATTTCTCTCACACATTTGTGAAATAATTTAGCTTTAAATATCGGGGGAGCATAAGTATGATTTTTTCTCCCTAGCTTGGTAAGAACGTTTCTATTCAACAATATAAAATTATCAAACCTTACTTATTTTCGGATAATGCAAAATGAAAAAGTTCCTTAAGGGAAACTAATAATGTGCTCTATGAAAACGGATCCTTTATTTATTGATGACAGCTTGTAGAAAGTAACTAATGTCAATATTAGAATTTACACTGAATATGAATGTCTTATATTATAGGAAAGGGAAGTTATTAATGTAAAGACATACTTTAATTACCTCCCTTTCCTGTAGTATGGGATATAAATATTTAAAATGTCTCGCAAATTTGCGAAATAATTTAGCTTTAAATATTGGGGGAGGGGATAAGTATGATTTTTTCCCTTATATTAATAATTTCCCTTTCCTATAATATGAGACATTCATATTCAGTGTAAATTCTATTATTTGACATTAGTTACTTTCTACAAGCTGTCATCAATAAATATAAAGGATCTGTTTTCATAGCGCAAATCTGTTATTTTCTCCTAAAAAACTTTTTTCATTTTGTAAGATCTACTTTAATAACTTCCCTTTCCTGTAGTATGGGATATAAATATTTTAAAATGTCTTGCAAATTTGCGAAATAATTTAGCTTTAAATATTGGGCGAGGGGATAAGTATGATTTTTTTCCCTTATATTAATAATTTCCCTTTCCTATAATATGAGACATTCATATTCAGTGTAAATTCTATTATTTGACATTAGTTACTTTCTACAAGCTGTCATCAATAAATATAAAGGATCTGTTTTCATAGCGCACATCTGTTAGTTTCTCCAAAAAAAATTTTTCATTTTGCAAGATCTACTTTAATAACTTCCCTTTCCTGTAGTATGGGAAATAAATATTTTAAAATGTCTCGCTAATTTGTGAAATAATTTAGCTTTAAATATTGGGGAGGGGATAAGTATGATTTTTTTACCTTACATTAATAATTTCCCTTTCCTATAATATGAGACATTCATATTCAGTGTAAATTCTATTATTTGACATTAGTTACTTTCTACAAGCTGTCATCAATAAATATAAGGATCTGTTTTCATACCGCACATCTGTTAGTTTCTCCTAAAAAAACTTTTTTCATTTTGTAAGATTTACTTTAATAACTTCCCTTTCCTGTAGTATGGGAAATAAACATTTCAAAATGTCTCGCAAATTTGTGAAATAATTTAGCTTTAAATATTGGGGGAGGGGATAGAAGTTTTAAATTCCTGTTTTCTGCATTGTTTTTCTGATTTTACAATTCAGGCTTTTTAAGGTTTTCCTGGACCTCTGACCTGTAGAAATTCTTTATTGAAATATGATTTCTGGTCAAGTTTTAACAGTTGTCAGTACAGTTCACATCAATGATTTGCAGTACCAAATTAAGGAGATGCCTCAGTCAAAAAAATATTTTTTGCACAGAAAACATACTCCTGTGTTACCAGGAAAGGGGCAGTTACTCTCCACGATTATTCTTCCAATCAGAAGACCTTAATATCTTTCCCCTTACATAACTACTTCCGTTTCTGTTTGTGACACCTGGCTCTCTGATTAGAATATCACCTCATATACTGTACTGTACGTGAACAGACAGTCATATGGCAAAAATTCCCAGATTTAAACTCTCATAAATTCCAGTGGTGGACAAAATTTATAAATGAATCCCGTTGCAGAAAAGTTCAGGCTATCTGAAAATACCATTTTATAGATCAGTATGGTCCAACCTTTAGTTACCCGAGGGCAGGGGCCTTTTTATCGCATGGGCAAATCGGGACTTTGCCCAGGGCCCCCTGATGCTAGGGGGCCCCAAAACCCCCTTGGTGTATACACCTAGTACTTCTAATATTTTTATAACCCATGGATAGTACTTATTTTATAAATGTTCGTATGAGGGGGCCACCAGCATTCATAATCGGGCCCTGCCCGAGGGCCAAACAAACTGTAGTATAGGAATGTGAGGGGCCAGAGCCATTCCAGAAAGAAAACTAATTACATATTGTATTTCAAAAACTTTTATTAAAATTTATATTGAAAGAAGTTTAATATACTAGTTTAATATACCACTTCATTTTACAATCGAGAAATCAATGTGATGATTGGCACTGCTTTCCTGATACAAGTTATCAATGTCCACTGTAAGTTCAGTAAGGCAAAGGTCCTAGCCTCATTCCAATGACACACTTTCATTCGATTTCTCAGTTTTTGATTTAATTTGTTAGAGAGCAGAAAAAAGCACTTTCGCACACGTATGTACTGTCAAACAGCGATATCATTTGCAGAGAGAATATGGCCGTTACTTTAAGTAAAGGCCATTTACTTTACATTACCAATTACTTTAAGTGACGGCATTGCATTTAAATCTTGCATTTAAGTCATTATACATTTTAAGTCTTAAAAACATAAGCAGTAAGAAGGAAAACTAATTTTTTCCATATCTTAAATTAAAATAGTTTTCCAGTAAGAAAGGCAAGGGCCAACAAAATGAATTGGTGGGCCGCATGCGGCCCGCAAGCACAGGTTGGACCACACTGTATTAGATTATCAGCATTTATGTAGCTGTCAATAGTTGACACACAAGGCATTTCAAGTTTCGTTTAATCTATTAACCTGCAATAATTTCAACAAAACAGATCTTCGTGTTCAAATAGTAGATACAAAATCAGAGGGATAATTTAAAATTTTCTAAATACATGTTTTCCAATAATGAAGCATCTCTTGAGCTTCTTTTTCGAATTAGTTATCGAATCGCTAAGGAAGGCGAAGCATATACTATTGCTGAAAAATTAATAAAACCTTGTCTTGAGATGTAATTTCTTGCAAACTTGGAGATCATTAAAGACATTAATAGCTAAACTTTCTGATACTACAATGGCAGGCGAAAAAAAGAAATGGCACAATACTTTGAATGCGAAATTTTGTGTCATTTAAAATCTTCGCATTGTATTACACTGCAATTAGATAAATCTACAGATGTCGCTAGCTTAACTATTTGATTGTATTGGTTCATTACGTTTTTAAATTCTTCTATCCACGAAGATATGCTTTTTTATAATCCACTTGTAGAAAGAAATACTGGAGAAGAAATTTTTAAACTTATTTATTCATACATGCAAGAACATGAACTAATCTGATATTTATGTTCACATATTTGCACTGATGGTTCAAAATCTTTATTAGGCCGAGACAAAGGTGCTATATCATGAAAATTGCAATAGCTCCACATATTGAACATTCTCATTGTTGTCTTCATCGTCATCAGTTAGTAGCAAAAAGAATGTCAGTAGCAAAAAGAATGTCAGAAACATTAAAGAACATTTTGGATGAAGCGGTACAGATAATTTTATTTTAAAAAATTAAATTCAAGATTATTTAGTTTATTATGCAAAGAACTATCTAGCACACATAAAACCTTGATGTTACAAGAGAAAGTGCAATGGTTATCATGTGGTAAAATCTTAAATCGATTTTTCAAATTAAAAGATGAAATTAGAATTTTTTTTAAATGATCGTAAACATAAATCTGTTCAAAATTAAATGAGGAAATATGGTTACAGCTATTGCCCTATTTCACGGATGTATTACAACTTTAAAGGAATTTAATAAATCTCTTCAAGGCCTTAAAGTTTATATTATAAAATGAACAATAAAATCAATGCTTTAATTTTAAAATTATAATTGTGGATTCTTATGTGAAAAATAATAATATGGAATGTTTTAAAAAGCCAAGTGATTTTCTAATCGAGAATGGAATAAATTTGAAAGATGTTAAAGACATAATGCTGTACAGGGGCGGTAGCTACGGTGGAGCAGTTGGAGCGGACTGCTCCAGGCGCAAATTTGAAAGAGTGAAACAAAAATTTGGAAAACTTTTGTATAAAAAAATTTCGATGTCAGATTTTCTATAAAATATATAAAAAATAAATGAAAGACTTTAAGTAAATAAAATTATAAGCACCTAAATATATTAGAATGTACTTGACTTATCATAATTTTGATTTCAGAAAATTTTCATTATAAATTTAACACTTTATATAGTACCATCTATATAGATAAATAGCTTGTCTGTTGTTTGTCCGCTATAGAATCATAGGACTGTTTCACCCACCGGGACCAAATTCGGCACAGTTAATGTTTGGACCCTAGAAACTTAAATCAGGAAAACGAAATTGGGGCTCAATTAGTTTTTTTTTAAATTCATTTTTTAATGATTTTGTGCCCCTAAGCGCACCTCTTAAATGTGGATACAGCCCCTTTACGACAACCCTTCAAATTCGATACGCGGGGAAAAGCGGTTTATTCTGAGGGGTGATCTGGAGTGGTTTGAGAGTTGGTCTGGGGATAACGGGGGGGGGGGGGGTTATTTTCTTACGTTTAGTGGAATCGTGAGTTTAAAAAGTTTGAGAACCACTGCTTTAGACAATTTTAGACAATGGCGTTCAAACTAATAGAACTTAATAAAATTTAGAAAAAAAAAGAACGGTTTGGAAGTTTTTGGAAGCCTTCTTTTGATCTAAATATATTAATTGTTTGAGGATCATAAAATGGGAAGAAGTTTAAGAGTTCTACAGGTTTTTTCCCCTAAGTTCGCGAAACAGAGTTAACATACGATATGTTATTTGAATTACTTATTCCGCGAAATCATATAGATAAATCTTTAGAGTTTTGGGGCCTTTTAAGCAGTGGGAGGAAAAGCTCTTTAAACAGAGAAACATAAAGACACATAACTTTCCTTCCGAACTATTAGTCATTAGTTATATAAAGGCATAAGAAATGAATGAAATTCTTTTTAAAGAATGATTGCCCGGGTAGATATATAGATATAAAATTTTTTCATGCTTTCCATCAAAAGAATACTGGGTATATCATTTCAGTAGAAATAGGCTAAGTGCATTCTGTCTGGCCAGATGAACATGAAGAGCGGGGGGTGCCGCCCAGTATTGTTTTTGATGGAATGCATGAAAAATTTTATATCTATATATCTACCTGGGCAATGCCGGGCAATAATGCTAGTAAACCTATAAAAATGTATGATGATTGCTACGAATGTTTAAAAGCACTACTATAGGCACTTACTATACGTATTATAAGTTGTGTTGGACTGCAAAGAAGTTACATGTATCCGGTGAATCCCCGAGCGCCAAATGTAAACTTTTTTATATCCGGTTCTACTAGTGTGAGGGATAACATAAGATCACCCTGTCCATTATGTTAGGGGCGATTCTGCGTTTGCCTCTGTAAATAACTCATCCAACTGAAATCAAAATTAGAATTCCAAATATTTGCAATATCGCTCCAAAATTTACTGGAATCATCTGAGCAGTTCCTTGAAAGATTCGAGGTTTTATGAGATTGTTTCTTTTAAAACTAATTTCTGGTTAATAAAAGTGAGGAAGAGAAGAAGTATTCGTTGGAAAACGCATTTCAGTACTGCTGTTTCATTTGTCAAAATAACTGGAGTATACCTGCATTCGACATTTTTGTTGGAAAAACTCCTCGTATTACGGAGCAGTTGACGCATCTGAATCCATTTCAATTACATCTATTGAATGACAAATGTAAGCAGAATGTAACAAGTTATTACGGAAAGAAATCAACTATCAAATATTAAACTAATATTGCGTATGACAAATTAAAAGTACTTCCGGTTTCACTATTCTGCGTTTAAACGGAAGAGTAATGTTATAAATAATATTTGTACACAAAGCAGTGTTCAATACTCAGGGATACGTAATTTTCATATTTACGAAGTAGATGCGAATAAATGTGAAATTTGCCGATATCAGCGGATAAATGCAAAAATAAATTTTTTACCTCGATTTTGATGAAAATTCCGAAATTGTTTTTTATTCCTTTATTTTAAAGATTGTAAATTTAAGTTTCTAAATTGTCTTTTAATTTTTCGATACGATCATTAGGAATGAAATTAGAGCGATATAAAGATCGGCAACAGCTATGAATTTCAGTTGAAATGCAACAGCTATGATCAGCAACAGCTATGAAATGCAAGTTGAAAACTTTAATCTTTTTTTCTGTAGAACTTATTTTTCATCAAAAATGTAAACGACTCTTTGATAAATGAATATCAATATATATCAATATATTAATACTATTTATAACGTGAACTCATTTATTTATAATAGAAGTATTTACTTCCAATGAGTGTATACTGTTACATAATGTGTTCCGTTGATATTATTGTAATAGTTGTATATAGTACTATTTTTATTTTTTCACAGTATTGTTCTAGGCCCCGAGTCCCCGAACTCCTTCCTTGCCATTGGAAATTAAAAAAATATTTGAGTTAATTTATGTCGTTATGTGAATAGTTTATATAAATATTAATATAAATTAATTTTAATTGCCCCGACAAATTTATATATATACACACACACATATATATACACACACACATATATACTGCCATGTTGTGTGAAACTGTGTTATAGGAGACCCAGAGACAGTTCAAAAATGGGGGTTACGTTCTGAAAACTTATTAAAAAGGAATATTTTTTAAAAATTCCATACATGCAACTTTATTTTTTATTAAAACTATAAATGTATGCATAATACAAAACGAAAAGAAACAAGAAAATATTATTTCATTTAATACGACCTTAATTAAATTTCTTCCTCATCACTGCTCAGTACAATCAAACAAGAACATTTTTTGGTTGAACGATATCACCTTCACTTTCAGAACCTTTTTCTTCATTTAGATCAGTCATTCCCAAAGTGGTCTATATCGACTCCCAGGGTTCGATATAGACCTGCAAGGGGTCCATGCTAGTGAAAAAGAAAATTGGGGGTGCATGAGATGTAAATGAGGGTCCATCACTTAGACAGGCCGCCACCAAACTTTTAGCTTCCCGTAAATGTAATAATCTGCCTAACACAGATAGTACCTATGGAGGTATTTACATGAGTACTTTCTTATAATAGATATATATTTCCTAATTATATGTATGTTTCATAAAATTGTGTAAGAAATCTATCTATTCACTTTTCGGCCGCAGTACGTGTAACTTGTATTCCGACGTCATGGACTTTTGAAAAGTAAGTCTGTGCGTGCGTGCGTGTGTGTGTGTGTGTGTATATATATATATATATATATAATATATATATATATATATATATATATATTTATTTATTTATTTATTTATATATATATGTATATATATTTATATATATATATATATATTTATATATATATATATATTATATATATATATATATAATTATATATATATATATGTATATGTAATATATATATATATAATATAGTGGAATCTCAATCAATTGTCCTCCGAATCATCGTTTACCCTTATGTGTCATTTATTTCACCCAGTCGCGATGATCATGATCATATTGCTTTGTTATGTTCCCACATCTATTGTATTCGGGCATTTATCGTTCAGTTCTGTCAGTCGCTTGATCGATTGAGATTCCACTGTGTAAATATATATATATATATATATATATATATAAAAGACAAAGTTGAAAGTGAAAAACCAGTATATGCCTTAAAACTACTGCAGCCAGGAACTAAAAAATGAAAAGATAAGTGAAAATAGGTTTTGACAGCATCTCTTCATCAGCGGTGCCAATACTGTCTAAAAACATATTGATTGTTTCTGATAAGTATGATCTGAGCAATAAACATACTTAGACACCGTACAATCCATAAGACACAGAAGTTAATAAACAGTTGCTTAAAGATAGAACACCAAGCCCGGCACCAGACAAAGTGGAAGTTAAGTTAAGGAAACCGCAAGAAGACTGACGTCACAAATCTTGCAACCATGGAGCAAATAGAAACACAGAAGCAGACTTATTAAGGATACTGTGTTATAGGACAATATTACCCAAGTTAACTTAGACATTTATTATGACTAAGAGCTATTATTTTTATTCAATATTTATTATTATTACACTAGTTGTTACTTATTTTTATTTTTTATTTTTTAGTAGTTATTTACTTTATTTAATCTTTTAGTTTAGTATTACTAATTATTATCAACAGAACATGCTATTCAGTAAATCTAAAAACTACCAATTATTGCTTAGAAAGACTATCGGGTAATAATTATGTTTTAGCACTACTAACAATTCTATAATATGCTTATACCTATTGTCCTTAGAACAAAGCCTATTTATTCTTACTAGCTGATTTATAATAATATTAAAAACAGATTTGTGTAAGCATGTTGAGTATTTTGAAATTTTAACAATATTAAAGTCATAAGCTGATCTTTGTCATATAGATCAATATATATATACAGAGAGAGAGAGAGAGATATTCAGTAAAATTTCTCTATGGTGGCCAACGATGGTTCCGCAAAAAAGTGGCCGTTTGGAGGAGTGACCGTAAGGCGATTTCGTTCATAACATTAGCCTCATGGATTCTTGAACCTTTTCTAAACAAAATAGGACCGTTCAGAAAAGTTTTAACTCTCTCTCGCTCTGTATGTATGGATAGATATATATATATATATATATATTATAATATATATATATATATAATCTTGCCGGCACCCCTATTCGATGGGCATTTTTTTTTCAAACCATGACTGGCCACCATAGAAAAGTTTCACTATATATGTGTGTGTTCGTTCGTTCGTGAATCACTCTGGAATGCTTAGTGCAATTCAACCAAACTTGACCATCAGCATTGGGGGGAGGGGGGAGGGAGGCGAAGGGGTGAATATAAAATGTCCAAAATACCGAGAGTAGAGTTGAACCATAGTTTTCGGGGTCGTTCCGACGAATAGTGACATTTCTGATGCCATTTAAGATACCATTTCTGATGCATAAAGAAAAATTTTTCTTTAATATGTTGTGAAAAATTATTTGTTATAGCTATTTATGAAGCTTCTGAATATTTTTTTGGGGGCGGGTCCCTATCTACCACACAAAATGTGTGTGTGTGTATCTCATGTTTCACGTGTTTTGAATGCGAATTTGGTTATCAGACACTGTAATTTTGTTTTTGTATATGATTCTTTATATGATTCTGCATAACGTGCCATAATCAATTTTAAATCACGTTGGAACTGCATAGCACGTGAGTCATTGTCATCATTTATAAGATATGATATTCAAGCTTATTGGTTTGTTGGAGGCCTTCTAGAATTGTACTTGCAGATAGTGGAAACACTCTGTCATCACTTCAATAAACTAATGTGGAATCATCTACATTGTCTGAAGTTCTCTGATAAATTGCTCGCAATATAAGGTACAATGCAATGCAATATTTTTTTAAATCCTTTTTTGGTTTTTAAACCTTGTTAAAGTTAAAAAAAACGTGAAAAAAAATGGTCTTCTCTTTTCTTAGACTGTGTTAATTCAAAACCGTGAAAACAAAAGTGCAAAAGAGGATTATAATTGAACCGCCACTCGTATAAATTTAAGCAATTTGCTCACAGGTTAATTGCGTCACAAGTATATACATTTTTAAAAGTTGTCCCTTTACAGAAACATTCTAAATTAAGAAATATTATAATCAAGTATAATACAAAAGAAATTATCTTTATATATTGTATCAAATAAAGTCGGCCTATACATTTTAAAATTTTTTATAAAATAGTCAGTTTTCATAGAAGACTTTATAAGAAACATATTTTTAACTCTAATTGTTTTAACATTTCTTGTAGGAAGAAAACCCTATCTTCTACTTTTTTTTTTTTCTAAATTGTTAACAGGAAAGCCTATCAATCGATCAACTTGATAAAAACAACTCTTTAAAAAATTAAAACAAAGATTAATATTAATAAATAAGGCATTACAATACTGTTAAACTAATTTTCTTAAAAATCAAAATTCCGGTCGCGGAACAAGAGCAAAAGATTTCTTTCAAATCGTAGATTCTTGATGTCCGTTTTCTCACTAATATGCGGGTGAATGTGGAACGCTGTAAATGGGGAAAAGAAGCCTAACCAAATCCCCTTGGGCAGTGATCTAGGCTAGGGTCATTGAAAGCTCACAAAACACTTGTGTCAACAGTTTCAAATAACAAAGGGGTTACCCCCCTCCTCAACTTCAAAAACCATTCCTTCTCTGGTTGGCTGCTTTGCTGTCAATCCTATCGTCATGGTACACGCCTTCGTCTTGAAGACAGGCACGTGGCTTTCAGCAAAGTCGGAGGAAAAAGTGCTCCCCAACCTTTTTATCACCGCGGACTGATCAACGTTTGATAATTTTACCGTGGCCCGATAAGGGGGGTGGACGTTGATTGTTTATATTTTAGATTGTTTTGATTTAATAATTTTAATTTTATTGTACTTAAACATGCCTTCAAAATAAAATACAGTTACACCAAAAAATGAATATAAAGGGATTTAACATTTTAACTCACTAGAACGCTAAATCAATGAGAACCCCGAGCTTGTGGCCCTAAGCTGGCGGCCCGGTACAATTTGATCCATGGACCGGTACCAGTCCGCGACCCAGGGGTTGGGGACCACTGCCTTAAGCAATGAAGTACTTTCCACAGTATTTTTCTTGAACAAATTTCAAAAACTACAATTTTCTATTGATTATGTTTTCTGCATTTAAAATTAAATTATTAAATGCAATACACTTGTTTATTCAAAAAACATTTGATTAAAATTTACTAATAAACAATTTTAATTTTGTTACAAGAATTAATACTTTAATGTTCAGTAAAAGAACTAATTCATGTTATTTAAAAATTTTAAAAATTCTAACTCTTTTTCAATGTTAATTATCATGTAAAATTTCCAGTTATTATTAAAGTTTATTTATTGAATAATTAGAGGGAATGCACAAGGAAGTGGGTGCATAAGGGATTAAACATACATTAAACATACATCAAAAAAGATAGCGGGTAAGCCCACTGAAGGGTTAAAAGGGGGAAGAAGGCAAAGTTTGCTATGATTTCATGTAAATTATCCCAGCTTCAAGTATTTTCAACAACGACTAATAATGGTAGGAAAAACAAAAAATATGGGCATAAAGGAATTTTCCTGACTGTGTTATATATGGGCATAAAGGAATTTTCCAGACTGTGTTTTGATAGTCATGCTTCCCTATAATAATGAACAATTTTCAAAATTTCCTTGAATTTATTCTTAAGATTTAAAATTTTTTTAGGATCTCCTGATCTGCAGGACTTCTAAAAAAATCATGAAATCGAGAAAATTTCAAGAAAATCTACAGCTTTTAATAGCACAATTCCAGGAGATTCCAGTATGTACTAGAAATTATCAAAATATTTATAAGCTAAGACTAGTGGCCTCTCAAGCTCTCTAAAAAATTATATACCTTGACCCAATTTATACTCCGTGACTCATTTACAAATATAACTAATGTAAGACCAGATAACAAGCCTAAAGAATGCAGAAATTCATAAAGTAGAATGCATTAGAACTAAGTAACATAATTTTGTGTACCTTAAATGTGAATGGGTTTGATAATGCAAAGAAGTGGTGCTCACATTTGTGGAATAGCTACACTGAATTTTTCTATGGTAAAAAGTAGTCACTAAGTTATGGAAAGATAATAGACCTCCTGACGTACAGACAAGTCTGCATGCAAAGGCTATGACTATGATAGGGCTTCTTGCTACTTATGTTGAAATTACAGTTCATCAGATGTTCCAGTTATCTAATATCAATCAATTTAAATAAAGAACCAGGCCTATGTTGACCTCCAAGCACATACACACTTTGCTTTTTACTGAATGAGGTGCAAAATTCCCAACTGTAATTTTAAATATTGCTACTTATTAATTTTACCTGGGTTCACTTATCAATTATTCATAACAATGGTTCATGAAACCAGAGATGGATAACTTCCAGTATGACAAAGCATAAAAAGCAAATTAGGATCATCTATATATATATAAAAGAGCTTGTTTGTTTGTCCGCTATAGAATCATAGACTGTTTCACCCACCGGGACCAAATTCGGCACAGTTAATGTTTTGGACCCGAGAAACTTAAATCAGCAAAAACGAAATTGAGGGCTCAATTAGTTTTTTTAATTAATTTTTTAATGTTTTTTGTGCCCGATAGAGGTGCATCTACCCCCTGTGGATTCCCCTCGACCAGCTGCGTTAAGAGGGGTGGTTTGAGGATGACGGAGGGGGGGGGGGGTCAAATTCCAATGTGCGGGAGAAAGAGGGTTGGGAATGACCTTAAAATCAGACGAAGGTCCGCAGGCTCAAAGTTTCTTTCTTTCTTATTGTTTGTATATCATTTCAGTAGAAACGTGCTAAGCGCATTCTGTCTGGCCAGATGAACATGAAGAGCGGGAGTGCAGCCCAGTATTTTTTTGATGGAATGCATGAAATATTTTATATTTATATATCTACCCGGGCAACGCAGGGCAATAATGCTAGTATTATACTAAATTGTTTGTGAAGCATGATGAATAGTTTTACCTACCAGAGATAAAATGATAGGTATGCACGAGGAAAATCTAAGAGTTTAATACTTTTAGAGGCATTATAGAAATTTCCTTTAAAAAATTTAATTTCTGAAATACCTTCAATTTTTCTTTTTATCTTTAAAATTTTACATTTAGAAGGTAAATTACTACATCATCTTTAGGCTTAAAATTCCGTAGTAAATTCGCAATTAACAACATTCATTTATCTAGACAAATACAAATCATATTAAGAGAAGAAGTAGTGCTATTAAGTTGGACCAGAATAGCACATTTATTACAATAATATATGTGCATCATTCTTAGGATTTTCAATTGATAATTTTATGTCAATTTTGACTGAATTCATGAATGGTTATTTCCATAGATTTATATTTAACTTTTATAACCAGGAATTATAAAGAGACTACTGAGATCGGAAGGATTGAGAGAACAAAAGAGGTAGTATATTTGCTCTCCATCAACCCTTTACCCCTTCCAAGAGAACTGAATTTTCATGCACCGCTGCATTTTAACAGAATTTGAAAAATAAATATCCAGATTTTACAGAATTTACTCCCTGACCTGATAAATGCAATAACTTCATAGGATGGTGTTTTGATTTTTTATATAAACCATAAAATAGTTTTCTTAAAATTCAAAATAAACAAGTTAAAAAAACGAGCAATAGCAAAGTATGGAGGTATGGATACTTACGAAAGATGGTGTCCTCGAGATCTTTGCCCTTTTGCTCCTCTTTTGCAACACCTCCCCAGATCGTTTCTATAAACAGAAAAATATACATTATAAATAACATAACACAACATTCAATTTTTAATAACTTGCATTAAAAAATGCAGTTCCTGCTCATATGCCACAAAAGTATTTCTGATATCTTCAGAGGCTATTCTTCATTAAATCAACTAAAATTAATGCTTTCCCACGTTAACTAAAGTACTAGCAGTTTATACTAATATTTAACACAAAAAACATGTTCATCAAATTACATTTTACCTTTTATAAAGGAAGATACAACCAATGTACTTGGCACTTACATATCAAAAATATTTGAAGATAAAAATGTTTAACATTAGTTTAGTCTCAATATTTTTACTGAACAGAATTCAACATTTGAAACTTACAGAAACAAAAATTTAAGATCTGCAGAAACTACTTATTCCAATACTTAATTGAAATTTCTTGAAGCCTTTAACAAACATAAACCACATTCGGCATTTCATCGCCAAATTGGCAAAAATCTAAAAAATCTAAAAAAACTTATCGCTAAGCTGCGGCACTGTGTATTGGGAATGAGCCGCAGCAACCTGTAGGACAATTTAAAACATTGGGGATAATACAATCCAATATTTTCTTGGAGTTGGATTTAATATTTTTAAAAAAATGCAGCTGAATTTCATGATCCAAAGATTAGTTACACATAAATATAGAGAAATACAAAAGTCCCTGTTGCAGTTGTACGTCATTAAGTATTATCTATCCCCTTTTACTTCAAACTTTTGCAACATAATTGTAAATTTTTTTTCCCTTTTCAACAATGTACAAAATAAATGCATTCAAAACAATAACGTAGCACATACATGCTGCTCACTCCACTACCAGCAGAAAAGATCTGGTTTGAGGGATGAAGGATTCGATTTAAGTCCCAAGTGAAAGGATTAAGAATTTTTTATAAACAATACAAACTAAATACTGGTTAACACCACTAAATACATCCCCTTATTCAGCACAACTAATAATGAAAGAATACCAAAATTCTGCCATTACAAATGAGTTCTGGATTTTTCAAATTTTTAATAATTTTTAGCTATTTCCAGAATTCACAGTAACAATAGACAACTGATGTGGCACAAGAAAAACTGTTTTTAGATTAAACAAATTCCGCAAATTTGAAACAACATATAGTTCCAACCTGTGAGCTCAAAATCTTGCAATGCAGCTTTTACCGAGACCTATGATTTAAAATAATTACAAATTACTTTCAAATAAATAAAATTCATTAAAATTTAATGAATTGCTCTTATAGAACTTGCAATTAATAAAAATTGTGTTCTCTTTCAAAAAGGTTTGATCTTATATCATACTTTTAAAAAAAACAAAATGTGGGGTGATGTCTTTCAAGGAAAATGTTTCAAGAACAAGGCTAATATTCTCAAAAATTCGCTTGAAATGTCCTCAAATTAAGTTTTCTTGAGATGTAAAGCTTGTAAGATTTTCTCATATGAAAAATTGTCCATATTAAAGGAATTTGTGGGGAAAGAGGATTCAAGAATCAAATCCAGTAACATCACAATTGCAACTTCTAATGTCATCTTTAACAAATTATACAATTGTTTTTACATAAAGCTCTAATCTTGAGTAAAAATAAGAACTTTGACAAATGTGGTACATCAAACTAAAAAACAAAAGTGGCAGTTTTGTACTACAGGTAACCCTCCTATAACACGGTAGATAGGTTCCTAGAAAATGCTGTGTTGTGTGAAACCATGTTATATGAGACCCGGAGACAGTTCAAAAAGGGGGCTTGCGTTCTGAAAACTTATTAAAACAAAACTTTTTTTTTTAATTCCATATAAGCAACTTAATTTTTATTAAAAATATAAATGTATGTATAACACAAAACAAAAAGAAACAAAAAAAAATATTCATTTAATGCGACCTTAATTTAATAAATTTCTTCCTAATCACTGCTCAGTACAATCAAACGAGAATGTTTTTTTGATTGAACGATATCACCTTCACTTTCAGAACCTTTTTCTTCATTTAGATTTTTTGCACCTTCAATCCTCTTTAAAAATCTGTAATTTTGGTTTATTTGCTGGTTCTTTCAAGGTCATTGTAGATTCACGTTATAGAGATAGACAATTTTGCAGCTCCCTTTTGAATTTTAGGCTTCTTTCAGCGGAAGGGTCTGCATTCAGGAAAAATGATTCAAGATTTTCAGCTAAGCTTAGGCCTTCTTGTAATTTTAGAGTTATAAATGAATAAATTATAATTTGTTTATACATTTTCATATAAAGCCACTATAGTTCATTGTTCCTTCCAGTCATTATTTTAAGGTAATTTAGTTTTTAATGTCTTAAACAAAAATCATGTTATCCTGTGCTATAAAAATACAGTGTTATACAAAGATTTCCTTAATTTTTTTTTTATAGTGTTAGAGTGAAACCGCGTTACAGGTTGCAGTGTTATACGAGGGTTCCCGCAATTTATCTTAACATGTTAGAGCGAAACAGTGATGTAAGATGACGTGCTATAAGAGGGCTACCTGTAGTTGGTTTCTGTACATGCTGTAAAGTTTTGGGACATAAAAAAAATCGTCAGCATTTTACGATCACTACCATCTTGTTTTCAAGATCCTCCTCTGTAATTCAAAGTTTCAATGAGCTCTTTAAGCATTTAATAGGTCTGGAATTAAGATATGAGAAAGGATGAGAACAAAACCTGAAAAGTGCTACCATATTTGTTTCTGGTTCAGTTATGAACATCAAATGAAAAAAATAAAAGTTCCTTAAAATGAAATATTAAAATTAACTCTTTCAGTTTATTACCCTAACAGACTTAAAGACGTAACAGCAAGTATGAGAATATGTATAAGAATTAAAAAACTTAGTTTGAATGTATTTTTTCATTTTAAGAATTACCTCTCATCTGATTTTTGAACTATCATAACTTAGAATAAAAATATAAAAGTTACTGTTTGACTTTTGATCCCAACCAAGCAACTAATACTGACACTACTTTTTACCTCAAATGTACCCAATTCACTTTCTCAGGGAGAAAGTAATTTTGGTTCAAGAGGGGATGAAATTTTACACTTGTCATGATGTTAAATTTTAGTTGCTGATTTTTTCCAGATTCCTCAGAGGGAGTGTTGAACGAAAAAAGTTTTTTTAATACTTCATATTGTTATAAAGATTTCATAAGAGTTAAAGATTTTTTTTTACATCATTCTGCATGAAACAGTAGAATCGGAATAGTATTTAAACAAGCTTTTTTGAAATTTTGTGTTCATATAATTATACAAAGTTATATAAAGTCAAAAATCTAAACTTGGGGAGATGCAATATTCACATCTTTCCAGATCATAGCTCAAAATCAAACACAAGTAATGAGTTAATTTCAGTTAGACATTGTGCATTATGTTAAAGTATACAACACAGTTCCACTTTGCATAGTTTGTATTTTTACAATATTGCAGCATGCAAACAACACTGATAACATAAAGTTTAAAAATTTGATTTCTTTTTAAAATCATTTCATAGTGTATCAGTGTAAAACCTATTGACCTACCCTTTTATAAAGCATAATTTATGCTCTTTTATATTTGAAAGCTTTCAAAGGCATTTCACAATAATTTCAGTCATTACTACGTAAAATTTAGTTCAAAACTGACTTTAAAAAAAGCCAAAAAAAATATGATCACTATGTTTAATTGTTGTCAAGTTAAAATAATCATCTATGGACCATTATTTCTTAGATTCCCTTGCAAGCAACCTATTTTAATTTCAAACAAGACACTGGCCTCAGATCAAGATATCGCCAGAGCTTTAGATAATTACTTTCAGAAGATTAGCAATTTAAAATCTTAAACTCACATTGCAAAGAACAAAATCAAACTTCCTTGCATTGACCTGGAGTGGAATGACTTTTCTTCCCCCTTTATGAAAATTAGAATCCCAGAGAGCTGAGACATCTGACTCTGGGAAAGTGTGCTGATATTCTGCCAGAATCCACGCTTGCACTTGGCCTGTGAGCATGACAGACCAACTTGCATTTATAAACAAGACTTTGTGAGGTTCTTCCAGGATTTTAGCAAAAAGCAGACATCATCTCTGTTTTGAAACTTAAATAAAGAATCAGATATCTCAGTAGTTTCAGGTTTTTCTTTTTAATCTGCATATTGTTATCTAAAAGAATATCTAAGTTTATCTAAAAGAATATCTAAGTTATTTAAAAGAATAGTCATTAATTGCAGTGGGTTTTCTTTGAGACAGGCTACTGTCAGAAAGAACTTTTACTATATTGAACAAATAACCTACCTTACTCAGCATATTACAGATGATTTAACAAAAGTCAAAGTACTCTAGCAGTCTGTACTTTTGACCATACATATATTTGATATAAAAAAACTCCTTCATAATTTTAATTCTAATGGTCTCTGATCATCTTTACAAATGAATCTATTAATTTATTTCTCAGCAGTTCCTATATATTAAATATGGAACTTAAATTGTGGTTTCATAACCTCTGGTCCATGGTCCTCTTTGGGATTTGTAAATAAATTTCAGAATTCTAGTCCAGGAACTCCCATATACAGCTATCGCAAATTTCAACACTTTTTACTTGAAACTTAAATTGATGCACATGTTAAATTTGAAAATTTTTTAAAAAAACTACATATTACCTTTGACAAGAAATTTGAATTACTGGTTAGAAAGACTGTAAAATGAGGATCATCTAAGAATGTCCTCATTACGATGTTTAGTTCATATATTCACCTTGATTTTGACTATGGAGCAGAATTACTGATTACAGCATCAGAAAATGTTCTGTCAAAGCTTGATATTGCTCAAGATCAAGCATTAAGAATCATCACCACTGCTGCATTTTCTACCCCTACTACTAATATGGAATTTCAGACTGGAACCAAATGCCTTATCAATTGCCACTTATATGAGTCTGTCCTTGGAGAAGGATTATTTCATAAGAAAAACTGTTGGTCCAATTATATTCCTTCCTCTATCAGACTAAAGACTAAAAAAACCATCTGAATTCTACAGAATGACACACTCTTTTAGTATTACAAATAACTGAGAAATTTTTTTTAGCCAGACACCATCTTTATCCTGGTCTTCTGAAATATATTATAAGACTTTACCTCAACCATATAACCCCCAGAGAACACGTTATCACAGAGTTGAAATTTGGCAACCACTCAAAAATTATCCTACTCAGGACCGGATACACATCTATACCATCGGTTCTACATTTGGAGACTATTAACAAAAAATCCTTGGGACTAAGGGCAGATAATTTTGATGATAAAAATTATGCAATAAACCTTGACATTAGGGCAATCGGCGATACACCTGGGAAAACAAACAAAAAATGCTGTCCTCTTCATTGATTCCCAGGCTGCATTACAAACCATGTCTAACTATCAACTACATCCCTCTACCCCCTAATTTGATTATAAACAACTTCATGCCCATGTTTTGAATTCTAGAAGGTGGGTTATTCTGCAGTGAATTTCCTGTCATGGTGACATTTATGGAAATGAACATGATAGAAAAATTAAATGACTAAAATATAACAATTAAAAACATGTCGAATAGTTCAAGCTAGTGTTTGTGGCTCATTTAGATGTAACCCAAGAATTTGTGGAAACATGATTATAAACATAAAAAAGGTAATATAATTGGGAGTGTGCAGATGAATCAATTATTAACTCATAACAATGGTTTCAGGTGCATTATTTTTTTCCAAGTACTGGACAAGGCTAGACAGGCACTGCAGCAATGTTTCGAGCAGACATTGCAGACAATTCTACAGGTTGAACAGCAAAAACATACTTACATATTGAAATTGGGGGGAGGACACATGCACCCGAACTTAACTTGAAATAAATTAAAACATTAATAGTTTTTCAGTTAAAATCGGGAAATTATAGAAAACTTTTAAGAAAGTTGGGTTTTTCCTACTTTCTCACACTGTAAAACTGAAGATTCCGATAAGTCTTTAGCCTTAAAATAGAATTAACAATATGATCCATAATAAAATTTCAATGCTATTTTTTTTTCTCATTTTATTTATATTATATTTATTTTTCTCATTGTATAGCTTTTAAATACTACTCAAACATCAATTCTATTGTTATTCAGTTTTGAAAAAACCATAATATTTCATATTTTAAGGACTGTCTGGCAGTCAATGCAATGAAGAGGGCCTTTACTGAATTCAATTTGTGCTCCCCCAAAAGTTAGAAGCACGCCACACCTATGAGTGTAGGGCTTGATCCGTACTTTGTAAGTACAGTGATTTCCGCTTATAAGAATCACGTTTGTTATTACTGTTTTTGATTCTTATAAGCGGTTGATTCTTATAACCGAAATTTAAGTTTTTGGACAGGAACACACACACCTATATATACATATATTAGATAATTTACCATAAAATACTCTTTAATTTGCATTAACTATCTTTTATTAAAATTAATTTTTATAGTTTTAAAAATAAAACTTAATTTTTAGACCTATAAGTAGATACACATGATTATAGTAAGAGAAGAAAAAAATACAATATTTGTTACAAGTTACAACATACCTGCTTAACAGTTTTAACATTTCAACTACAGGAAGGGAGCAAGAAAAAGTTTTCTACGGTAGTTTGACGTAATGAAGTTTTCAGAAGGCTGTTTATACCTCTTTCAATAATTATAGTCTCAGACGAAGATTTACTCGGACGGGTAAAGTTGCCCCCGGGTCAAGCTAATAGGACAGTGTTGTGGTAAAGCATTTAAGGGGAAACTATTATGTTATGTCTAATAAAGAAAGGGGTGAATTTTACGACTATATTCCATCCCATCTTATCAATCTTTCTTTAAAAACAATTTTAAAAAAAGAACTTCTTGCCTTTTGACGGTTTAAGTGGCTTTTTTGGAAGGAAATGAAAGGAAAGCGAAGAGTGTAAACTGATTCTTAAAACCGGTGGATTGATTCTTTAAAGCAAAAATTTTAACATGGAAATAATTCATTTGTTTTTGTTTTCGCGATATTGATTATTATAAACGGTTGATTCTTATAACCAGTGATCACTATAAGCGGTGGTAACTGTATTTCATATTGGAAAACAAAGATTCACAAACATATGTCAACGTGCAAAATGAGTTCAATTTCAGAGCAGGAAAAAGAAAGTGACTTGCAGTGAGGGGAGAGAGATGCTCTGCAGAGAGAGCAGCGGCCGTTTGAGGAGGAGTGGATCAAGACAGCACGTTTGCCCATCTTTTATACTATTTTTTTTAAAATTAATGACAAATAGGGTAGCCATCTCTTATTAACATATACAACTAGCTTCCATTACAATCCTATGTTATTTTCTGCTTTAATGATCATCGTTAAGAAATTCATTAGGAGAATAACCAAAGAAGCATCCAAAATGGAAGATAATAATAATAAAGTTAGTCCTAATTTTTAATGTGCACATTGTGACAAAGATTTTACTCGTCATTTCAGTTTGAAAAGACATCTGAAAGTTGGGGGCTACGTTAAAATATTAATTTGCATTTTCAGGAAAACTACTTTTTCATTTTTTACGTTTATGAAAAATCTCTTTTCTTAAAAAGGTTTTTAAGATATGTAAACAAATTTAAGGATATTAAGGCCTTGGAAAAATTAAAATATTTTGCTCCCCCCAACCCTCAGAAAAATGATGTAATACAGACATATACTATTGGAATATTTAAATTACCTATATTCAAATAAAGATCGAATGCAAATAATATATTATATTTATAATGAAAACTAGTTGCATATATGAACAAGAGATGGCGCCACGACACTTGACCCACTCCTGTTTGAGGGTCGGCCTGCTAGAGAAGTTTCACTGTATATCTAAACATATTTATACATGTGCATTTTTAAAAAAGAATTCTGAATTCTTAAGTGTCAAATTAATTTGAAAATTTAAATGCTGCGAGTATTGGCCTGAGTGATAATAGAAAATAATTTTAAAAGGTCAATCAAATAGGGCAGAAATATCAAACTCACTTTCAAATGACACTTCAAATCACATGAAATAATTTTTAAAATACTGGCATCATTTAACACATTATTTCACATCTATAACATTTACATTCTTTATTTAGAGGAACCGTTCATTCGATTACAATATTTATGTACAGCTCATATTCAAAATATTAGAATAATTATATTTTTTTACAAATTGAAAATATCCTTTGGTAATTTAATGTCTTTTAATGCAAATATGCAAATGATATTTTTATTAAGAACATATTGTTGATTAAACTTATTTATTATCTTAAAATTTATATCATTTTTGAAAAGATTAATTGAAAAAAAAATTATTTTGAAAAGTCAAATTATTAGAATATTTATTCAAGTGGTTCAAAATATTAGAATATTTCACATTAATTCTCCTTTAATTATCACCAATTCATAACTGGTGGCATCATTGATTAAATTCAGATGATTTTACTTAAAATAAGTATTCTTTTTTCAGTTTGTTTGCTTTTTTGTCTTAAAATGGGTCGTGTGAGTGATATTCCAGAGTCTATTAAACTTGGTATGGTTGATTTGTATCGGCATGGTAAAAATCAATGTTATATAGTGAATTATTTACATTGTTCGCAATCAAGTGTTAGTAAAATACTAACACAATATTAAAAAAATGGAAAATTTCAAAATAATCGCTGAAATGGTGGCCGAAAACCAAAAGCATCTGCTAGAGATGACAGGAAACTGAAGAGTATAGTTAAGAAAAACCGTTTTAAAAGTGTGAGATTCTTGCACCGAAAATGGAAAGAAGAAGCAGTTGAAGTTTCTAAATCGACAACGTTAAGACGTCTCCATAAATTTAAGTTTGAATCTCATGTACCGAAAACAAAACCTCTCATGACTGCAAAATAAAAGCGTATAAGATTGAATTGGTGTAAATCAAGACGTTTATGGAGCGAAGAACATAGGAAAAAAATATTAGTTAGTGATAAAAGTATGTTTTGTGTTTCATATGGTAGTCAAGGTATTAGAGTTTGGAGAATGAAGCAAGAAGTATTTGATAAAGAATGCCTTAAACGTTCGGTAAAATTTGCTGCTAGTGTCATGGTTTGGGGTTGCATGAGTGCAGAAGGACCTGGAAAGTTATGCATAGTCTACAAAAAGGTTAACTCTCAGATATATCAAGAAATTTTGAAATATTACATGATTCCATCATCAGAAGATTTTTTTGAAGATGATGTCATCTTTCAAAAAGATTTAGCGTCACTGCATACCTCGGTTTCAACTAAGAATTGGTTCCACCAACGTAAAATTAAGGTACTTCCTGGGCCACCAAACTCACCAGACATTAATCCCATCGAAAACTTATGGGGTATAACGAAGAAAAAACTCCAAGAAAATCCTCCATCAAGTAAAACTGAGTTAGTGACACATATAAAGTCTATATGTGCATAAAAGCTCTGACTAAGCCTAATAATTTTTGTACAAAATGTTCATAAGTATTTCATCATTCCTTCATAATTTTAACATGTGAAAGAATGATTTAAATTGTGTGGGAATGATCTGATTCCATTTATATATGTACTAAACAATAATTAAAAATAATCTAATGCAATAAAGTACATATTAAAAACTCATATATAATTTTTAATTTGAGTAAGTAAGGTTAATCCATTTTAACTTATATTATTTTATTGGGAGAAGTTAAAAATAAACATCAAATCTTCTAAATTTTAATGCTTTATCTTTATTTTTCAATTAAATTATTTATTGAAAGTATGACAGTGATAATTGTTTTTCCTTGGCTTTTAAGAATAATAAAACTACTATGGGGAAACTATATAAGGAAGAAATAAGGCTGTAAAAAATGAGTAAGATGACTAAGGTGAGAGAAAAATAAATCGGATCCAGTGTTGCTTGTAAAATTAAAAGAAAAGGAGACTAAAATATTTTTTTAAAAACCTGAAAAACAGTACGTCAAACCAGTAAATAATATGACGCCATGTGAATCATATCAAAAAAGAAAACTGAGGAAAAACGTTCCACAAATTATTGACAGAAGAAAAGCAGTGAACAGGAAATATCAGATACGGAAGATGTGCAACAGCAACATGTAGCAAGAATTTAAATAGTATTACTATGTTTATTAAGAAAATACGTCATTTGTAAAGATAATATAGTAACATTTAAACAGAAAAAAGACGTGAAATAAAAAAAGTGGATCTTAGAGAAAACTAATTCTTGCAAAGGTGTTAAAAAAGTCGCAACAAAATCTGCAAATAAGGAGATACAAACAGCATTAAATTTAGTTACTAATTAAAAGAGAATATAAACTGTTATTTGGTTCATCTTGGCAACATTAAACATCAATATACAGGCATAGCAGATTTAAAGAAGAATCTACAACCTAATGCAGTACTAATACATACAGACTTCAGTGAAAATTACTGTTGTAAGTATAGTGAAGAAATCCAATCAGTACACTTTGATGGAGTTCTCAAACAAATTTCATTGCACAAAGATGTGCAACGAAAATGTGTTCTTTACCAGACACAAAAGGATTCGTTAACATAGATTCCTTTTGCCATGGCAAGCAAATGACTTAAACATGACACATCGGCCATCTGGGCTCATCTACAGACCATTTCAAAATATTTTTTTCGAGAACCAGCATTCAATTAATACTGTTCATATGTTAGGTGATGGACCTTGTACACAATACAGAAACAAAATGTTTCATTTGTTAAGGTGACACACACAAGAATAGTTTCCCAGCATCCAAAACGTGACATGGAATTGTATAGAGGCAGGCCATGGGAAAGGTGCACTTGACAGCATAGGAGAAACTTTTAAAGCATACAACAGATAGAATTAATTACAGCTGAAAATAAAGATTTGAAACTTTATTTGGACCCTATATGTCACCGTGTTGCATATCTGCAACATCTGAAAATTTAGGATATCTATATAAAAAGTGTAATTTTATGTTTGTTGCATTTATGCAACAATTGGTAATTTCTTTCCCTGATCTGAAGTTTTGAAAATATTCGTGAAGCAAATTTTTTAATTTCTTTCTTGTGTGTTTTGAATTAAATTTGTTCTATATAGCTATTTTATAAAAGGAGAAACACTGTGTTATTATGTAATACCTATTAGGCTTTTAGTCCTATTATCTTTTCATTATAAATAATAAATATCTGCTTTTTGTAATCATTCAAAATTAGAAAAATGCTTATATAATGCAAACAGTGAAAAATAATTTTAAAAATAGTATAATAGCTTAGCGATACTTATATTATTATACTGCTATTCTTTTAATATATTCTAAACTTGCCAATTATTTCCTTAGAATGGCATTCAGACGTAGAGGTCAGACACCTGAAGAAATAGAATATTTATTAAATAAGACAGTGAAGATGACATAGAAATATCCGATGATAGTGATGATAGCTTAGCAGATCCAAATTTTGTACCGCTTGTCGATGAAACAGAAGCAGTTGATAGAAGTGAAGAAAGTGATTCGTGTAAATATTCAAATATCATTACTTATTTCAACTTGTTCATATATTTATTTTGATAAAATTCCTTTAAATCCTGTGTTATATATGTAATTAAGATTTCAAAACAAACTAAATTACGTAGAAGTAGAAAAAATGACGTATCTTCTTAATAAACATAGGAATACTATTTGAATATTTGAAGAAAGTAAATTTAAAAAGTAAAATTAAAGTAAATTTAAAAATTATTGTGGATATTTGAAGAAAGTAAATTTAAAATTCAAAAATATACTTATTTCAATTTATTCATTTTGTTAAAATCTCTTTAAATCCTGGGTTATATATGTAATTCAGATTTTAAAACATACTAAATTACGTAGAAACATAAAATAAAACTTATAATAAAAAGATTCCCATATAAGCCAACAGATGGCAGTAGGAGCTAAACGAAACTGATGCTGGATTTAGATTGCTGTCTGTAGACGCTTGTATATTTTTATAGACCAAACAATTTAGAAGAAGAAAATGTTCAAATTAAATACAACGGTCAATGTATGCAATTAATGCCAAGAAAAAATATATGTATTTATAAAATAAAATCGTAACGGATATTTCTATAGACAAAATAATGTAGAAGAAAATAGTCAAATTAAATACAACGGTCAATTAATTTGAGTATTTTCAATCTATGCCATTAATTTGCATGTTTAATATCTAAAAAACATTTATTGTGAATAAAATTCTTAAAAAACTTCCATCCCAGTCGGTCTAGTGGTTAAATTTAATGTTTTACAGTGTTAAAATTTTCTTGTCAATTTATTTCGTTTATATGATCGTGACGCAAAGTTAATTTAAAGTATCACAAAAAGAAAAGAAATCTCGTGATTAGCATTTAATAAATTAAATTCTAAAAAATAAATCTTTAAAAATTCACCAAAAATCAGAAAGTGGAGGTAAAGATTCAAAAAGATTTCATTTTAAAGGAATTATCATCTTTCTCGTGATATAAATTTTATAACCCTCAAATTATTAATTTAAATGCAAACTTAAAAAAAGTTACAAAAACAGCTTATCAATCTTAAGTTACTCAATCTTATCTTCGAAAGTCAGTAATTCCATCGATAACAAAATAAGATAATTAATTATATATACTTTTCAAAAATTTCAAAATTCAAGAAAATGAAATTGCTATTGTGAGCTAAACAGTGCTCGACTAACGTACGAATTTACCAAGACTGCTCTGCGGAAAGAATGAGGAAAATTACCGTAAAGTGCATCAATTTAGATAAACACGATTTCCACGGACATGTAACTATAATGTCAATTTTTCAATTTTAAAAATTTATTTGCCGAAAGATGTCAATGTTGATATATCAACATGGTTATAACAAAAGACAATTTAAACTATTGCATATGCGTAAGTGACTCAACATCGTTTATCAACCTTTTATCCAAGACGCAAACTCTACAATGGTTTTCCAGTATCCTGTGCAATAGACACACACACACCCTTGCCACGCTGTATATTTACAAGGCTTTTCCAGACTTAAGGGGACAGTGGACTTACAAAATTGTGACATTTGTCCAAAAATTCGATTTTTTTTATATTTTATTGAATTATGAAACTACGGACGAGTAGGAATGCGTTGCAAAAAGATTTTTAATTTCTGCGATTCCTTTCCTAGTTTCATGCATTTGTATTTGATTTAGATATTATGTGGTTACTAATAGCGATAACTTTAAATGTGTTTTTCTCAAAATAAAAATTTTCGTGTCATACGAATATTTAAATTGCTCCGGGCGCATTTCTAATGATCGTATTGCTTTGAAATTTAAGTTTTATATACTTAACTGTATATCAAATAAATCTTATGGAAAATAATTATGGTTCGTAGCTCAGAATTTCTAAATTTTGTACTCGAAAAGACGATTTATAGGTATTTTGCGTCATAAAAAAGGCGTTTTCCCTATTATTACTTTTTTCTCTTTATATTTTTAATGAAAGCTTAAAATAAGCAATAAGTTTCATTGTTAGTTCTATAAGGTATCCAAGTAAATAAAAATTTCCAAATTCTATGCAAAAGAAATGCGCATGGAACATTTTAAATGAGGCCAATTATTGATATAATTAATAATTCATAAATTATTAATATTTCCTCATTAAATTTTAACCACTTTTACATATCTATGGAACTAATCACATATTAGTTTCAAGCAAATCCATTCAAAAGAAAAAAAGATAGGTTTGAAGGTCCACTGACGTCTTAAGAAAAAAAAACTCTAAAGAGCAAATTTCATAATTTAATTCAAACTAACACACATTAAATAAAAAACATTGAAATTTTTAAGAAATGAACAGAAGAATAAGAATGGAATCTAGAGACATTCTTATTCTTCTGTGGATTTTTAAGAATGGAATCTAGAAACATTCATCCTTCAGCTGACGGGCAAAAAAAGGCAGGAACACAACAGAACCATTAGCACAATTATAAATTCAGATTTAATAGATTCAAAACTATTTAAGAATAAAAAAGGGAAAAAGAAATAACTCTTTACATAAATAACATTTGTTCCGTTGGGGAAACTATTATAGTATAGAACATGAGTTATAGAGCAGGCTGATAAAGACAACCAGATGTTTAGAATTTGCATCATACGTAGTAAATAAATAATTGGAATTTAAAAATGTACCCCCAGATACAGGCATAGGCGTCGAGTCGAAGGGGGGGGGGGGGGGGGGGGGACGTGTTTCAACTCAACTTGAAATAAATTATAACGTTGTTATTAGTTCAGTTTAAATCGGAAAATAGTAGAAAGATTTTAAGAAAGTTGGATTTTCCGCTTTTTTTCATACTCTGAAACTGAAGATTCCGATTATGTCTTTAGCCCAGGCCCTGGTTTTCCATTAGGCCCGGTAGGCCCGGGTCTAGAGGCCCCCCAAATTTTTTATTTTAAAAGAAAAAATTTCCAATTAAAATTTTTTTAAATTTACCTTTTTTAATTGCAATTTTATTTATATATATATATATATATATATATATATATATATATATACTTTCAAATTTTATTGATTGGTTCATCATATATATGGTTCATCATATGTATGTTACAGTGTACATAAGGGATTAATAAGTTTTTTTGATTGCATTGCATTGGTGTTTTAATGATGAAGTTAATATGTTGTATTGCTTTTTGTTATTTGATAATGTTCTAGGATTCTACACTTTAGACAATTCTTGGTAAAATGGTACTTTCACAATGATTCGTGATTTTTTTTTTTATGTGTGTCAGTTTAGGAAATTTCACACCCACATCAGTGTTAGGGGGCCCCCATCCCAAGTTGTGCCTATAGTCAAGAATTTTCTAAATCGGGCCCTGCTTTAGCCTCCACATATATTTTAACAGTGATATTATCCATAACAAAAATTTGATGCTATATTTGATGCTAAATTTAATGCTAAATGTTGAATGCTATAATTTTTTCTCATTTTATTTATATTATATCTAATTTTCTCATTGTAAAACTTTTGCGATAAGTAAATACTGACAAAGCTACACTGATTGAACAAGACCATAGAACCCCCCCCCCCCCTAAATAAATAAATAAACGAACATATATATATATATAAAATACTTCACGACCCACAGGTTTAAACAAAAAACAGCAGTAAAAGTTTATATTTTAAATAAAAATAGCGTTTAAAACACTCACCGTTGCGGAGGATGATCTTTTATTTGTTCTCTTGATCATATCCATATGAATTCAGTACAATAAATTATTAAATTATTACATATATACAGATAATAAAGAATAGGTAATTAAATAGACGATACAATATATTAAATTAAAGCTTTAATATGCACAAAAATTAAATATTAATCTAAACGAATGAATAAGACTCAAAATATAGGATATAGACAGGTAACTAAAATGATAACATCGCCTGGTCTATGACACTGACAAATCCAGAAACTGTTCCTGGTTTTTAGGAAAAGATCACGCCAAGCGGCACAAAAAAAAGGTTCTATCGCGCCAACTCGTGCTCATTGGCTAAGCGAGCACGAGTGGGAGGGTTAAAATGCACCTATCGAAACAGTTCATTCACGGCTGCAGCACCCCCGAAGAATCAGCGCAGTTCAACTCTGTGGGCGTTTCTTTAGAGTAGCGTTTAATCAACTTTTTTTTTGAAAATAGTATCTTCCTACAATTTTTTTTTTCTTTTTAAAAGAATCAACATTTTCTTTTGATTTCGATTAATAATTTCGATCGTAGGTACATGTTAATTTTGATACTGGGAACTATTATAACATTAGGTCATCCCTACATAATCGGTTCAAGTAACCAAAATTAATAGATAAATAAAATTAATTGATTAATTAATTTAAAAAAACTGAATTTCCAGACCGGACCATAAAAAATGAATGTGGCATAAAAAATAATATCTCTAAATAATAATAATAATAATAAATAATTGTATATAAAATGATTGTGTATAAAACAATTGTATATAAAAGATTAAATTATTTATACAATTATAGTAATTAAGATTTTAATGTCAACTGTATCGTACCTATTGGCTATTTATTGTCCGAGAAAGAAAGGGTAAAGAAAAAAAGAAAGGCATAAAGTTTTCTGGGTATGTTGCCATTACTTTACTTACATATTGTGAAACTTTTAACAAACTAGCAAATAACCCGTGCTTAAGAGAAATTAATTGTCGTACTCAAAATTTGTGTTCATTTTCCCATGTGAAAAGTGCAGGTCACAAAACTTTTAATGAAAGCATGATACCACCAAAGTTTTATTAATTAATATTTTTATATATACCGCCAAAGTTTTATTAATTAAGATTTTATTAATTAACTTTTATGTACAGCTTAATATGTTTAAACATATACAGAGCCAGACTAAGGCAGGGGCATATGGGGCAGTTGCCCCGGGCCCCCACATTAGAGGGGGGGGGGCCCCAAATCGAATAGAAATTTTATTTTATGTTTCCTTCTTTAATGAACTTTTTTTAGATGTGCTATATCCCTTTTAAAGATGGACATAGAATTGTCAGAAAATCAATAAAATGGGGGGGGGGGGACTTTATAGCTATTTTAGGTTCTAGTCAATTTTCTTGTTATATATCTATAATGAGGTGAAAAATTTAAATACGTCCATAACGTTCGGTTCTTCATTACTGAAGTAGTGAAGCAGAGGGGGGCCCCCAAAGAAGTTTTCGCCCCGGGCCCCAATTAGGCTAAGTCGGGCCCTGGACATATACACTTGTGTAGAGTATAGAAATACAAAATAACATAGAAACCCCCCCCCCCCCCAAAAAAAAAAAAAAAAAAAAAAGGGTTTTGCATATAGAATTTTAGTGTGAAAAATGCTATCATACTTCATTTTTTAGTTGGAAATTACAAGTGGGGATACAATAATTTCCCCTAAAATTACATAATACACGATTATGTTAATTCGGTTATGGCATGTATTTGTAACAAAGTTTGCATACACAGTTTTAAAAGCCAGCATAACGTGAGTAAAACAATAATATGTAAAAAGCATCAAAGCTCTCATAACACATTTATATGCAGTATTGCACAGTATATTCTTTTATGAACTTTAAAAATTTTTAGTATAACGATATAGGCTGGGAAGTAAAACATTACATAAAGTAGTTAGTTATATGCAGTACCATACGGTACAGTGTATTATAAACGTTAATGATTCTTAGTTTAGCCAAGTTTACATATCACAGTCATGTTTAGTACAGTGTGTTAACACATTGGTGACCTGCAATTTTTCCTGACCGGTCACCAGGCCCTGATTTTTTCACTAGGCCCGGGGGAGAGGGGCGGGGGCAAAATTTTTTATTTAAAAGAAAAGAAAGAAAAAATTCCCAATTTAAACTTTTTTTTCATTTTACCTTTTTTTAATAGCATTATATATATATATATATATATATATATATATATATATATATATATATATATATATATATATATATATATATCCTTTCAAATTTCATTGATTGGTTCATCATATGTATAGTTCATCATATGTATGTTATAGTGTATATAAGGGATTAATAAATTTTTCTGGTTGCATTGTATTGGTGTTTCAACGATGAAATTAATATGTTGTATTGCTTTTTTGTTTTTTGATAATGTTCTAGGCTTCAACGCTTCAAATAGCCAATTCTTGGTAAAATGGTACTTTCACGATGATTCAAGATTATTATTTGTGTGTGTGTGTGTGTCAATTTTGGAAATTTTACGCCCACATCAATGTTGGGGGGAGCCCTATCCTGAGTTGTGCCTATAGTCAAGAATTTTCTAAATCGGGCCCTGAGGAAGGAAAAGAAAAATAATACAAAAAGGGGGGTTACGCTCCGAAAACTTACTAAAAGCAAGCTTTTTTTAAAAAAAATTCCATATAAACAACTTAATAAATTTCTTCCTCATCACACTGCTCAATACAATCAAACGAGAATAGAGGTATAAACATATATTTATAGAGTTACAAAGGAATAATTTATAATTTGTTCATACATTTTTATGTAGAGCCACTGATAGTTCATTATTCCTTCCCGCCATTATTTTAAGGTAATTTATTTTTTAAATGTGTTAAATAAAAATCATGTTATCTAGTGCTGTAGAAGTACAGTGTTGAACAAAGGGTTTCGCAATTTTTTTATCGTGTTAGGGCGAAACCGTGTTACAGCTTGCAGTGTTATACGAGGGTTCCCGCAATTTATCCTATGGTGTTAGAGCGAAACCATGTTGTAAGATGCCGTGCTGTTGGAGGGCTACCTGTATATATATATTTATAAAAAAATCGTAAGGGATATTTATTTATTTTTTTTTGGATAATATCCAATCGTCTGCTGCATTAGAAAGAAAAAAAAAATATTTTTTTTCTCTATTTAGTTGTTACGCACGTGACGATAAATTTATTTAAAGTACCAGAAAAAGAAATCACGTGATCGACATTTAATAAATTAAATTCTAAAAAATAATCTTTAAAAATTCACCAAAAATCAGAAAAGGGGGGGGGGGGGTAAAGATTCGAAAAAGATTTCATTTTAAAGGAATTTTTAGGATCTTTCTCGTGATATAAATCTTATAACCCTCAAATTATTATTTTAAATGCAAACTTTAAAGAATATTACAGAAACAGTTTAAAATTTTAATTTTTAAAAATCTAAGAAGAATTTTTCAAAAATCTTTCTTAGTGCACCCCTACACCATAAGAAGAATCGCCATGCAAAATGTCAGCCCTTTAGGTCCAGCGGTTTGGTCTGTGAGTTGTATATGTCAGTGAGTCAGTCAGTCAGTTGCGGAACTGTTTTATATATATACTAGCAGACCCGACAGACGTTGTCCTGTTCAAACGTTGTAATTCTATCTGAAGTACCTGGCGATGCCCGGGATTTTAAGAATGTTTGTTAACCACAATGAATTTAAAAATTAGCACACTATAAATAACGTAGAAAAAAAGCATAGGAAATGTTATACATATTAATAATATGAAAACACAATTAAAAATGTATAAATGTATAATAACTCCTCAGATTTCAGCTATATTCGGTATTTAAAAATAAAAATAAAAAAAATAAAAATAAATCAAAATAATAATTTTTAAAAATTAAAATAAAAAATAATAAAATAAAATTAAAATAATAATTAAATAATAAAAAAATAATAAAATAAAAGCTGAAATAAAAAAGCCTTAAAAAAAAGCTGAAATAACAGGTCTAGCAAAAATAGCACAACTCTGGATTCGAACCCGGGTGGAGAGCATGGTACTTTCCAAATTGTCGACCTTCCGAATGCGCCACGATAACATGGTGTTCTAGTTCTAGTGGGTAAAGTGAAACATATTCGCTATTGGAAAGTTGTTGTGGGCTGGTGATTATACATGTCAGAGGAGTTTTTAGTCAGAAATAAGTTAGCAGGATAGAAGCTTAGTCTTTAGCTTTCCAATAGACACAAAGATATAGGCGAGGAGGATTGCAGTAGCGATTAAAAAAGATCTAGTGTCACTTAACGTGGTTGATTTGAATTTTCCATCGCGTGTCGAGAGTATCAATATGCCGTTGGATCTGATCTATTTTAGAGTATAAAATATGACTTTAAAGATTATTACTTTCATTTATTATTCTGGTTTAATATATGACTTGAAAATTTTTGATTTTATTTATTTTTATTTTTTCGCTCGCTGTTTACTAACTAAACCTAACGTGGACGCCATTATCTAGAGGGGTGATTTCACAAACTGTAACAGCTTCCATTTACCGGACGCACCCCCTTACAAATTGTTGGTTTTTTATTAATTAATTAAAAATATAAAAACATATTCTATCGGATCAAATTGTGAATCTAAACCATTCTCGAATCAACTTCATCGCACACACAAAATTTCATTAAAATCAGTCCAGTCGTTTAGGAGGAGTTCAGTTACATACACACGGACAGAAGAAATATATATATAAGATATATATATATATATATATATATATATATATATATATATATATATATATATATATATATATATAATTCAGGTTCACATAACATAGATATACAGTGATTTTCGCTTATAAGAATCACGTTTGTTATTACTGTTTTTGACTCTTATAAGCGGTTGATTCTTATAGCCGAAATTTAGGATTTTGGACAGGCACACACCCCTATATATACATATATTAGATAATTTACCATAAAATACTCTTTAATTTGCGTTAATTATCTTTTATTAAAATTATTTTTTATAATTTTAAAAATACAACTTAATTTCTTGACCTATAAGTAGATACACATGATTATAATAAGAGAAGAAAAAATCCAATATTTGTTACAACATACCTGCTTAACAGTTTAACATTTCAACTACAGGAAGGGTGCAAGAAAAGTTTTCTATGGTAGTTTGACGTAATGAAGTTTTCAGGAGTCTGTTTATACCTCTTTCAATACCAATAGTCTCAGACGAAGATTCACTTTCTATCTTACATTTCACGGTTTGATAACGTGCTGAATCTACTAATGTCACGTTTGCCTAAGTGATAGTGGACACTTCGCCGAAGATTTATGTGTTTCAGGGTCCAGGAAGCCGCAACCAGGATGTGGGAGGTGGGAAAAAAAAAGAATCCCTGTCTTTGTTTGTCAGTGGAGAAAAGTGAAATCGGACCTGGACGGGTAAAGATGCCCTTGGGTCAAACAAATAGGACAGTATTGTGCTAAAGCGTTTAAAGAGAAACTATTATGTTACATCTAACAAAGAAAGGGATGTATTTTACGACTGTATTCCATCCCATCTTATCAATCTTTCTTTAAAAAAAATAAAGAAAGAACTTCGTGCCTTTTGAGTGTTTAAGTGGCATTTTTGGAAAAATGAAAGGTAAGCGAAGAGTGTAAACCGATTCTTAAAACCGGTGGATTGATTCTTTAAAGCGAAAATTTTAACATGGAAATAATACATTTGTTTTTGTTTTCGCGATATTGATTGTTATAAACGGTTGATTCTTATAACCACTGATCACTATAAGCGGTGGTTACTGTATAAGTAATGTACAGTACAGTATAGTACAGTATAGTAATTTTCTAAACTTCAATCATTATTTGTACAGCAAAGTTCACTGTGACTGTACTAGATGTTTGGGTTGAATTGAGTTGAGTTGGTGGCGAGCCCTTCGGTCATCTTTTGCTAACTCAGTGGTTCAGGGACCTCTTGTAAAAAAAAAAAAAAAAAAAAAAAAAAAAAACTTCATGGGGGAGGGGGGCGAAACTTTTTTTTCTGCCAAACCAATCTTTTGAGAGGCAAAAATGGATTTCATTTTCTGAATAAACAAATTATCGGTGATAAACTACTTTGACAAAAAGTTACAAATAAATTCAATAGCAGTAAGAAATGTAACTTTAACCCTTCAGCGGGCACACCAATTTTTGGGAACACCAGCAGGCGCGCGTTGCATAAAGTGCAACGTCTCTTTCAACCTTAATTATTCCTATTGTAATAAACTTTTTTTTTTTTTCAAATTGAAAATAATAATTCTGCGTTTTATGACAAGATAGTATAAAATGTCGATAATACTGAGACATATTTATAATTAAAGGCCAAAGAATGCAGATACGATCGCCTTATTTCAAACCTGTCCGGTTTATTGGATCTAAGGACAACTCGCGAATTGATTCCTATTATGTACCAAAACCTAAAAAACAACGAGATTGTCCATCTTCGTGATATGCGCGATACCATGTCATAGCTGCCCATTGGATCGACTCATAATTTTGTCGTATTGCAATCCAGTATATTTGCTGGCAGTGGCGTAGCGAGCATAACTGGCGCCCGGGGCACGATACCTTTGTGGCACCCCCCCCCCCCTGAAAAACATATAGCAATATAATATATAGACCCTATATTGGCGCCCCCCGATAAACATATAATAACATAATATATATACCTTATATTGGCACTCCCCCAAAAAAAGCATATAGTAACATAATATATAGACCTTATGTTGGTGCCCTCCCCTAAAAACACATAGTAATATAATATATAGACCTTATATTGGCGCCCCCCACAAAATAAGATAGTAATATAATATATATACCTTATATTGGCGCCCTCCCCGAAAAACATATAGTAATATAATATATAGACCTTATATTGGGGCCCTCCCCTGAAAAACATATAGTAATATAATATATAGACCTTATATTGGCATCCACCTCGAAAACATATAGTAATATAATATGTAGATCTTACATTGGCGCCCGGGGCATGATAGACCCCCTTGCCCCCCCTTTGCTACGCCACTGTTTGCTGGTTTACCACGCTTAAATCTCTACTAACAATGAATGGAAAGGAATACGAGGGTCAGAAAATCAGATCTACATTATAAAGGATGTAGCTATAAATAGAAACTGCTTAGAACATTCAAACCTTAGTAGTAAAAAAAAACCATTCAAAATTACGAAAATGTTGCACTTTATACACGGGCGCGCCCGCTGAAGGGTTAAGGGGGGGGGGCCCCCTACAAATATACCTTTTTTGACTAAATATCACCACTAAACCAAAATTTTAGCAACCTTAAAAATTTTCCATTAAACACCCCAAATTTATAGCATTCACGGAAAAACTCGCAGTTTTATTTTTGAAAAATAGCTCAGATCAAGCCACAGATGCGAGATTTCCAATTGATGTGTTGGATGATGCAATTCGTTGCTCCTCTTTTGGCCGCAAATCTTTTTCTCTCTTTTAAATCAACAACTTTCGAAACTTGTAACCGAATGCTTGAGAATCCAAGAGGAGAGCACCGCTGCGGTTACAAATTCCAAACAATGTTGTGCTTCTTTCTTTGGCTCGCCTTCCCAAAGTGATGATGGTGTGAAAACATGATTTGAATTCAAAAATCGAAAGATAGCCACTTGCTCGCGTGAGATTTTTTATCGCTTAGCTCAACACTTTTCACCAGCGCAAAACACTCCCTGACCAGAGGCAACGGTTTCGAACAACATCTGCGCTGAAATGACGGCACAGAGAATAATAGTTTCATTTCAATTCAGCTTCAATTTCAAGGAAAGGTGAATTTTCCCGGAAAAAATTAAAGGAAAACAAACTCCGTTTTTATACTACACCGAATATAATTATGACATTACTTCCTCAGAGTTTTCAAAAATGTTTTATCCCGGATATTAAAAATTTTAATCAAATCACGGGATATTTTCAAATTTTAATAAAAATATGTATTTCTTTTTCATGAATTCAAAATAAGAAAAAAATCGTGGCAAAATTAATAAACCATCTGTTCTTGGAATTGATCATATAACGTTACGAAAATTAAGGTTTGAGACTAAATAACTCATTGTAGTTAAATGGCAATGAACTGCAATGAATTATTTAGTCATCGAAATGTGTACAATTAATTACATGCCTTTTATTTTTTTATTAATGCTTTGACAGATATTTATGTCTGCTGTATTTATTCTATATTATTTGAATTAATTGCTTAAAAGAATACCTACTCATTTCAAATCTTTGTCGTTTTTTTGATGTTGTTGTTGTTAATGCCCTCCTGTCAGACCAGGTCCTTGTAGGCTGCGGGATAATATATACAGCACTGCGTCTTAGCCAGGTGCCACCTCAATTACGACCAAGCACCCCCCAAGGGCGACATCTGTGGGGATCGTACCCTCTCTGACATCGTAGAGGGACTTTCCTTTACAGATTTATCCGCCCTAAACACGGAGGTACTTAATGGCTCGCATCGGGATTTGATCCGTGTACCATTAGCACCGAAACCCGACGCGCTTCCACAAGGCTACCACGAATCCTAGTCATTTTATGAAATGATGATAAATATTTCACATCGAGAATTCCGAGACAATCACTCCAGTAATGAATTTTAACAGAGCACGCTTTACAAGAAATAGAAATGATGGATTCGTTTGATGCAATCAAATATTCATTTTTAAAATTAAATAATTCCTCTCAAAATTTCAATTGCAAATATTTTGCGTAAACCAAAAACATAAAATCCCTTTTTCCTCCTTATGTCTGCGAAACACATATACAGCTGTTAAAAGGGATTTTGCAACTTCCGGAGAAAGACACGTGCAAAATTTTTTTTTCTCTCAAGTTTACCATTTAAGTGAAAGACTGTTTTCGAAAAACATAACTTTTGCATGAAAATTAATGGCAATTCCTAAATGCAAAACGGCCAGGTGACGGCCGATTGTTTAGGGAGCTGGCATTCGGTATCTCAGTCCGCGGGTTCGAGTCCCGCTGTTGGCATGGAGCTTTGCAGCATAGATGCTATAAACATGGCGACAAAAATTCGTGAAAGAACGATATTAAATGTTGAAACGTAGTAATTTGCAAACGATTTTGTGAATCGGTTGAATTCATGGAGTTAGAATCGGAAGAATCACCGTCAATCCAAAGCATTGACACTTTTTATTAAATGTTTTAAATGAAATACTGTTATCAAAATTTTAATACCTTGACGTCGGGAGGTGTTAAAAAATGCAGTGCTCGTAAATCTTTTACGAAGTTCGCTCGAACACGCCTAAACGTTTTCAAAATTTGAACAGCTTTTCCTCAAATCCATAGAAGGTGGAGATCTCTTCTGAACAGCACGTTGTAAGGCATCCCAGATATGCTCGATAATGTTAATTTCTGGGGGTTTATGTGGACAATAGAAGTGTCTGAAATCAGAAGAGCCATTTGGTGGCAACTCTGGACGTATAGGACAAAGATTCTGCAAAAAGATGATAGCTCAGAATTATGGTTGTATTTCATGCATAAATCTGGCCGCAATACTCCACCAGTAGCGTAGCGAGCATAACTGGCGCCCGGAGCACGATACCTTTGTGGCGCCCCCCCCCCCAGAAAAACATATAGTAATATAATATATATACCCTATATTGGCGCCCCCGATAAACATATAATAACATAATATATAGACCTTATAATGGCACTCCCCCCGAAAAACATATAGTAACATAATATATAGACCTTATGTTGGTGCCCTCCCCTAAAAACATATAGTAATATAATATATAGACCTTATATTGGCGCCCCCCACAAAATAATACAGTAATATAATATATATACCTTATATTGGCGCCCTCCCCGAAAAACATAGACATCATATTGGGGCCCTCCCCTGAAAAACATATAGTAATATAATATATATAGGGTAGGTGGGGGCAAAGGTTTGCAGTTTTGAGTTTTGGGTTTCTTACGGGCCTCCGTTAGATCCTATCGCCCCAAAAAGTCACTTGTATTGTAGTTGGGTATCCCCTCTACCTTCTATAAAATAATGAATTTTTTCCCGAAATATTTAGTCACCGAATTTTTAATTTTACCAAAAGACCTGTTTGCGAACCTTTGCCCCAATCGGTGGGGCAAAGGTTCGCACTGCAAACCTTTACCCCACTCGTTGGTTTCTTACTGGATAGGCATCGAAAATCACAAATGGAGTTGTCTAAATAATTTTATTTCACGTCTTGTAATCTTTTTAAAGGTGTTACATATATAGAAAATCACAAATTGAACAGGTTAATCTCAATAAATTTTTTCTTAAACTAAAAACTTCAAAATGAAATATCAACTATTAACACAGAAAGTTGAATCTAACAAAGAAATTCACAAAATGAAAAGGGGTTAGTCTCAATAATTTTTTTCTTAAACTAAAGAACTTCCAATTAGAATATCAACTATTAACACTATCGTTATATTATATCTTAGGCTTTACTCATTCTTTTAAAACCCGTAAAAATTAAGCAAATTAAGGGGATGGGGGACATTACAAAGCAATTTTTGAAATTTTTACCTCAGAGATATGAAATTGGGCATAAATATTCATTAAAGTAAAACTATTTCAAACACCTTATAAAATTTTATAAATATTTAAAATTTTATTTTTTATATTTAAAAAATTGCAATTTTTATTATGTTTTTTAAGATGCTCCTTGCGATCCAATTTTTAACCTTATCCTTAATTTTGCATTTAGATTGCTTATACATTTTGATCAGGGTTATGTTTTGATTTGTGCTTTCGTTGAATAATTAATTTTTAGGAAATATTTTTATGCTTGTACTCTGAATTCTCGTGAAATTTTTGTACTTTTCCACGCTTAAGTTAAACTTTGATAATCTGAATGATGTCTAAACCTGAAATGAATACATAACTTTATTTTAATGTATAAGAGGAGTCTTTGTAATAAATTTTATAAAATTTCGTCAAAAATTGTGACGCAAGGAGCATTTCAAGGAGCATTTTTAAGGAGCAAGGAGCATTTTTATAAATTAAGACTTGCAAATCTGGAAATTACTCATTTAGAGTTTTTTTCCCTAACCAGACCTTCGAAGCTTATAATGTCTTGTAACAACATTTAATTCCTTTATCTTGTAAAATAGGTTCAGAGCTATTTTATTTTTGTGTTGTACTCATTTATTTTATTTTTAATTTATGGATTTTCAAGCATTTTACAAAAAATTTTCTTATTGAAAACAGGCAGTTTTTATCGAAAACCATAATTTTTTTTCAAATTACAAAAATGTGAATTCCCATTAATAATAAAAGACGTTGTTAATAAGGATTCCTAATGAAAAGAGGACATGAAACAAATGTTAATAGTTCGAGCGGCAAAGGTTTGCACTGCGAACCTTTACCCCATAACTACTGCAAACCTTTGCCCCATTTCGTGCTGGTTCTGTTTCTGCAGAATGAAAGCCACTATATTTGAGTTAACCCAAAACTTAAGGTAGGATTTGAAAGGTTATTTACCACCCTAACATGCGAAAATAAGCCCAAAACAGTTCGTGAGTTTGAGTGATGCTCAAAATTACTCAAAAGTTGCAAAAAATTACATTAAAAGAGACGAAAATAAACTTACCTCATTTTCTCTGCAAGAGGGGGTCTTAACTCCAACATTTTTTACGAGGCAACTGACTGGAAGTAGAGGAATGCATTGCCTACCCTATTCTTCCTAAAACTCTTCCCGGTCATTTTAAAATGTATGTGCGAACCTTTGCCCCATGCGAACCTTTGCCCCCACCTACCCTACCTTATATTGGCACCCTCCCCGAAAAACATATAGTAAAGACCTTATATTGGCCTCCACCTCGAAAACATATAGTAATATAATATATGGATCTTACACTGGCGCCCCTCTGCGAGTGGCGCCCGGGGTATGGTAGACCCCCTCCCCCCCCCCCCCTTTGCTACGCCACTGTACTCCACAGTACATAGCGACAAGTACTGAAGGTGCGATGTTATTACTATTATGGAGGTTTTCACGGGAATAGACGATTTAAAATTCAAATCAATAGAGAGAGAGGGGATAGGCCACTTTACTGTAAACTATCAGTATAAGAAATTTGGAGAAGTTGGCCAAAAACGGATATCTTGTTCAAATCCAATGCCTGCACTTTAATTTTTTATTTATTTTTTCTTCTTAAGGGGGGAGATCACCTTAAAACGTTAAAAAAAAATCAATTTTTTATTATGATTTAATTTTGAGGAATGGAATGTAAAGAATCTTAGAAAAAAAATGAAGTCGATACTACAATTAGAACCAATTTTATGTCTAAATGTATAAAGCTAATATAAGTAAAGTAATTTAAAGGAACTTTAAACTTTAAATGGCTTTTTCTAAAAAATTTCTATTTTCAAACTTACGAGCACTATTTCTTCAAAACTAATGGTCACAAACTGCTAAAATTTTCTATGCGTGTATATCTAGTATTTTTATACGTTTTCCACCTAAATTTAGGTAAGTATATATTATTAATTTTTTACAGAAATTTTAAAAAAAATTATATTTTAATGTACATTACGATGCATTTACCTGAAAAAATATTTTTATTTAAAATATGGTAATTATTTTAGGTGTAGATTAAAGTACAGTGGAATCTCGCTTAACGAGCACCTCGTATAACGAGTATTTCGCATAACGAGCAAAATAAATCGTAAATAAATGTCTCGCTTAACGAGCAACATTTTTTACGATTTATATATATATATATATATATATTTTACATCAATTGTATACATTGATCGTTGTATTTATTATAAATATATATATATATATATATATATATATGTGTGTGGGGTGTACTGGAACTGAGGAACGACGCCTTCATAGACACTCACAGGGTTTATTTTATCACTACACAAGACACTTAAACATATATAATGAAATTCGGTTTCTTAGCTCCTACTCGAGCAAAGCGATCTCTCCTCCGCGAAAGCGTACTTCCAACTCGCGTATTTCGTCTTCAAACAGGAAGTGGTGGGAGGGCCCTCTAGCGGCTAAAAGTAACTTGCTCCCACATATATATATATATATATATATATATATATATATATATACACTCAAGAGCCAAAACATTATGACCACCCCTACATTTTGCAATGAATTCGCCTGGATGACGTGGAAGGCACGTGATCAGGTGGGAGTGGTATTTAACTGCTGCTGGAGAGTCTGAAGAATCATTCTTTCACTTACTTCTGTGTGTGATGGGAAAGGCTGCGGATCTAAGCGACTTTGATAGAGGGCAGATTGTAATGGCTCGAAGGCTCGGAACAAGTATTTCCGAAACTGCACGACTCGTGGGTTGTTCGCGACTTACAGTTGTTAGTACTTATGCAAAGTGGATGAATGACGGTGAAACCAGCAGTAGACGACATGGTGTTGGACGTCCACACGCTATCAAAGAAAAAGGTCGTCGCAGACTGTCTCGCATGGTGAAGCAAAACCGGAGCCAGACAGTGGCTCAGCTGACAGCCCAATACAATGCAGGGCCAAGTAGAATAGTATCGTAGCACACTGTTCAGCGGACACTGTTGGATATGGGGCTACGCAGCAAACGTCCTACTCGTGTGCCTTTGCTGACCAAGCGTCATCGCCAACTGCGCCTGCGCTGGGCCTGGGAACATCGCGACTGCTCCATGGATCAGTGGGAGAGAGTTGCCTGGTCAGATGAATTACAGTTTGTCATTCATCACGCCGATGGCCGTGTCAGGATACGCCGTCTTCCAGGCGAACTGTTGCTCCCTCAATGTACAGTAGGTCATACACAGGCCGGTGGTGGCGGTATTATGCTTTGGGGGACGTTCTCTTGGGCGTCTCTGGGACCCGTTGTTGTGGTAGAGCAGACCATGAATGCTACAGGGTATCTGAACCTCATTGCGGACCAGTTGCACCCTCACATGGCCTCTGTTTTTCCAGCTGGAAATGGAATATTCCAACAGGACAACGCTCCGTGTCACAAGGCTAAAATTGTGTTGGAGTGGTTCCAGGAACATGATGCCGAATTCCAGTTAATGTCCTGGCCGCCTAACTCACCGGATCTCAATCCGATAGAACACATTTGGGATGTCATGGGACGGCAGCTCAGAGTTCAAAGACCACCAATTCGCAATATTTCGGATTTGCGTGACCGTTGCTTAAACATCTGGTACAATCTGTCTCCGGCCATCTACCAAGGACTTGTGGCATCCATGCCAAGGCGGGTTGAAGCTGTGTTGCGCGCCAAAGGTGGGCCAACTCGTTATTGTCAGGTGGTCATAATGTTTTGGCTCTTGAGTGTATATATATATATATACAGTGGAATCTCGATCTATCGTTTTCGAAGGTACTGACTCAACTAAACGATGGATGCGGGAAAACGATAGATGCGGGATCATACAAAAAAGTATAAACATACCTTAAAGTTTGATATCCCTAAAATATATCTACTCACATACATAAATGCATACATACCCGTAGTGTAACTGAAGATAAAATTTCAAAGTTGTACTGAAATCCAAGATAACAATAATAAAATAAGAAATACACGTAGATACACAGGAATTTTGATTCAAATAAAAGTACTTAACCGTCGTTTGTTTTTTGTCGGTTTTCTCTCCAAGTAAACAATATTTTTTTTTGTGTGTTGCAAATTGCAATCTTTTCGGTATCGGTTATTGTGTGAGAGTATAAAGAAGGGGCAGCCGTGAATCGTTTGTAAGTAGAACCATTCCATTGCACTGGATGGGGTCCGACATAAGACCACCAGGAAGTTCTGCTTCCGGGTGAAACATTCATCGGCCAGTGTAGAACTGCAGTAATCAGAAACTTCTCACACACAGGCCAACAAAAAATCTGACTGTGAGCCATTGCTGATAAGAACAGAAATGTTGAATAGTCGGTGAATTTGGAATGAGTTGCCGAAAATAGGGTACTCCAGGGGCTAAAGAATTAAGGAACACCAACAACGAACAAATAATAGGAGTGGTACAATAAAGCGAAACCAGGCTAAACAAGAGAGAACAAAAATACGATACCGTGCATCTCAAATGGTCTGCTCATTGTTTAATTAGAGCGTCATTCTAGCTCAATCCAGACATTTATATTCAGTTATTATGAAAAAATGATCGATCCGATAAATTAATGTAAAGCTGCGATATTCTGAACGAATATTGCGGGAAAACGATGGATCGAGGAACGATCCATGCGGTCTTTTTTGCTTGTTTTCTATGGAATTTATTCGGGACTGGGTGAAATAAACGATACATACGGGAAAACGATCGATCGATATTCCACTGTATATATATATATGTGTGTGTGTGTGTGATAATAACGGCCCACCATTATATATCTAAAGCGTAATTAAAATTATCCTGTTAATAAAGCACAACCCCTTTTCTAAAATTGCAACATAAAAGTAAAATAAGATAATTTATATTAGCCCTGCAGATCATTATACAGGCATGTGAAGTAGCTGAACTCAATAACATCCCCAGATATGAGTGTAGGAAGTTCATGAGATTCCGAATGTCAGTGTAATGTCAAAAATCTTGAAGTCTCGAACCACTCTGGATTTATGGGTTCTGTAACGTCTAAACCACACTTTACAAGAACTTTATGGCCACTTATCCTGCACCCAGGTCAATAGTTCGCGGTTCTAACAAGCGCGGTATCTAGCAGTAAAGTCCCCGGGCAAAACTTAAGTGGACACGTGAATTCCACGAATCTAAAGAAGCCCATTTAAAATATTAAGTAGTTTAGGCCCTCTGGCGTCAATATCGCCAAACACCCATTTAATATTGCATGAACAGAAGATTTCTGGCTCTTCGTGTGTAACTCTCGTTGCTGTCGGACCTGCTGTCCGATATGATGCAAAATCTGCGGTTCTGAATGCGCCTCAGCAGGGACCGGTGGCGTTGCTATTGTGTGTGTCCAGTTGTCAAGATACCCGTGTTTTGCTGAATAATGTTTGTCTACATTAGAATCCGGAATAAATTAAAATGCGTCGCATCTCTGTTCTGTGTGTCCCTTCAATGCCTTGCATCTCATTGTGGGTTTCTTCCCCGATGTGTCAACAGCTCTCGTGAAATGCTCTTCATCTCCTGACACTCCGGCTACGTCTACAATATGTTTGTCTTTCATCTCCGCTACATAGTGTAAAGTTAAAGTTTATCGTGCGCGTATGCCGAGCGCATCACACACACATTTACAGTGGAATCTCGATCTATCGTTTTTCAAGGGACCGACTCAAACGAACGATAAATGCGGGAAAATGATAGATGCGGAAACATAACAAAGCAATATGATCGTTGGGACTGGATAAAATGAACGACACATACGGAAAAACGATGGATCCGAAAACGATCGATCGAGATTCCACTGTATATATATATATATATATATATATATATATATATATATATATATATATATAGGGTAGGTGGGTAGCAAAGGTTCGGACGTACATTTTAAAATGACCGGGAAGAGTTTAAGAAGAATAGGGTAGGCAGTGCATTCGTATACTTCCAGTCAATTGCCTCGTGAAAGCTGTTGGAGTTACGACCTCCTCTTGCAGAGAAATCGAGATAAGCTTATTTTCGTCATTTTTAATGTAATTTTTTGCATTTTTTGAGTAATTTTGAGCATCACTCAAACTCACGAGCTGTTTTATGTCTATTTTCGCATGTTAGAGTGGTAAATAACCTTTCAAATCCTACCTTAAGTTTTGGATTCACTCAAATACAATGGCGTCCGCATTCTGCCAAAACAGAACCAGCACGAAATGGGGTAAAAGTTTGCGGGAGTCATGGGGTAAGGCCGGGCGCAAGTTAGCTGGGTGAGGTGGAGACGCAGCTGGGTGAGGTGGGGTGGGGTGACTCACCGAGAGATTCTGTGAAACAAAGAAGTGAATACTACACCGGATGTTGGAACGCAGGGTCCGGTGACACAGCTTGAGAGCTCCCGTGAGCTGCGGAGGTTTGTGGTCGTGCCGCAGATTGTCACTAGTGACTACGACCTGCGAGTGAAAAGTTGCGTTGAATGTGAAGTCCACGGTGGAGGAAAAATTAATACAGGCAGTTCGAGGGAGATCAGTACTATACGATACGTCGCATTATGACTAAAATTGTTGATTTGTGAAGAAATAGCCCAAGAAATTGGAATGAAATCTGCTGAGTTTTTATAATAATTTTACTTAAGATTAATTTATTTGAAGTGTACACGGGAAAACGGTTGCTCTTTTCAATTAAATTATTTCTTGAATTAGTTTGCTTACAATGTATTCAATTTGTTCTCATGTAAATTCATCCTTTTGGACTACTACCGATTTCCGCTGCACCTTTTATTTGTTTTAGATAACATTTTATGGACAGCAGATTTTCGGCGAAAACAAAACTGCTTTGTAGGTATATTTCTTTATTTTCTATACAGATGTGTGTCATAGTTAGTATAATAAATGACAAGAATTATTTAGTTGAAAAGATGTAGATTTGTAATTAAAAATAAAATGAACACGTAATCTTGAACTTTAATTTCAACTTCTACAAATATTTTATAATCATGTACAGTAAAATTATAACATTGCTCCATGTTACGTACAGACGATTCGAAATGATGCATTTTCTCGGAATGATTTTATTTACTAGGAACTACCAATTAGTTACGTTCCCCTTCAACATGTTTTTCCGTTCGGAGGTAGGTATTAAAATTTTTCCGAAAGAAACTTTATCTAACCGGAATTTTAAAAGTAACATTAATTTAAATTTAAATGATTCAGAAAAGAAAGGTGTTACAACATTAAAAAATAAGCATTAAAAAATGTATTATATTTATTAAAAAGTATAAATATATAATGCTTTAAAGATTAATTTTTATAGTTTAATTATTATACATTCTCAGCACTTTCCATTCAACACGCAATCTCTCTGCCAAGGAACTGAACCTCCGGGTGAATTAAAGTATTCCGTGAACTTTTGACGAATCCAAAACGCTTAAGATCCACTTCATGCATTGGTTTGATGCAGTGGACGTAATTGATACTGTGGCAAAGCCTATTCGGTGATATCACCTCCAGTTTGCAATACTGCAGAATTTCTCAAATAGTTGTGCAGTAAGCAAGATACTTTTGCAATTTTTACTACAGTGCTTACTTTACATTCAAAAGGTGAACGAAAAATACGAAAACGCTAAGCAAGAATACCAAAAGAGCACTCCACAACTTGCCTATCCCGCGAAATAGTTTACACCATGGGTGTCAAACTCAAAGGCTAACTTGGGCCAAACAAACAAGGTTTAACTATAGGTGAGCCGCAAAAAAATCAATATTAATAGAAACGTATGTTTATTTACCTAATTACAGTATATTCAACATAAATATACGCATTTTGTTTAATAATAGCAGAAAAAGAGTATAATTAAAAAACATTCAGCGAATTCTTCCTATCTTATTATAATTCTGCGTCGGTTATTTTATTATATATTATTGTGTGCCAATATATTGGCCCGGCCGCAAAAATGTTCGTTGCGGGCCGCAAGTTTGACACCCCTGGTTTACACGGTAATAATTTCTATATTTTTCATTAGAAAATTCATTCTTGAGAATGAATTCTCCGTGCGTCTTTCTTTTCTTTAGATAATTGCTTTTCGGAAGCTTTTCACGAAGTAATGTTGAAATTACTTGGTCTTCGAATTCATCGGAATCAGATTACGAACTTAATTATGATTGTATATACATTGCCATCGCGCACATTTTCGTTTAAACACCCTCATTGGCACGCAGTTGGGATAGAACTGCTTCCCAGTTTTCGCCCTCCCTGCGCGCAGTTGATTGAATCCTGCTTCCCTTCTTCACCTCGCCTCACCAAGCTGCGTCTCAACTTGCGCCCGGCCTAAAGGTTCGCACTGCAAACCTTTGCCCCTCATACGAATAACATTTGTTTCATTAGGAATCCTTATTTACAACGTCTTTTAGTTCTTGGTTCCAGTTTACGGTAGGTGTCTAGCGTGCGGGAATTATACGGGAGTTTTTGAAGTCGGGAAAAATGCACGAATTATACGGGAATTTAGCATTTTGACCTACAAATGCGGGAATTTCATTCAACCTTTTTCTTATAATTTTTTAAAATAAGCAAAAATTACTACAAAATAAACGAGAATAAAATGCTCCAATACTCGTATGTGCGGCAAAGGGAAAAGGTTCAAAAATCCATTTTATTTATTTTTGATTTATTTTTATTTTTTATTACAGCCAATATACATTGGAAAAAGTCGTTCTACTATTATTTTAAAGTCAAGCTTGTTTTCATTGTTCCAGTCATTCACCTTTCATTTACAACCCTTTTTACCTGGAATTAAAAAATTCAATAGATCTAGGTAACTAATCCTCCAAAGCCTTGTGGTATAGGTACCTTTATTTTAAATCCCATTATTTCACAAATTATTCTTCCAATTGGGATTTATGTGGGAATTTCATTTACACGAGACTCAGTGGCGTAGCAAAGGGGGGGGGGCAAGGGGGTCTATCATGCCCTGGGCGCCAATGTAAGATCCATATATTATATTACTATATGTTTTCGAGGTGGATGCCAATATAAGGTCTATATATTATATTACTATATGTTTTTCAGGAGAGGGCCCCAATATAAGGTCTATATATTATATTACTATATGTTTTTCGGGCAGGGCGCCAATATAAGGTATATATATTATATTACTATATGTTTTTCGGGCAGGGCGCCAATATAAGGTATATATATTATATTACTATATTATTTTGTGGGGGGCGCCAATATAAGGTCTATATATTATATTACTATATATTTTTAGGGGAGGGCACCAACATAAGGTCTATATATTATGTTACTATATGCTTTTCGGGGGGGGGGGAATGCCAATATAAGGTCTATATATTATGTTATATGTTTATCGAGGGCGCCAATATAGGGTCTATATATTATATTACTATATGTTTTTCAGGGAGGGCGCCACAAAGGTATCGTGCCCCGGGCGCCAGTTATGCTCGCTACGCCACTGACGAGACTATGAAATTGAGATGGTGAACCGGGTGAACAAAAAAGCAAGTTTTCAATGCTTAAAGGAAACTTCAAATTTCACTTGAAAATTATTAATGGACATTCACAATTTTGTAATTTGAAAATAAATTAAGGTTTTTGATAAAAACTGTTTGTTTTTAATTATAATTTTTTTTTATAAAATGCTTGAAAATCTATCAATTAAAAATAAAATAAATTAGTACAACACAAAAAATAACATAGTTCTGAAAAAAGACCTATTTTACAAGATAAAAGTATTAAATGTTGTTACAAGACATTGTAGGCTATGAAGGTGTGGTCAGGGAAATTAGCTCTCCCTCATTAATGGACGAGTTTCGGCTAATTTGCTACCTAGATAGCAAAGGAAAAAAAGAGGGGGGGGGGGATTTTACAAGCCAGTACTGCTAGACACCCTGTTTCATTACCTAGACTAAATGTTGTTTTTTTTTCCTTTTCCGGAGTTTGAATAGTAATAAGATAAGTGATATTTAATAATATTTTATTCACAGAATCAAAAATCAATCAATAAATAGGATTAATGCATCTAGTCAAGTGTACTGAGTCAATTTTTTGCCTACCATAATTTGCTTAATTTTTACGGGTTTTAAAAGACTGAGTAAAGCCTGAGCAGTGGCGCACCCAGGATTTTTTCTTGGGGGGGGGGGCGGGACGAGATGAATGAATAAAAATATTTATAATGCAAAATCAATATTTCTACTTCTTTGTGGGGGGCAGGTCCCCCCCCCTCCCCTGGGTGCGCCACTGAGCCTAAGATATGATATAACGATAGTGTTAATAGTTGATATTTTAATTGGAAGTTCTTTAGTTTAAGAAAAAAATTATTGAGATTTATCCCGTTCAATTTGTGATTTTCTATATATATAACACGTTTAGAAAGATTACAAAATGTAAAATAAAATTATTTAGACAACTCTATTTGTGATTTTCTATGCCTATCCAGTTAGAAACCAACGATTGGGGCAAAGGTTAGCAAACAGGTGTTTTGGTAAAATTAAAAATTCGGTGCCTAAACCTTTCGGGAAAAAATTCATTATTTTATAGTAGGTAGAGGAGATACCCAACTACAATACAAGTGGCTTTTTGGGGCGATAGGGTCGAAAGGAGGCCCGTAAAATACCAAAAACTCAAAACTGCAAACCTTTGCCCCCACTTACCCTATATATATATATATATATATTCATTCTTGGTCCCGTATTCTTGGGATACATGCTATCCCACCCCGTAAGGAAAAGGTTACTAAATAAATTTCAGATCGTTGATGAATGGATACACAATTCTCTTTATTTCTTACCTCATGTCTAGTTCAGACAAAGGAAAGTGACTGATATATAAAGTTTATTATTATTATTATTACTATAAAACACGTACATCACTTTGAGGGAAGAAATGGGTGAAAATAGATTCAAATTCACGCGGCGAACATTTTCGAAGAAAACAAAATTTCCGAACTCTGTGCTATGTACAAAACGCTCTTTATTTTTCAATAAGAAAAAGTTTCCAAAAGAGCGATAATCAATTTATTTTGGTAACCCCCTTACTTCTGAGTCCGGCGCGGAAGTAACGTATAGAGAGCTCTCCAGGTGGTTCGCAGCTCAGGTTCCGGAGGCCAAGGCGATTTTGAATTAATTCAATATGGCGTCTGACCGACTGTTTTATTTTTCTTCCGTCTGAGTAGACGCTTTCTCTGAATGTAATGCTTGCTCAGTGAAAGAGCTTTAACTTTCCCCAATTAAAGCGCAAGAAATTCTTTACATTTCCATCCGATACATTTTTCGTGAAATCTGTAACACGTCGTTTATTTAACTAGCTGAAAACCTGCACTTCGTTACGGAGTACATCAAAATAAATACAACCGTCAATCTATGCAATTAATGCCAAAAATATGTATATATATATATTTATAATAAATACAACGGTCAATGTATGCAATTGTGTAAAGAAAACGACAAAATAATGTAGAAGAAAATATTCAAATTAAATCTAATAGAACACATTAAAGAAAATATAGTACAGTTAATATAGTACAGTTTGAGGAACATTTCTTTTACTTTCAAAAAATGTTTTTCGTCAATTTATTCCGTTGTCATGCACGTGACGCAAAATTAGTTTAAAGTATCACAAAGAGAAAAGAAACCACGTAGTAATCATCATTTAATAAGTTAAATTGTAAAAATGAATCTTTAAAAATTTACCAAAAATCAGAAAATGGAGATAAAGATTCGAAAAAGATTTCATTTTAAAGGAATTTTTAGGATCATTCTCGCGATGTAAATTTTATAATCCTCAGATTATTATCTTAAATGCAAACTTTAAAAAAATATTACAAAAACAGATTAAAAATTTAACTTTAAAAAAAATCTAAGAAGAATTTTCCAAAAACCTTTCTTAGTGCACCCTATCTTCTTATAGTGTGCACTATAAGAAGAATCGCCATGCAAAATTTCAGTCCAGCGGTTTGGTCTCAGTCAGTCAGTTACAGAACTGTTATATAGATATGTAAGTGCTTTGCGTGGTCTTGACTGTGCGTAACCAAGTGTACGGCTAAAAAAAATTGCTTATTTAGTCTGGAAGAAACTTTTTTTTTTTAAGAGCATAAGAACAAATGATGAAGTTTACGATGCATTTAAAAAAAGTGCGTGACTTCCAAGACTCTGAAGCGAGCGTTTTTACTAAAATTTCTTACTGCGTTAATTAAGCTGCTGGTATTTTTTTAATGGGCGAGATTTTAATTCGTAGAAATGAAATTTCGCCTATAAAAGAAAAATAAAGTATGTCAGTAAATGAAAGATTAAAGTATGCAGTGTGATATACCTTCATAAAATGATATACAGAGGCTGTTCACACATTTTTTAGACGATGTATATTGTATTCGCAAAACTAAATTACATAAAATTCTTGTGTTTTAAATGTTCTATTTGACATCCCTTATTCTGAACTATCTTTCGACACCGCAATTTCCAGGATAATAATGCCTTTTGAAGTGTCAGAAGAGGTATTCTATCCCATTCCTCCTGAACAGCTTTCCAGAGTCTGTAAGGGTTTTGGGACGACGTTTGGATAATGCAGATATTAAAAGTCCGAAAGCACAAAAATCCATAGGTGATACATCGGGAGATTTAGTAGGGATATCAGTGAAGGGTATGGCCATGATACCAGTTTTTTGTTCCATTTCATTTATGAAATTTTCAGCGGATTTTGATGTGTGACTGCTAGCTTTGTCCTGATGGAGTCTCACAGATTGATGGCACTGTGGGTAAAGCGATGGTATTTCATTCAGGAAAATTGGCGATAAAATATGTTCCTGATAGTATTTGGAGTTAATCTTGACATTTTTTTCCCACTCTCTTTATTTTTAACTTGCCATTATAAGAAAAACCAGCAACAATCATGAATCCCATAGAAAAAACTTTCTTTCGTTTCTTTGAACCATGTACTTAATTTTTTTCTCCCCTTTTATGATAATTAATGGCTCTTTTTTTGTTGCAATCATTTAAATACACCCATGATTCATCTATTGTGACAATTGTTTTCCATTTTTCTTTGGATAAGTGTTTCTCATATAGAATTCTGCAGCGTGTCCTGCGTTCAGCGATATAATTTGGAAGAAGACGATGCACATTGCGTTTTTTCGCTTTCTTAAGATTTAAATCAACGTTTGTCATTTTGTTTACAGTGGACACCGAGCATTTTAATGATTTTGCAACTGTCCTTTGACTATGGGGATTTTCTTTTAACATTAAACAACGTACCTTTGCAATAGTCGAAGATGTCCGTTTTTTCCTTGGATACTTGTTTGGAATTTTTGTCCCACTTGAGGCTCCAATTTGACGTTTCTTTCCTTTCTTGTTGACGATATTACTTATCGACGCTTTAGATATCACAAAACCATGACTCTCACATCGTTTTTGGATAACGGAGTATGCATATTTCTCTTCGGAAAGAGCATAAATGTAGCCTTCGAACCACTGCTTTGTTAAAAACGCCATTTTGAATAAAAACAAAACTTTCAAGCCGCAGACGATAATTTTGACTTTTAAAAGCATAGTACAATTGCAATTATTTCTTTTGCAGCAAACGATTTTTTATTACCGCTTACCAAAATCGTCTAAAAAATGTGCGAACAGCCTGTATATATATATTTATATATATATATATATATGTGTGTGTGTGTATGTGTGAGTGTGTGTGTATACACACAGTGAAACCTGTCAAGCCGGCCATCTCTCTAAACGGCCATATTTTGTTCAGAACTGATTCAAAACTCCATAGAGCCATTGTTATGGAAGAGAGATCTCTTTTTGACGGCCACCCCTCGAAACGGACATTTCTTCTTCGGCATCTTTACGAGCTACCATAGAGAAGTTTCACGATATATATCTCTCTCTCTTAGTGGCGTAGCGAGGGAGGGGCGCGCAAGGGGGGGGGGTCTATCATCTATCATGCCCCAAATGTCAAAAATATAAAGAGAAAAAAAAATAATAACAGTGAAAACACCCTTTTTATGACGCAAAATACCTGTAAATCATCTTTTCGAGTACAAAATTTAGAAATTCTGAGCTACGAAGCATAATTATTTTCAATAAGATTTATTTGATATACAGTTAAGTTTATAAAACTTAAATTTCAAAGAAATACGATCATTAGAAATGCGCCTGGAGCAATTTGAATATTCGTATGACGTGAAAATTTTAATTTTATTGAATTGTGAAACTACGGACGAGTAGGAATGTGTCGCAAAAAGAATTTTTTATTTCTGCGATTACTTTCCTAGTTATAGGCATTTGTATTTAATTTAGATATTATGTGGTAACTTTAAATGTGTTTTTCCCAAAATAAAAATTTTCATGTCATACGAATATTCAAACAGCTCCAGGTGCATTTCTAATGATCAATGCGTTGAAATTTAAGTTTTATATACTTAACTGTATATCAAATAAATCTTATTGAAAACAATTATGCTTCGTAGCTCAGAATTTCTACATTTTGTACTCGAAAAGATGATTTGCAGGTATTTTGCGTCATGAAAAGGGTGTTTTCACTGTTATTATTTTTTATCTCTTTATATTTTTAATGAATGCTTAAAATAAGCAATAAGTTTCATTGTCAGTTTGTATAAGGTATCCCGTAAATAAAAATTACCATTATATGCGAAAGAAATGCGCATGGAACATTTTCAATTAGGCCAATTTTTGATATAATTAATAATTCATAATTCATAAATTATTAATATTTCATCATTAAATTTTAACCACTTTTACATATCTATGGCACTAATCCCATATTCAAATTTCAAACAAATCCATTCAAAACAAAAAAAGTTAGGCTTGAAGGTCCACTGTCCCCTTAAAGCAATATCAAAGATTAAATGTAAAATTTTAGCAATGTTAATTATTCTAACAATCGGATAATTATATATTTAATTAGAAGAAAACAACAATTTATTTATCTACAGTGGCTCCCAAAAGTGTTCGTACACTTACGATTTTCAATGAAATAGGGGTCTATCCACTCATTAAAATGAATCTATGGTACTAATCACGTATTCAAATTTCAAACAAATCCATTCAAAACAAAAAAAGTTAGGTTTGGAAGTCCCCTGCCACCTTAAAAAGACCCGGCCCGCTGTCGTCGGTTTATTCAAAGTTGCAGAACATGACTTTTGTCATCATATAGGCCTACATCTACCAGCCACATGCATGCTCGATACAAAACTTATCTCAAGCCGCTCTGTTCACGAGAAGAAAGAAAGATAAACAATTCCACCATTTTCCCCCAAACAATTTTCGTCATTCCCGGGCCATATGCACCATAGCTCGTTAAGTGCAAGCCTCCGCATTAATCAACCAGAACCGAAACGAAATAAATCCTACGTTTGAAGTGTTCTCCCACAAAACATCGTACGATACTTGCAGATGGGTTTTTTTTTTTTTTTTTACACATTCTGTTTGGACATTTATATAAATAAGCCTTGCTCAGCGTCCTCGCGTCCTGTTTACAGAAACTTGTTATGGTAGCTGCATCCACATTAACAAGTCGTCACACACCCATAAAGTTCTCACCCACCTCGATATTAGAGCGAAAAACCATCTGCGTTCGGGTTTCATCAGAGGAGAGACGCCAGATTTCCTAATTATAGCTAGTTGTACAGTTTGAGATCGCTTTGTTCTGACGGTTTCTATAACGCTTTTTTTTATTGTCCGAGACCCTGGGTAAAATTGATTCACGCAGGATGTGTGAATAGAAATTTCATTAGCATTTTAATTGAAACAACAAAAAAAAAAAATCGGAATTCTAAACTGATGGTCTTACGGGGGTGCAGTTGAGTACTCAGAGGGGGCTGGAAATTCCTAGAGAAAAAATAAGCACGAGAAAATTTAAAAACCATGGTTTCCAACAATGTTTACCGCCAAAATCAAGTTGTGGCATGAACAATTTGAAAAACCGTTTTAAATAGCTCCGTGCAAACAGGGCCGCCCAGACGGGGGGGGGGGGGGGGGCAACTGGGGCACTTTGCCCCAGGCCCCCAACTGCCGTGGGCCCCCGAAAATTAAAAAAAAAAATTATTTATTAGATTTCCCCCGAAAGAAAATTCTGAAACTTGCACCGTACTTCAAAATTCAAAATAATCTCCTGAAAAAAGGGGGCCTCCTAAAATAAAAAGAATTGTTCGATTAATTAGATTTCTCCCACTCCAAAATAGTCTTCTGAAAAATACGCGATTTAGTTTTGATGAAATATATAACTGTTTAGTCCTAACTGCTATAAAATTACATTCTTTCTAATAAATTGAAGACAGTACTAACTACTAAAATCGATAGTAAAAAAGATATCTCAGTTGATAATCTAAATATCTGCTGAATTACTAAGTTGTTAGATGTAATTAAACTCTAGTTCTTTTTTTTTTAAATAAACATATTGTCATATTTATTGGAGAATATAACAAGAGTGCAATGAAATATAATAATTGTGTTAATTATTCATGTAATAAAATTTTAAGTATGAGTAACTTAATTTGAATGTATGTTTTCGTTTCTTTCGATTTTTTATTTTTCTTGGGGCCCCCAACAGATTTTTGCCCCAGGTCCCGTAAAGTCTCTGGGCGGCCCTGCGTGCAAAAATGACATACGTAGACACAGTTTCAAAAAATGGAATAATATAACCTAGTATTTAAAACTTATTAAAAATATCTGCAACGCTTTCGGTCACATAACATGCGCTGGTATAATTTTCTACCTTACGGTCTTTAAAAACTTATTTAACCCTTCAGCATTTTCATAATTTTGAATGGTTTGTTTTTACATGTAAGGTTTGGATGTTCTAAGCAGTTTCTATTGATAGCTACATCCTTTCTAATGCAGGTCTGATCTTCTTACCTTTGTATTCCTTTGCATTCATTTTTGATCGTGATTCCAACAGAGGATACTTCTATTTGTTGCACTCTGTGCACATCGCGCCTAGTCATGTAAGAAAATAATCCTTATTTTATTTTTGGTTATTTCGCTGAAATAATTCTAAGCATTTGCAAAGTTGATTTTCTATGATTATAAATGATATAAATTCATGATTATAAATTTAAAAAGGCTAATCAAATAAATGTCCTGAAGTTTTAAATACTAAATAATTATTAATAATTTTGTTCCCGATGTTAAAAGTAATTTTACTTTTCGTAGCATAGTTCCTGTGCTACGAAAAAAAATAAAGGAGTCATACTTTTGTCCGCAGTGCATGATGCTGTAACAGTTTTTGACGATTCTGGTAAACCAGCGATTATACTGGATTACATCACGACAAAAGCAGGAGTTGATGTCGTGGATCAAATGTGCAGCTATTACACGGTATCCCGCATATACCAAAGATTGACTCTCTCGTTGTTTTTTAGATTTTTGGACATAATAGTAATCCATTCGCAAGCAGGCCCTGATTTTCCATTAGGCCCGGGCCTAGGGGCCCCCGAATGTTGGGGGGGCCCCAAAATTTTAATTTAAAACAAAAAAAAGAAAAAATTCCCAATTCAAATTTTGTATTCTGCCTTTTTTAATAGCATTTTTTAAAAATATATTCTTTAAAATTTGATTTATTGATTGGTTCATCATATGTATAGTTATATGTATAGTTCATCATATGTATGTTATAGTGTATATAAAAGATTAATAAGTTTTTCTGGTTGCATTGTAATAGTATTTTAATGATGAAGTTAATATGTTGTATTGCTTTTTGCTATTTGATAATGTTCTAGGCTTCTTCGTTTCAAATAGCCAATTCTTGGTAAAATGGTACTTTCACAATGATTCATGATTATTTTTTGTGTGTGTCAATTTTGGAAATTTTACGCCCACATCAGTGTTAGGGGGCCCCCATCCCGAGTTGTGAATTTTCTAAATCGGGTCCTGTTCGCAAGTCCTTTAGATCCAATAAACCGAACAGTTTTGAAAGAAGGCGATTGTATCTGCCTTTAGAACGTCTCGAAAGCCACTTGAAGACCCCGGCAAATAATCTGTCTCTTCCTCCAGACATAACTGGATTCTTACTAAAATATAAAGTGGAAACTTCCCGAGAAGCAGAACCAGAGGTGTCGGCAAGAAAAAAAAAAAGAGGAAAGTGCGTAATATATATGCGGACGACTAAATAATGTAACTACCACGATAAAGTTTGATAAATGCAATAGTTTTTCAGGCAAGGCGCATTGCAAAATCCGTACTATATGTTTGCGATGTGAAGAAATTGAAGAGAACTGAAGAAATTATTTGTGTTTTAAAAATAAATTTTAACTAGTTGGTACCCTAGATAGTAAATAAATGTACTAATGCACAAATTATACTCAACACATCCTTTCCAAATGTAGAAAATCATAAAAATGTGCAGAAAAAAATTAATGTGTTTAAGCAGCCCGTGCTTAGTATCTAAAGCCAGATTTAAAAATGTCACTGAGCATGTGCAGAAAGCATTTTTTTAAATTGTAAATTATCGCTAATTAAACAATTTCTATCAGGTTTAATCTTATACACTGAAGTGCCACTGAATTAGGGATACCTACCTAGTAACGAGTTGGGCCTCCTCTGGCCTTGATAACGGCTGCCACACGACGAGGCATAGATTCAACAAGTTTCTGGAAACGTTCCACGGGAATGGCTTGCCAAATATTGGCTAAAGCTGTCCATAATTCAGTAAGGTTCTTTGGTGCTGTGTGATGGCCTTTCACGCCTTGTTCCAAAACATCCCAAAGATGCTCAATAGGATTTAAGTCTGGGCGTCTAGGTGGCCAATTCATGACAGAGAAGTCAGAGGAATGCTCATCCAACCAGCCAGTAGCCAACCGGGACTTGTGAGAGGTACAGTCGTCTTGCTGGAAAACTCCATTACCGTGCGCATAACAGAACACCATAAACGGATGGAGGTGATCACCCAGCAACTCTACGTACCGAATTGCATTGAGGGAGGTTGGTACACGCACCAAAGATCCCAAACTGTGCCACGAAAAAACACCCCAGACCATGATTGAGCCACCATGACCTTGCACAGTTCCAGCCAGGCATGCAGGATCCATGACTTCATGAGCCTGACGCCATATTATCAGCCTCCCGTCGGCGTTAAGTAGTCGGAATCGAGACTCATCACTCCATGCTACTCGTTTCCAGTCCTCTACACTCCAGTCTGTGTGCTCTCTTGCCCAGGCAAGACGTGCAGCCCGATGGCGAGTATAGAGCAATGGTACTCTCGTAGGTCGACGGCTCCCGAAACCCATACGGTGAAGCGAGCGTTGCACAGTCCGTTTACTGACTGTACGACTGGCACCGTCATTAAACTGGGTGGTAATTTGAGCTAATGTTTGGCTTCGCTGGCTACGTACAATACGCCTGAGCCGTCTCTCACCACGCACTGTCAAGGCTAATTGTCCTTTGCAGTTTGCCCGATCGCTAGTTTTTTTTTCCACCATCCATGTATTCTTGGTATACTCTTGACACTGTCGACCTTGAAAATCCTAGCTGTGTGACGATTTCGGAAATTGAATGGCCCATGCGTCGCGCACCTACGATTTGTCCGCGATCGAAGGCGTCTAAATCAGGCAGTTTACCCATACTGGCAATTCCAACAACTAATTCAGAACAACTACAGTACGCGCTATATATGCAGTTACCACAGCGTCCTCACTTGCGCATACATGATGCGCAGCGCTACACAATTTGCATAGGCTTTGCTATCCCAAATTCAGTGGCACTTCAGTGTATTTCACAAACATAATTATCATAAAAATGGCAGAGAGAGATCTAGAGACTCCTCGGAATAAATGTGTTTATCAATAAAACATGTCACTGAGCATGCTTTCAAACAGTGAGTTACTAAAGACATGCGCAGAAATCAATTTTTAATTGTAAATTATCGCTAATTAATAGAAATTGTGGTTACAAAAACCAAATTTGACAAATCTACAGATTACAGTCTTTCGTTTAAGACCAAAATGAAGTAAATTGATGCAGTAATTTGCTCTCACGGACTGCCCAAAACGTCGGCTTAGCAACTTAAATATATAGATTTTTTATGAAAATTTCTTCTTATCTATTTTTGGCCTTTAATTATAAATAATCTCAATAGTATCAACATTTTATATTTTGTCATAAAATGCATAATTATCATTTCCAATTTGAAAAAAAAAAAAGTTATTTACAAAAGGAATAATCAAGGTTTAAAGAGACGTTGCACTTTATACAACGCGCGCCTGGTGGTGTTACCAAAAATTGGCGCGCCCGCTGAAGGGTTAAAAATGTTATCTGGATATTGAAAGGAGTTCATAGCAGATGTATCATCCAAAGTACAAAATCCGCACGCCGGAATGTTTGTCCGTAACGAAACGCTTCGTACAGTACTTCCTTTTGCAAAATGTTTCAAGAAAAGGGGAAACGTTTAGCAAAAAATAAATAAATAATTGATTATCAGATTATCAGAGAAGATGGATCATCAGAGAAGATTGAATGTACGACGAGAGAGTACTTTGCATCGTCAGCCACACGTACGTACATATTACGGCGAACGAGAGGTAAAGGAACAAATTCGGCGCTCGGTTCATAACTTGGTTAGCCGTCCGCATTAATAAACAGAATGCTTGTGCACTTTTGTGTAATGAATTGTTATTTTTCTAGCTTTAATGTGCAACGGCGGCTCCAACGGGGTAGTAAGGGCAATTCTCCCGAACACTTCACCGAAGATTTTTAAGTATATCAGGGTCCAGGAAGCCGCAACCAGGAGGTGGGAAAAAAGAGTCCCTATTTTTGTTTCCCAGTGGAGAAAAGTGAAATCGGACCCGGACAGGTAAAGATGGCGCCGGGTCAAGCTAATACCACAGTGTTGTGCTAAAGAGTTTAAGGGGAAACTATTATGTTATGTCTAACAGAGAAAGGGATGAATTTTACGACTATATTCCATCCCATCTTATCAATCTTTCTTTTTAAAAAAAAGAAAAAAAAAAGAAAGAACTTCGTGCCTTTTGAGGGTTTAAGTGGCTTTTTTGGAAAAATGAAAGGAAAGCGAAGAGTGTAAACTGATTCTTAAAACCGGTGGATTGATTCTTTAAAGCGAAAAACTACCACTAACTTTGTGAAGAAAAGTCATAAAAAATGAGCTCCTGATGTATGGACATTTCTAATAGAATTTGCCGGGAAAATGTCACAGTTTTACGGCATTGGTTATTCGACTTTTACGGCAAGATTTTCTATATATATTTATGCATGTTTCTCTGTCTCTATCATTTTCTATCACTATATCTATCTATCCAAATATATATGTATATATATATGTATATATATATATATATATGTATATATATATATATATATATATATATGTATATATATATATGTATATATATATATATATATATATATATATATATATATATATATATATATATATATATATATATATATATATATATGTGTGTGTGTGTGTATAAGTATATATATATGTATATATATATGTATATATATATATATATATATATATATATATGTGTGTGTGTGTATAGGTATATATATATGTATATATATGTATATATATATATATATATATATATATATATATATATATATGTATATATATATATATATATATGTATATATATGTATATATATATATATATATATGTATATATATATATATGTATATATATATATGTATATATATATATATATATATATATATATATATATATATATATATATATATATATATGTGTGTGTGTGTGTGTATAAGTATATATATATATTTGTATATATATATATGTATATATATATATATATATATATATATATCTAATCTAAAAAAAAGTAACTGGCGCTGGCGCTGCCGTTGCCGGCAACGCCGCTGTCAAAGCTTGTCACGCTATCTCCTCCGAAACCGCTGGGGGTATGGGGTCGAGACCGATACCAATAGATGCAGAAAAATATGGGGAACAAAGTTAGACATGTCTCATATTCGTCGGACTTTAAGATTTTTTTTATTTTATGTTTTGTGGGAAAATATTGACTTTTTCATGTTCAGATTACGATAACTCGCCAAAAAAGGATCGTAGAATTTTTTTTTTTTTTTTACAATCTAAGACTACATACATTTCTCCTTCAAACAAGACCTCATTTGTTTAAAAATAATTTAAAACAGACTGATATTTTTATTAAAATTGAAAACCCACTTTTTGGAAAAATTTATGCGTTTCGAGATATATAAATTCGATGCTCTCAGACTTATTATGTTACAAAGAAAATATTTATATCAACTGGAAGATGAAAGCTTTCTCATTCATATAAACTTCATTTCAAGTCTCTATCTTAAAATTTCGATTTTTAATTGAATTTTAAAGAAATACTTCAAAAGAATCTTCTCATTCGCTTCCTTTGCAGAAGGACATGAAAGAAGATCCAATTTTTCACCCATAGGCGGGCTTGATCCATTTCGCCGGGAGGGGGGGGGAAGCTTCAACTGTAAACAAATGAATGACTCAATCGCTGTAAACAACTATTGAGTCATTCATTCACTTGATTCACCAGAGGAGCGAGCGTAGCGAGCCTAGGGGCGAAGCCCCTAGTATATATATATATATATATATATATATATATATAAACTTAATTTTCCTTTTTTTTTCTTCCTTTTTTTTCCAAATTTTATTAAGTTCTATTAATTTGAACACCATTGTCTAAAATTGTCTAAAGCAGCGGTTCTGAACCTTTTTAGACTCACGACTCCAATAAACGTAAGAAAAATAAAGTAAACACTTCGCCCTCCCCCTCTCGTCACCCCCAGACCAACTCTCAAACCACCCTCTTTTCCCCCTCGTATCGAATTTGACTGGTTGTGGTGAAGGGGCTGTATCCACATTTAAGAGGTGAGCTTAGGGGCACAAAAATCATTAAAAAATTAATTTTAAAAGAACTAATTGAGCACCAAATTTCGTTTTTCCTGTTTTAAGTTTCTCGGGTCCTAAACATTAACTATGCCGAATTTGGTCCTTGTGGGTGAAACAGTCTATGATTCTATAGCGGACAAACAAAGAGACAAGCTCTTATATACACTCAAGAGCCAAAACATTATGACCATCCCTACATTTTGCAATGAATTCGCCTGGATGACGTGGAAGGCACATGATCAGGTGGAAGTGGTATATAACTGCTGCTGGAGAGTCTGAAGAATCATTCTTTCACTTTTTTCTGTGTGTGATGGGAAAGGCTGCGGATCTAAGCGACTTTGATAGAGGGCAGATTGTAATGGCTCGAAGGCTCGGAACAAGTATTTCCGAAACTGCACGAATCGTGGGTTGTTCGCGACTTACAGTTGTTAGTACTTATGCAAAGTGGATGAATGACGGTGAAACCAGCAGTAGACGACATGGTGTTGGACGTCCACACGCTATCAAAGAAAAAGGTCGTCGGAGACTGTCTCGCATGGAGCCAGACAGTGGCTCAGCTGACAGCCCAATACAATGCAGGGCCAAGTAGAATAGTATCGCAGCACACTGTTCAGCGGACACTGTTGGATATGGGGCTACGCAGCAAACGTCCCACTCGTGTGCCTTTGCTGTCCAAGCGTCATCGCCAACTGCGCCTGCGCTGGGCCCGGGAACATCGCGACTGGTCCATGGATCAGTGGGAGAAAGTTGCCTGGTCAGATGAATCACGGTTTGTCATTCATCACGCCGATGGCCGTGTCAGGATACGCCGTCTTCCAGGCGAACTGTTGCTCCCTCAATGTACAGTAGGTCATACACAGGCCGGTGGTGGCGGTATTATGCTTTGGGGAACGTTCTCTTGGGCGTCTCTGGGACCCGTGGTTGTGGTAGAGCGGACCATGAATGCTACAGGGTATCTGAACATCATTGCGGACCAGTTGCACCCTTACACGGCCTGTGTTTTTCGAGCTGGAAATGGAATGTTTCAACAGGACAACGCCCCGTGTCACAAGGCTAAAATTGTGTTGGAGTGGTTCCAGGAACATGATGCTGAATTCCAGTTAATGTCCTGGCGCCTAACTCACCGGATCTCAATCCGATAGAACACATTTGGGATGTCATGGGACGGCAGCTCAGAGTTCAAAGACCACCAGTTCGCAATATCTCGGATTTGCGTGACCGTTGCTTAAATATCTGGTACAATCTGTCTCCGGCCATCTACCAAGGACTTGTGGCATCCATGCCAAGGCGGGTTGAAGCTGTGTTGCGCGCCAAAGGTGGGCCAACTCGTTATTGACAGGTGGTCATAATGTTTTGGCCCTATATATATATATATATATATATATATATATATATACAGTGGACGCTCGTTAATTCGAACTCAAAGGTTCTCGGAAAAACCGGTTATCCGATGTTAAGAGAAAATATATAACTTTAAAAGTGTATCACTGAAGAAAAAAAATCTCCTAGTATGTCTAACCCCAGAAAATATATTATACTATGTGATCTAAAATTAACATATTAAAAAGCAATACAGACTTGCCTTAATCATAAAATGAAGCAGAAGATATGCAGTAGAAAGTAAACTTTAATTAAAAATACGAATTAAACTTTGGTAAAGTGGATGTTTGGTTTTGTTTATGGTGTCTACATTATTCAGCCAACTTCTCGATTTGAAGTAACCATTTCAATTCATTTTCAGAGGAAGGTTCCATCTGAATAAATACTTTCAGAGTTTTAATAGAGTCCATTATGGCTTTGTCCATTGTGGTCGCATTAAAAATATCTTTCGGCAGGTAAGTAGAGAAAAACCCTGGCAGTTTCCTACCGTAATTTGTGCATACGTCTTCGTTTACATCAGAGCTTTGACCACATACAGTTTGATAAGAAATATTGTGCCTTGACTTAAATCGAGAAAGCCATCCATCACTGCATTTAAAATCTGCAATACCCATTCGACTTGCCAATTCATCAGCCTTCGTCAGCACTAGGGGTCCATTTATCGGAAAATTTCGAGATCTAACATCCTGGAACCATAGCAGTAGAGCTTTTTCTAGATCTTCTTGGGATGCATTTCTCATGCGTTTCCTTCCTCTAGCAAATTTTGATTTTTCCCATGAATCTAAAATTGTCTCCTTGTTTTTCAAATAAGTTGACAAGATATTTTTTTAAACTTCCGTAGTCAGCTACTAACTTTGTTTTACATTCGCCATTCTCTACTCTCTTTAAAATTTCTACCCTTGTCTCCAAAATTAGGGTTTTGTACTTTCCACGCGTAGACATCCTGAATTTTTACACTTTCACATCACACACTGAAGAAGAAAAACTGGTTCACATTAACTTGTCTGCACTACAGGCATAACTGACGCAGCTCCCTAGAATCTGTAGTAAAGACTGGTTTTTCTGAAATTCTAAGAAAATCGATACAAATAACGGAAAATCGTTTTGTCCGTTAAGCACTGATAAGGACAATAGCCACTAACGTTTAGCGGAAATGCAATAGTCTAGGAATGCAGGCATGTTCCTCTTTACACAGAAAAAAAATACAGGTGATTTTGACACACAAAATAATAAATACAGCGTGTATTTTCTCCGTTAATTGAGGAAAAAGAAATTTTTTTTGTCAAATTTTTAGTTCGAATTAACCGAAGTGATAAAAATTTAGTTCGAATTAATGAGATATTTTTAACATTAATTCCAATAGAAGTTTTTTGGGGCTTTTGGATTAGTTCGAATTATCCGAAAGTTCGAATTAACCGAGTTCGAATTAACGAGCGTCTACTGTATATATATACAGTTCCGTAACTGACTGACAGATAACACACAGACCAAAACCGTTGAACCTAAAGGGCTGACATTTTGTATGGTGATTCTTCTTATAGTGTAGGGGTGCATTAAGAAAGATTTAAAACAAATTCTTGGATTTTTTTAAATAAAATTTTTAAGCTTTTTTTGTAACATTCTTTTAAGTTTGCATTTAAAATAATAATCCTAGGGTTATAAAATTTATATCACAAGAAAGATCCAAAAAAATTCCTTTAAAATGAAATTTCTTTCGAATCTTTACCTCCCTTTTCTGATTTTTGGTGAATTTTTAAAAATTTATTTTTAGAATTTAACTTATTAAATGCTGATCACGTGGTTTCTTTTCTTTTTGTGATACGTTAAATAAGTTTTTCGTCACGTGCATGACAACGAAATAAATTGACAAAAAAAATAAATATTGAAACACGGTAAAAGATAAAATTTAATCACTAGACTCATTGAGATGGAAGTTTTTTAAGAATTTTATTCAAATCAGTATGTTTTATGGATATTAAACATACAAATTAATTGCATACATTGATCGTTGTATTTAATTTGAATATTTTCTCCTACGTTATTTTGTCTATAAAAATATCCGTTACGAATCTTTTTAATAAACATATATTTTTTTGGCATTAATTGCATACATTGACCGTTGTGTTTAATTTGAATAGTGGCGAAGCAAAGGTATTCAGCCAGTTATAAATTAAATTTATAATGAAATATGTTAACTATATATATATATTTTTTACTCATTAACTATTTTTAAATGTTAGGTATATTTTTGTGTGGCCCAAAACAATTCGTCTTCTTTCAATGTGGCCCTAGGAAGTTAAAAGGTTGGACACCCCTGCTCAATACAGTGGGATGAAACACAGTGGACACCTTGGAATTTGAAATGCAGGGAATTCACGACTAACACTTGTACAAAACGTAGTTTTGGTAACATGATATAAACAGTGAGTCAAATAAGTACTTCTTCAGAGGGGATGATAATGTGTGAAACGAACACTGTTACTTCGACCTTTCATGAAAAGGGGGGTTTCTAAGTGTGGAACGCTGCTACAGATCAGGCTTCGACATGATATTAGTCGATCGCGAGCCATAATTTCATAAATATATGGACTGTCTTAGAGTGAACATCTTCCATAAAAAATGAGAACTAGTCGATCGCCGAATAAAAAATCATAGAAGTCGATCGCCGAATAAAAAATCATAGAAGTCGATCGCCAACTAAAAAAGGGTTGGGCAGCCCCAAGTTGGTCAAGGCGAAAATTTCCCCAAAATTTGGTATATAAAGTACTTTTTTTTTTCTTTCTGCTAGTTACAGCTGTATCAAATGTTGATAATTAAGGGGACAGTGGACTTTAAAAATTGTGAAATTTGTCCAAAAATTCGATTTTTTTTGTATTTTATTGAATTGGGATTTTTTTTAATTTTATTGAATTGCGGACGAGTAGGAATGTGTCGCAAAAAGAATTTTTAATTTCTGCAATTACTTTCTTAGTTACAGGCATTTGTATTTAATTTAGATATTATGTGGTTACTAATTAAAAGCAATAACTTTAAATGCGTTTTTCTCAATATAAAAATTTTCACGTCATACACGAATATCCAAACTGCTCCGGGAGCATTTCTAATGATCGTATTGCTTTGAAATTGAAGTTTTATATACTTAACTGTATATCAAATAAATCTTATCGAAAAGAATTATGCTCCGTAGCTCAGAATTTCTAAATTTTGCACTCGAAAAGATGATTTATAGCTATTTTGCGTCATAAAAAGGGTGTTTTCACTGTTATTTTTTCTCTTTATATTTTTAATGAATGCTTAAAATACGCAATAAGTTTCATTGTTAGTTCTATACGGTATCCCGTAAATAAAAATTACCATATTATATGCAAAAGAAATGCGCATGGAACATTTTTAATGAGGCCAATTTTTAATATAATTAATAATTCATAATTCATAAATTATTAATATTTCATCTTTAAATTTTAACCACTTTTACATATCTATGGTGCTAATCACATATTCATATTTCAAGCAAATCCATTCCAAACAAAAAAAGTTAGGTTTGAAGGTCCACTGTCCCCTTAAATAGATATGGTGTTTTCAGATGGCCCTAAACTGTCTGCGCACATTAATTTGCCCGATTCCTTTTATCCCAAGAAAATCATTTGCTTAATGACTCAGCAAGTGAGAAAAACGGAGCGCGCTCAAAAATCGCAGCTGCATTATCAGCAAAGTCCGAGATGGGATGTTTTGAGAACATCGTTCCATATTCCATAGTGCAGGTGGCCGCTCCTCTCTTTCGGTCGATTTGTGTTCCGATTTCGAGGATCGGAGGCGGGGAAAGAACTCAAGAATCAGTCTTCCAGATTGGCTAAAAAATCTCTTTTCGCTGCGGTTTTTGAGGCTGGATTATCTGTTGCAGAAAATACAGTCGAACCTCCATATATCGAAGCAGCAAATTGCAGGAAAAAAATTCGATATATAGAAATTTCGATATATAGAATTGAGCTTAGTCTTATCATAATTCTCCTAAAAAAAATTAAAAAATTAAAGCTAATTTTCGTATACGAAACTCCCTTTCAAATTTATATGCGAATCCCATTAAATGAAAGTTAATAACTAAAAAATGAATAAATATGAAAGATTTATTGAGTACTACATACCTTTAATAAAACAATAATCCAGACAGTGGTTACAATGATCACAGTTACATTCTTATAAAAAAAACTACGAATATCTTGCTGAACAGCCAGTTTTGCGGAAAGTTCAAAGAAATGTTCCTATTTATTCGGTCCACTAAAAACATCATCAGGGACATTTTCCGCGAATTGAAGTCCACGACACATTGTTTCAAATGCCAAAAATTGGGAGATTTTGTTCTAAAGTGGAATAAAATCTCCCAATTTTTCTTGAAAAAAATTTCGATACATAGAGATTTTTTCGATATATAGAAACAATTTTTCTATGTAATGAACATGGAGATTTGCTAAGAGTTCGATATATAGAAAATTTCGATATGTGGAAGTTCGATATATGGAGGCTCGACTGTATATGAAATACTATTTTTCCAAAATATATGATAAATTTAAAAAGCTGCATATCCTTTTTTTTTTGCGACATAAATTTATTTAAAAACAAGATTTTGAAAACAACAATCTTCTGTTCATTGAGAATTTTTTTTTTGGGGGGTGGGGATCAAACTTTCTCGACAACTTTCTTTAAATGATAAATAGCGCGACCCCAATGAAAATTTATCGGTAATAGCAAATTTTTTTAAAAAGAATTTATGGAAATGTTAACGAAGAATGGGAAAACGAAATGAGCAAATTTTGAGAAACTATTTCAAAAATCAGTGAATTATTTATTTGGGGGGGGGGGGGATATATTTACTTTGTACAGTAAACCCCAAAAAAGAAAAAAAGGCTTCCTTACCACTGACACGCGTCACTGTCTCGAACTTTCAGTGGCGTAGCGAGCATAACTGGCGCCCGGGGCACGATACCTTTTTGGTGCCCCCCCGAAAAACATATAGTAATATAATATATAGACCCTATATTGGCGCCCCCGATAATCATATAATAACATAATATATAGACCTTATATTGGCACTCCCCCCCGAAATGCATATAGTAACATAATATATAGACCTTATGTTGGTGCCCTCCCCTAAAAACATATAGTAATATAATATATATAGACCTTATACTGCCCCCCCCCGCAAAATAATATAGTAATATAATATATATACCTTATATTGGCGCCCTCCCCGAAAACCATATAGTAGTATAATATATATACCTTATATTGGGGCCCTTCCCTGAAAAACATATAGTAATATAATATATAGACCTTATATTGGCATTCACCTCGAAAACATATAGTAATATTATATATGGATCTTAAATTGGCGCCCCTCTGCGAGAGGCGCCCGGGGCATGATAGACCCCCTTGCCCCCCCCCCCCCCCTTTGCTACGCCACTGCGAACTTTAGAATATCATTTTTAACAAGAAATCCCCCATGAAGTTTTTCTGCTAAGCCTCATTCACTTCAAAACCGGCTGGACAGATTTAAGCTTTTCGATCACCGTAGTTTTTCGGGAAGAACAAATGCGCTAAATTGTTGGCCGTTAGAAAGGATTCACTGTAAACACACGTACAAAAATCAGTGGCGTAGCAAAGGGGGGGGGGGCAAGGGGGTCTATCATGCCCCGGGCGCCAATGTAAGATCCATATATTATATTACTATATGTTTTCGAGGTGGAGGTCCCCAATATAAGGTCTATATATTATATTACTATATGTTTTTCAGGGGAGGGCCCCAATATAAGGTCTATATATTATATTACTATATGTTTTTCGGGGAGGGCGCCAATATAAGGTAAATATATTATATTACTATATGTTTTCGAGGTGGAGGTCCCCAATATAAGGTCTATATATTATATTACTATATGTTTTTCAGGGGAGGGCCCCAATATAAGGTCTATATATTATATTACTATATGTTTTTCGGGGAGGGCGCCAATATAAGGTATATATATTATATTACTATATTGTTTTGTGGGGGGCGCCAATATAAGGTCTATATATTATATTACTATATGTTTTTAGGGGAGGGCACCAACATAATGTCTATATATTATGTTACTATATGCTTTTCGGGGGGGAGTGCCAATATAAGGTCTATATATTATGTTATTATATGTTTATCGAGGGCGCCAATATAGGGTCTATATATTATATTACTATATGTTTTTCAGGGGGGGGGGAGGTCGCCACAAAGGTATCGTGCCCCGGGCGCCAGTTATGCTCGCTACGCCACTGCCAAAAATACGTCAACACATAGCTATAAAAAAATACACCGTCATGTTTCTGGGCAGCGAACTGACATGTCCCGTCTTAAAAACGCGAGCCTCCGCAAGAAATGAAGCAAAACGAATCTGATGATGAAGGTTCCCGCACCCAAACATGGAAGGATTCTTGCAGGTGGTTTTTCGCCTCGATGTTCGTTACTCGATCTGTTTACAGAAGAATTTAACAGACACTCTCCTACTATACCTTACTCGGCGATTTTATGGAGCTAAAGTAAGCTGCCTGCGAAAGATTGAATTGCGTAAACCTGATGCTTCCATGGCACTTTATAGAAATGATACCCGTGCATATATGTTTCATTAACATTTCAATTGACACGAAAAGAATTTTTTTTTTTTTTTTTTTAAAATTCTAAACTGTTGGTTTTTAAGGGGTTAAATTGATTTCCGTCCCAGTTTCAAGGGATGAGGAATTTTTTCCAATCTGTATTTTCCTAATCACAGATTAGCAAGGGCGTATATTTGGATATCCTTTATTTCTTGAAATGCGATGCGCGAGTTTTTCCAAAATCTTTTTTTTTTTTTTAATACGACTTTTCAGAAAAGAATTTTGAATGAGTAGCGACAGACGCCAATCGTTTAAATTCGCCGTCAAAAATCAGCTACCGAATTTTTTTTTTTTCTCTCTTTATTTAACCCTTCATCGGGCGTGCCCATGCTTTGCACATTGGATCGAGTACATCGACTCCCGCTTTTGTCTTATTGTATTCCAGTATAATCGCTGGTTTACCACGGTTAAATCACGACTACCAATGAATGGAAAGGAATACGAGGGTAAGAATATCATACCTGCATGAGAAAGGGTGTAGCTATCAATAGAAACTGCTTAGATCAATGGTTCCCAACCTTATTCAGCTGGCGACCCACCTTTCCTTATCGGAATACCTCCACGGTCCATTGGTCCATGGTAGAGTAATAAACCTTATTTGTATCGTATCCCTTCCTTATGTATGTATAATTTACCATCAAATATTGCAAAAATAAATATATATATATATATATATATATATATATATATATATATATATATACATATATACATACATATATATATATATATATATATATATATATATATATATATATATATATATATATATATATATATATATATATATATATATATATATACAGAGGCTGTTCACACATTTTTTAGACGATGTATATTGTATTCACAAAACTAAATTACATAAAATTCTTGTGTTTTAAATGTTCTATTTGATATCCCTTATTCTGAACTATCTTTCTACACCGTAATTTCCAGGATAATAATGCCTTTTGAAGTGTCAGAAGAGGTCTTCTATCCCATGCCTCCTGAACAGCTTTCCAGAGTCCTCTAAGGGTTTTGGGACGACGTTTGGATAATACAGATTTTAAAAGTCCGAAAGCACAAAAATACATAAGTGATACATCGGGAGATTTAGTACGGATATCAGTGAAGGGTATGGCCTTGATACCAGTTTTTTGTTCCATTCCTTTTAGGAAATTTACAGTGGATTTTGATGTGTGACTGCTAGCTTTGTCCGGATGAAGTCTCACAGATTGATGGCACTGTGGGTAAAGCGATGGCATTTCATTCGGAAAAATTGGCGATAAAATATGTTCCTGAGAGTATTTGGAGTTAATCTTGACATTTTTTTCCACTCTCTTTATTTTTAACTTGCCATTATAAGAAAAACCAGCAACAATCATGAATCCCTTAGAAAAACTTTCTTTCGATTCTTTGAACCATGTACTTTGGATAATACAGTTTTTTCTCCCCTTTTATGATAACAAATGGCTCTTTTTTTGTTGCAATCATTTAAATACACCCATGATTCATCTATTGTGACAATTATTTTCCATTTTTCTTTGGATAAGTGTTTCTCATATAGAATTCTGCAGCGTGTCCTGCGTTCAGCGATATGATTTGGAAGAAGACGATGCACGTTGCGTTTTTTCGCTTTCTTAAGATTTAAATCAACGTTTATCATTTTGTTTACAGTGGACACCGAGCATTTTAATGATTTTGCAACTGTCCTTTGGCTAGGAGGATTTTCTTTTAACATTTAACAACGTATCTTTGCAATAATGGAAGATGTCCGTTTTTTCCTTGAATACTTGTTTGGAATTTTTGTCCCATTTGAGGCTCCAATTTAAGGCTTTTTTCCTTTCTTGTTGACGATATTATCTATCGACGCTTTAGATATCACAAAACCATGACTCTCACATCGTTTTTGGATAACGGAGTATGCATATTTCTCTTCGGAAATAGCATAAATGTAGCCTTCGAACCACTGCTTTGTTAAAAACGCCATTTTGAATAAAAACAAAACTTTCAAGCAGCAGACGATAATTTTGACTTTTAAAAACATAGTACAATTGCAATTATTTCTTTTGCAGCAAACGATTTTTTATTACCGCTTACCAAAATCGTCTAAAAAATGTGCGAACAGCCTGCCTCTGTATATATATATATACAGTAACCACCGCTTATAGTGATCAGTGGTTATAAGAATCAACCGTTTATAAGAATCAATATCGCGAAAACAAAAACAAATGTATTATTTCCATGTTAAAATTTTCGCTTTAAAGAATCAATCCACCGGTTTTAAGAATCAGTTTACACCATTCGCTTTCCTTTCATTTTTCCAAAAAAGCCACTTAAACCGTCGAAAGGCACGAAGTTCTTTTTTAAAATTTTTTTAAAAGAAAGATTGATAAGATGAGATGGAATATAGACGTAAAATTCATCCTTTTCTTTATTAGACATAACATAATAGTTTTCCCTTAAAGGCTTTAGCACAACACTGTCCTATTAGCTTTACCTGTCCGGGTCCGATTTCACTTTTCTCCACTGACAAACAAAAATAGGGACTCTTTTTTCCCACCTCCCACATCCTGGTTGTGGCTTCCTGTACCCTGAAACACATACAGTGGCTCCCAAAAGTGTTCGTACACTTACGATTTTCAATGAAATAGAGGTAAATCCATTGATTAAAATGAATATTTCAGAATGGGTATTTAATAATAAGATCTATAATCTATTCTTAACAAAACTACATGAAATATTTTGAAAACATACTAAATCTTTATTTTTAAGAAACCAATAATCCAAAAGTAACAAAAACTTTATCTCACAAAAGTCATCGTACACTTGTTAAAAATCTCTACATATTTGTAAATATCCCAATTTTTCGTTAAATTAATATTTAGTAGGATATCCTTTAGCATCCACAACAGCTTTAAAACGTCTGGGAATGGATTGCTTTAGTTCTTTTGTAATTTTTGCATCAATGTTCATCCATTCTTCCATCATAATTGTTTTTAGTTCGCTTTTCGTGTGAATGCCGTGTTTTTGTACTCGAACCTCCAGTTCTCTCCAAATATGTTCTATTGGGTTTAAATCTGGAGATTGAGGTGGTGTTTTCAAAATTTGTGGACAATTATAGAGACACCAGATGCGAACGTTGAGAGCCGTGTGCTTAGGATCCTTATCTTGATAAAAAACAAAGTTGTTTCCAATACCCAAATTTTGAGCCGATAATTTTAAATTGTCTCTTAAAATATTTATAAAAATAGCATGATTCATTATGCCATCAATAAATACTAAATTTCCTAGTCCTGATGCTGACATGCACCCGCACTCAAGGATACCTCCACCGGCATGCTTAACTGTTCCTACAAAGTTCTTGAGATTAAGTTCCTCATTTTTTTTCTTCTCCATACAGTTATACGTCCATCAGCACCAAAAATGTTCATCGGCAAATAAGACATTATTCTAATAGGTTTGGGGCTTATTTATCATTGATAGTGCGAAGGGAAGCCTAAACTTTCTGTTTTTCTCACTCACAAAAAAATATCTATGGGCAGAACGCCCATGTAATCCAGCTGTTCTGAGAACTCGTCAAAAATTGTCAGGTGAAATTGAAGTAGAAAATGTTTCATTGAATTCTGCAGAAAGTTTTACAGCACTCAAACGTGAATTTTTCACAAATTTTCTAATTATAAATCTCTGATCACGTTTTGTTAACTTTGCCGGACGGCCTTTTCTTACCTTGTTTTTTTGATCCAATTTTCTTCTTTAAAGCGTTTTTTCACATACTGCACAGTAGAATGGGATAAATTAAGTAATTTAGCAATATTCCGAACTGATTTATCACTACTATGATAAAAAATAATCAATTTTCGAATGCTGTTTGTTGTTTCTTTACGACTACGAGCCATTTTTAAATAATAAATAGAATATTACGAAATAGGCAAGCAAAAATTAAATCCAAACGATATTTTAAATGCCACCACAATTCAAAAATAAAAATAAAGCGCCAGGCGATCATTTTAATTATGAATTTATCCGAAAATATTTCAGTGTACGATGACTTTCGTGAGATAAAGTTTTTGTTACTTTTTGATTACTGGTTTCTTAAAAATAAAGTTTTACTATGTTTTCAAAATATTTCATGTAGTTTTGTTAGGAATAGATTATAGATCTTTTTATTAAATACCCATTCTGAAATATTCATTTTAATTAATGGATAGACCCCTATTTCATTGAAATTCGTAAGTGTACGAACACTTTTGGGAGCCACTGTAAATCTTTGGCGAAGTGTACACTATCACTTAGGCAAACGTGACGTTTAGATTCAGCACGTTATCAAAGCGTGAAACGTAAGCTAGAAGGTGAATCTTCGGCTGAAAATATTAGTATTGAAAGAGGTATAAACAGCCTCCTGAAAACTTCATTACGTATTTTTATTACGTAATTTTCTATATATATATAGTGATTTCCGCTTATAAGAATCAAGTTTGTTATTACTGTTTTTGATTCTTATAAGCGGTCGATTCTTATAGCCGAAATTTAAGATTTTGGACAGGCACACACCCCTATATATACATATATTAGATAATTTACCATAAAATACTCTTTAATTGACGTTAATTATCTTTTATTAAAATTATTTTTTATAATTTTAAAAATACAACTTAATTTCTAGACCTATAAGTTGATACACATGATTATAGTAAGAGAAGAAAAAAAATCCAATATTTGTTACAACATACCTGCTTAACTGTTTTAACATTTCAACTACAGGAAGGGTGCAAGAAAAAGTGTTCTATGGTAGTTTGACGTAATGAAGTTTTCAGGAGGCCGTTTATGCCTCTTTCAATACTAATTGTCTCAGACGAAGATTCATCTTCTAGCTTACGTTTCACGGTATGATAACGTGCTGAATCTACTAATGTCACGTTTGCCTAAGTGACAGTGGACACTTCGCCGAAGATTTATCTGTTTTAGGGTCCAGGAAGCCGCAACCAGGATGTGGGAGGTGGGAAAAAAGAATCTCTGTCAGTGGAGAAAAGTGAAATCGGACCCGGATTGGTAAAGATGCTTCTGGGTTAAGCTAATAGGACAGTGTTTAGCTAAAGCGTTTAAGGAGAAACTATTATGTTACATCTAACAAAGAAAGGGATGTATTTTACGACTGTATTCCATCCCATCTTATCAATCTTTCTTTAAAAAAAATAAAGAAAGAACTTCGTGCCTTTTGAGTGTTTAAGTGGCATTTTTGGAAAAATGAAAGGTAAGCGAAGAGTGTAAACCGATTCTTAAAACCGGTGGATTGATTCTTTAAAGCGAAAATTTTAACATGGACATAATATATTTGATTTTGTTTTTGCGATATTGATTCTTATAAACGGTCGATTTTTATAACCAGTGATCACTATAAGCGGTGGTTACTGTATTGTGAAACTTTAACTTCAGAACACAGGTAAGTATCACAGTAGTATATAGTACAAAGGAAATTAAAATATATTTAGTTGAATTGAGTTTAGGGTCTCTGGCGTAAACGCTAATTTGTACTAAAAATTGATAAAAAAATTCCGAAAATTCTAAAATGTTATGAAATTTTTACCAAAATTATGTTTATTTTCAGGATTTGATATTACATTTGAACAAAAAATACATGTATTTAACCAGTATTGTATATTCTTAAAAAACAAAGTGATCCGAATGTAAAAGGAAAAAATAATTCTACTCCCGTTTGTAATTTTTTTCGGTGGACAGTCGCATCATGTATGAGTAGAATATTAATCAAATATCCATTGACCGACGAGAGAAATGAAGTGTAACCCCATGTTTCACCGTCTCTTGCTGGCCGAATATCTTAGAACACTGATCCGCAAACTTTGGTCAGACTTACTAGTGGAAAGGAAACTCGTTTGCAAACTTTTGAAATTGTTTAAACCAGGGGAGGGCAACTGTTTTGGCCCAGTGACGTAGCGAGCATAACTGGCGCCCGGGACACCCCGAAAAACATATAGTGATATTATATAAAGAATTAGTGAAAAGGACCATTTGGCGACCCTCTGCGAGTGGCGCCCGGGGCATGATAGACCCCCTTGCCCCCCCCCCCCCTGGCTACGCCACTTTGTGTAAGCGGAGGGCCACACCTTTTTAAAATTTTTGCATTTATTAGTTAATTCAGAGTTTTAGAAAAGGTATAAATTGTATCATAAAATAAATAAATATAAATAAAATAAAATATTGGCAGTTTTTCTGGCTGTGTTTGGCAGTTTTTCTGGATGTCTTGGCCAGTGGCGTAGCGAGCATAACTGCCGCCCGGGGCACGATACCTTTGTGGCGCCCCCCCCCCTGAAAAACATATAGTAATATAATATATAGACCCTATATTGGCGCCCCCGATAAACATAAAATAACATAATATATAGACCTTATATTGGCACTCCCCCCCCCCGAAAAGCTTATAGTAACATAATATATAGACCTTATGTTGGTGCCCTCCCCTAAAAACATATAGTAATATAATATATATTCCTTATATTGGTGCCCGCCCACAAAATAATATAGTAATATAATATATAGACCTTATATTGGGGCCCTCCCCTGAAAAACATATAGTAATATAATATATAGACCTTATATTGGCATCCACCTCGAAAACATATAGTAATATAATATATGGATCTTACATTGGCGCTCCTCTGCGAGTGGCGCCCGGGGCATGATAGACCCCCTTGCCCCCCCTTTGCTACGCCACTGGTCTTGGCTATTTACCCACCCCTTGGTTAAACCAATAGTTCCTCACTGGTAGTCCAAGAGAGATTTTTTTTTGTTTCTAATGCGGAGGCACTTTGTCGGATAGACTGTTGTTATTCACCGCAGTTTTGCTGACCATTTTATTATAGGCAGACCAGCATTGCTCCCTACAAAGGGACAACACGAACGGTTTGGTTTGGAGCGCTACGATCAATTTTTGCTCACGAGGGCTAACTAGACCGGGACCTACTGTTTAAAGCCGATTCCGAACGGCTCCATGCCAAGAGTGGGATTCGAACCCTTCACACTTTGGTACCGAATGCCAATTTGCATTTATTCGCATCTATTTCGTAAATACGAAAATGAATGTTTGAGAATCACCAGCATGAATAGCGAACATATCTTTCAGAACAGAAGAATTTTTTAGTTACTAGGTGGGTCAACTCTAATACAGTTGTGTTGAGAAGTATTTGTGCTATATTTCGAACGTGTTATTGGAATGATCTGCGTTGAAGGATTTGGCCCAGTGCTTTATCTGAAGCTGACCGAGCAACAGTTAATGTAAACTGGACTTCTATAGCACTCGTGATTCTAATTAGCTTTCCTGGTCGATCATGTTAATCAAACATGTTTATTATTAGAGTGTGGCTTGCTGATAATTTCTTACTGCACAAAATAGGTGGTGTGCTAATTCAATATTTTATCCAAAGTCTTGTTGTTGTTGTTTCTAATGCTCCCGGAAGTATTGCAGGTCAGGTCCATATAGGCTAGCGGGCTGAATGTAGCACAAGAGTCGGAGTCCAATTTAGCCAGGTGGCCCCTCGATTTCCACCAAGTACCCCCATGGTGACATCTGGGAGATCGTACCCTCTCCCACCCTCTCTGAACTCATAGAGGGACTTTCCGGTCTACAGTGGCGTAGCGAGCATAACTGGCGCCCAGGGTACAATACCTTTGTGGCGCCCCCCCCCCCGAAAAACATATAGTAATATAATATATAGACCCTATATTGGCGCCCCCCGATAAACATATAATAACATAATATATAGACCTTATATCGGCACCCCCCCCCGAAAAGCATATAGTAACATAATATATAGACCTTATGTTGGTGCCTTCCCCGAAAAACATATAGTAATATAATATATAGACCTTCTATTGGCGCCCCCCCAAAAAAAAATATAGTAATATAATATATAGACCTTCTATTGCGCCCTCCCCGAAAAACATATAGTAATATAATATATAGACCTTATATTGGTGCCCTCCCCTGAAAAACATATAGTAATATGTTTTATATGTTTTATATGTTATATAGACCTTATATTGGCATCTCCCTCAAAAACATATAGTAATATAATATATAGATCTTACATTGGCGCCCCTCTGCGAGTGGAGCGCGGGGCATAATAGACCCCCTTGCCCCCCCCTTTGCTACGCCACTGCCGGTCTACGAATTTAACGTGCCCATATCCAGCCAAGACAAGAGGTATTTAATGACGCTTGTTGGAATTCGAGATCCGAGCACCCTCAGCACCGAAAGCCGACGCGTAACCACTAGATTACCTCTGGCCCTTGATATTTTTAGTAAACATATAGCTTTACTTTCAGAGACCGCAATTTATCATTATGGGTGTCTTGCACGTGTTAGATATGTTTATAAACGCATCCTGTGCAGTAAACAAAGTCATTGCCATCGTAGAAACGTACTACGTGTTTGTGTTCTTATTTTTTAGCATATCGTCGCCTGGAGAGCTCCAATCTCGAGACAATGGATATAAATTTAGGTAGCACGTGACGTGAGGTACTGCATAAATTGACTCCTACAAAGTGGACGTCTTGCTTCCAGCCGAAACCATCAATGGGATCGAATCGAAAATTTCGAAGCAAATTTTGAGTAATCCAAACAAATTTTTTTTTCACTTCTTCCGTAATATGGTAAGTTCATTAAGGGGACAGTGGACTTTCAAAATTGTGAAATTTGTCCAAAAATTCGATTTTTTTATTTTATTGAATTGTGAAACTAAGGACGAGTAGGAATGTGTTGCAAAAAGAATTTTTAATTTCTGCGATTACTTTCCTACTTATAGGCATTTGTATTTAATTTAGATATTGTGTGGTTACTAATAGCAATAACTTTAAATGTGTTTTTCTCAAAATAAAATTTTCACGTCATACGAATATTCAGACTGCTCCAGGCGCATTTCTAATGATCAATGCGTTGAAATTTAAGTTTTATATACTTAACTGTATATCAAATAAATCTTAAGGAAAATAATTATGCTTCGTAGCTCGGAATTTCTACATTTTGTACTCGAAAAGATGATTTAGAGGTATTTTGCGTCATAAAAAGGGTATTTTCTCTGTTATTATTTTTTTCTCTTTATATTTTTAATGAATACTTAAAATAAGCAATAAGTTTCGTTGTTAGTTCTATAAGATATCCCGTAAATAAAAATCACCATATTATATGCAAAAGAATTGCGCATGGAACAATTTTAATGAGGCCAATTTTTGATATACTTAATAATTCATAAATTATTAATATTTCATCTTTGAATTTTAACCACTTTTACATATCTATGGCACTAATCACATATTCAAATTTCAAGCCAATCCATTCAAAACAAAAAAAAAGTTAGGTTTGAAGGCTGCTTTTATTCTCAGCCCCACCAAAACCGTGAAGATTAAACAACTTTTTAAATCTTCACGATTTTTTTGAAACGGTGAAAGGCGAAGTGGTGTAAGTCACATCTTCAGCTTTTTTTTATTTATTTGAGGACACAAATGTAATTTCTATGTTCAATTTATAGTGGAATCGCAAATAATTATTATCTCCAATATTATAATAAATATTATGAATTATAATTTGTTCAATTTATAGTGGAATTTTTTGTAGTTTTTGCAGCAGTGGCGCAACCAGGATTTTTTCTTGGGGGGGGGGGACCGAGATGAACGGATAAAAATATTTATAATGCATGGGTGGGGGCCCGAGATAAATGGATAAAAATATTTATAATGCAAAATCAATATTCATAATGCAATTTCTATCCATGCGCCACTGTTTTGCAGTAAAACGCTTTGGACTTAACCACTTGACTTACTGACTTCAAGCACTTCACCGCCTTTTTCAGGGCATTTTGGTGGTGAGAAAAAAACACCGAGCATTTCCTTTTTGGTGTCTCCTTCAAAGCCAGCAGAAGTGAAAAAAAAATAAGAGATCTGAAACTCAAAGAGAAATGATGGAGATTAACTTTGAAACCGCAAAGTTACCGAAACCCATTCATTCTCACAAAAAGGCAGACAAGCGTCATCGATGTCCGTAAAGTCGTAAATACTGGCCTTATCAGACCCTCTCCCCACAGCTGCAAGAGAGAGTGACATGCATTTCGCCTTTCCAGTTTCGGAATATCCTATTTCTGTTCAGTAATAAATATATCCAGAAAGGGGCCGCGACCTAGACAAAATAAAAATAATTGGAAGGGGTGGGGTGGGGTGGGTTTCTGACCGAGGGTGTGGGACAATTCGTGAGCGGGACTCAAGACCAAATATCGTCTTTCCATTGTAATAAATTTCTATTGTAAATAGAAACATGTTGGAGGGTAAGTAGTCGGCATTTTATCGAAGTCAGGCCCTGATTTTCCATTAGGCCCGGGCCTAGGGGCCCCCCCAAAATTTTTATTTTAAAAAGAAAAAAATCCCAATTCATTTTTTTTTTAAATTTTACCTTTTTTAATAACAATATTTTTTATATATCCTTTCAAATTTGATTGGTTCATCATATGTATGTTATAGTGTATATAAGGGATTAATAAGTTTTTCTGGTTGCATTGTATCGGCGTTTTAATGATGAAGTTAATACAGTGGAATCTCGATCGATCGACTTCGGATCCATCGTTTTCCCGCATTTATCGTTCATTTCAATCGGTGCCTTGAAAAACGATAGATCGAGATTCCACTGTATATTGTATAACTTTTTGTTGTATGATAAAGTTCTAGGCTTCTACGCTTCAAATAGCCAATTCTTTGTAAAATGGTACTTTCACAATGATTCGTGATTATTTTTTTTGTGTGTCAAGTTTAGAAATTTTACGCCCACATCAGTGTTAGGGGGCCCCCAATCCCGAGTTGTGCCAAGAATTTTCTAAATCGGGCCCTGATCGAAGTTGTTTGTTTTATTTGTTAGCCGGTGCAGAACGTATGGATAGCGAGTAAGTACTTTAAAGTATTAAGTGCTTTACATGGATTTTATATTTCAAATTTCTATACTCGGGGCAAATCTAACCTGAGAGCACTAAACATACTACAGCGGCTAATTTACACCTGCAACTCCCCACCGCTACAAAATGCGGATTGCCATATTTGGCATTTTATCACACATTAGGAAAATTATGAAGGTTTTAAATACAGTAATCACCGCTTATAGTGATCAGTGGTTATAAGAATCAACCGTTTATAACAATCAATATCGCAAAAACAAAAACAAATGTATTATTTCCATGTTAAAATTTTCGCTTTAAAGAATCAACTTACCGGTTTTAAAATCAGTTTACACTCTTTGCTTTCCTTTCATTTTTTCAAAAAACCACTTAAACCATCAAAAGGCACGAAGTTCTTTCTTTATTTTTTTTAAAGAAAGAGTGATAAGATGAGATGGAATACAGTTGTAAAATGCATACCATTCTTTGTTAGACATAACATAATAGTTTCCCCTTAAACGCTTTAGCTAAACACTGTCCTATTAGCTTGACCAGGGGGCATCCTACCCGTTCGGACCAATTTCACTTTTCTCCACTGACAAATAAAGACAGGGACTCTTTTTTTCCCACCTCCCGCATCCTGGTTGCGGCTTCCTGGACCCTGAAACACATAAATCTTCGGCGAAGTGTCCACTATCACTTAGGCAAACGTGACATTATTAGATTCAGCACGTTATCAAACCGTGAAACTTAAGCTAGAAGGTGAATCTTGGTCTGAGACTATTGGTATTGAAAGAGGCATAAACAGAAGCCTGAAAACTTCATTACGTCAAGCTACCACAGAGAATATTTTCTTGCACCCTTCCTGTAGTTGAAATTTTAAACTGTTAAGCAGGTTTGTTGTACCAAATATTGGATTTTTCTTTCTTCTCTTACTATAATCATGTGTATCTACTTAATGGTCTAGAAATTAAGTTGTATTTTTAAAATTATAAAAAATAATTTTAATAACATATAATTAACGTAATAAAGAGTATTTTATGGTAAATTTTCTAATATATGTATATATAGGTGTGTGTGTGTGCCTGTCCAAAAACCTAAATTTCGGCTATAAGAATCAACTGCTTATAAGAATCAAAAACATTAATAACAAACGTGATTCTTATAAGCGGAAATCTCTGTATTTAGGAAACAATCACATGTTTTGATTTCTATTTTCATGTAATCAATGTATTTTGAAACTTTTAACCACGCATCGTTCTACTTACTATTTCCCGAAGTAATGTGGGAATTTCAGAAATCCTCAATAAAATTTAGAGTCCTGTTTACTTTTATAAATACGGGATCATACAAAAATTTATTATTATAGATGCAGATTTCTGGGTATTTGGGTTTTTGAAATTGTTAGCTTTTTCTTTCGCTATAGGAGATGCGATATGTTCCGGTAATTTTGTTTTCATTTAAAATAATAAGTGTGGCCAGTTATATTAACAACTGATGCAAATATAAAACAAATGGGCTTTCAGAAACCGAATAAATGATAAAAATGACACTACTGAAGTGTGGTTTTCAATGATAGATTTTTTTTTCATTGCATGTATTGCACAGATTATTATCAGAGTTTCGGCAAATTCAGTTTGTGGATTTATGTAAGGCATTTCTCACTAATCCAATTTTTTTTACAGAATTTTGTGCTTATTTGGGTTATAAGCGGTTAGTTCTAGAAATGAGGGATTAAACATAAAACGATTATATAAGACCTTTAGTTATGAAAAAGTATTTAAGCCAAATTTAATTTACAGAACAAAAATATCTACAAATAAATATTTCTAGATTATTTTATCGGTAAAATCATTTATGATTTGATCAAATTTTAACATCCTCATGCTCTATAGAAAGTATTGCAAGCAGTGGCGTAGCTACATATTTAGCGCCCTGGACAGTGACGTAGCGAGCACAACTGGTGCCTGGTGCACGATACCTTTTCGGCGCCCCCCCCCCCCCCGAAAGAACATATAGTAAAATTATATATAGAATTACTGAAAAGAACCATTTGGCGCCCCTCTGCGAGTGGCGCCCGGGGCATGATAGACCCCCTTGTCCCCCTGTCGCTACGCCACTGGCCCTGGAGCAAATAAAATCGGTGCGCCCACTTGTTTCTCTGAAGAGTTCTGGTGAAATTTGTTTTCCATCTAATCTTATTTCGATTTAAAATCTTACTTGATAACAGTTTATTTGAAATTCAAGACATTTCAACAATAAGATATTTAATTTAATAAATAAAAATATAATAATAAAACAAATTTTAATTCTTTAAGTACTGAGTGCCTACTAATATTAACTACATATTTCATAAACTGTATTGGCAAAATGTACTTATGCATGTCCAGTTTGCACATAAAAAAAACTTCAAAATTGTTGTTTTCTCGCTTTCTCGTTTGCAAATCGGTCAATCACTTTCTCCAGATCAAGTTGACAAGCTATTGTTCTTTCAATTGATATAGTGGCCAAAGATCTAAGACGGTGTTGTGACATGCTGCTTCTTAAATATGTTTTGATTAATTTTAGCTTCGTGCTGATGTCGCTGTCGTCACCGGAAAAGTTCATGCATGCTGTAATAATGTGAGAGAAGCTACTTGATGCTGCGGTGTGAATTAATAGTAGTTCAGCGACTTTGCGTATTGAAGTAATTTGTTGTATAAAAGCACATTTTAAATCGAAGCAGTTGAGGTCCAAAACTAGGTGAAATATCGGAAAGATATGCCGATTGTAATAATTCTGATCCTTCTATATAGGATACGTTTATCAGGTGACGTGACGAGATATGCAGGTGATAAACATTTAAAAAGTGTACATAATTGTCGTACATATTGTACCTAATGACTCTTGCCATAGGGTCAGAGCCTGACTAAGGCAGGGGCATACGGGGCAGTTGCCCCGGGCCCCCGCATTAGAGGAGGGCCCCCAAATGAAATAGAAAGTTTATTTTACGTTTCCTTCTTTAATGAACTTTTTTTTTAGATGTGCTATATCCCTTTTAATGATGGACATATAATTGTCAGAAAATCAATAAAATAGACAGAACGATATTTCGTCTGACCATTGGAGGGGGGGGGGGACTTTATAGCTATTTTAGGTTCTAGTCAATTTTCTTGTTATATATCTATAATGAGGTGAAAAATTTAAATACCTCCATAAAGTTCGGTTCTTCATTACTGAAGTAGTGAAGCAGAGGGGGGCCCCCAAAGAAGTTTTTGCCCCGGGCCCCAATTAGGCTAAGTCGGGCCCTGCATAGGGTTTGAAGATGCTTGGGCCATCTCCCTTCCCTGATAAGACACTCAACTGGTAACGTTTGACTTTTTAGAATGTTGAGAATATCCAGTAGTATCCAACACCGAGCAAAAATTCAAATCGCGGCCTGGCCAGAGGCTGATCAGAAGCTTTCATCAGAGTCTAGTCGCAGCTTACGATCGATCATTGAAGGCAGCTCAGGCTCGAAATATAAAATTAAAATTTAGACAGACTTTCACAAAATTATTGGTAAATTAAAGATATATGTATTTGAACTTTGATTGATGTATATATTTGAACTTAAAAGGCCTTCTTTTTGTTCCAACGGGAATACAAAACTCTCAAGAGTCGTTTAAATTAGCATTTACACTATTTGAACACTAAATGAACATTATACTATAAAATGCTGATAAAAAAACAAATAAAAACCATCATTATTTTAGTTCTCAGTTTTATGTTACAGAAAAAGCTTTAAAATATTTTTGGTGTAAGATATCAGATAGGAATGGGACATTTTCACATCATCTGTTTTTACTTGTGTTTTCTGACTGGTTTGCAGAGTATACTTATTTAACAGTTTACAATTAAATCAATTTTGTTTCGACATACCTAATTACTTGCATTTTTTCCATAACACACTGCTGCTTAAAATTCACAATAAAAATTAATAAAGGCAACTAGATTCAAGCTTTTTTCTGTTAAAGCGGAGGCACTTGTCGTCAAACATTCGCGTATAATTCGCCTCAGTTTAATGTCCATTTTATTATGGGGGCACCGTATAGGCGGACAGCATTACCCCCTATGAAGGGACGACACAAACGGAGGCGTTTTTCGTGGCACGACGCCGGGATTCGATCCGAGCACCCTCAGCACCGAAAACCAGCGCGCTGTGCCACAGGGCCGCCACAAGCCCAGATTCAAACTAATTGATGAAGTTCAGGCATCGGGGCATGGTGTATAATGCACGATTGTCTCTATGAACAGTTTTCAAACGCATTTATGAAATTGTTCAATACATTCAAAATCTCCATTGATCCGTCCTTATTTTTTCTTACAATTTAAGGTGAACTTGAAAGAAAGCTTTAGAAATTATTAGTGTTGTTTCTGATGCCCCTTGACCGATAGTATCTATCAGTTCAAGTCCAATTAAGGCTATTGGGCGGAGTGGTACGACTCTGGTTTTTAATAGCACCGCGAGGGTCGGAGGCTAAAGGGCTCGTCCCGTTATTTAGAACCAAGGCAAGTGTCGAGACCGATGCACTTGACCCAACACCGCCAGAGGTAATTTGAGAACTTGGAGGACATTGCAGACGCGACAGATTTTACGTGCACCGGCCGCCGTTAGTGTACACGGCGGTGAATTTGCAGGGACAAGCATTGAACCAGGGACGTTCAGATCACTGGCCCGCTGCTCTTGCCAACTGGTCCACCACACCCTTGAGACTTTATATTGAAACTTAATATTGAAATGATTAGTGATACTATTTATGAAAGAACTTTTTAAAAAAATTTATAAACTGACAGAAAAAATTTCCATTTAGACTTAGTCCCTCATAAAGTCTTAACTTCTCTTTAATTTCGAAGGTTTTGACTAAACGTACATCTGTGCTGAGCTTTTACAATTAACCTAATATTTGCACTCTAATTTTACTACTAATAAAATTATTTACTTGCCTCCATTTTTGCCCGAATGCAACTATTTTTTTTCTACCGTCTTCCTAACTAAAACTTATTTTATCGAGACAACTATAAAAGTTTAAGGTAAAACTGAAAACTGCTATTACAATTTAGTTTAATTTCTAATTATTATGATTACATTTTGGAATTTGGTTGCACATTGCACCCAAATTCTAAACACGAGTAAACACGTTATGGATTTCGGTGGTGTTTACGGGATTCAAATTCAATGAATTATGATAGTTATAGTTATGCTAATAATACAAAGATAATTACATCTGTTTATTTGCAAGTATAACATTTGTGATTGAAAGTCAAACACAAATGTTATATTTGTTCATATGTTTTTGTACTGTGCCGATTTTTCAATCTTTTTCGGTTAACTCAAATAAAGTTTAACTAAGTATTCATATTATTGCTAGGGGTACGCGAATTTCACATAAAAAATGTCGAAATTTTGCAAAAAAAGTACAATATATAAAATTTTGCGTTCCTTCGAAATTCGCTATATATATATATATATATATATGCTAGCTGAAACCCCGAACTTCGCTACGGAGTACATTCAAATTACATACAACGGTCAATGTATGCAATTAATACCAAAAAAGTAAATAAATAAATATATATTTATAATAAATGCAATGATCAATGTATCCAATTGATGTAAAAAAACAAAAAAACATATTTATAAAATAATCGTAAGGGATATTTTTATAGACAAAATAATGTAGAAGAAAATATTCAAATTAAATCTAATAAGACATACTAAAGAATATAGTACAGGTTATATAGTTCAGTTTGAGGAACATATCTTTTACTGTATTTTAATATTTTTTTGGATAATGTCCAATCGTCTGCCGCATTAGCGAGGGAAATTTTTTTTTTGTCTATTTCATTGTTATGGACGTGACGATAAATTTATTTGAAGTTCCAGAAAAAGAAATCACGTGATCGGCGTTTAATAAATTAAATTCTAAAATTTAATCTTTAAAAATTCACCAAAAATAAGAAAATGGAGGTAGAAGATTCGAAAAAGATTTCATTTTAAAGGAATTTTTAGGATCTTTCTCGCGATATAAATTTCATAACCCTCAAATTATTATTTTAAATGCAAACTTAAAATTTCTTAAAATTTGAATTTTAAAAAATCAAAGAAGAATTTTCCAAAAATCTCTCTTAGTGCACCCCTACACTATAAGAAGAATCGCCATGCAAAATGTTAGCCCTTCAGGTCCAGCGGTTTGGTCTGTGCGTTGTATGTTAGTGAGTCAATCAGTTACGGAACTGTTTTATATATATACAGTAACCACCGCTTATAGTGATCACTGGTTATAAGAATCAACCGTTTATAAGAATCAATATCGCGAAAACAAAAACAAACGAATTATTTCTATGTAAAATTTTCGCTTTAAAGAATCAATCCACCGGTTTTAAGAATCAGTTTACACTCTTCGCTTTCCTTTCATTTTTCCAAAAAAGCTACTTAAACCCTCAAAAGGCACGAAGTTCTTTCTTTTATTTTTTTAAAGAAAGATTGATAAGATGGGATGGAATATAGTCGTAAAATTCACCCCTTTCTTTATTAGACATAACATAATAGTTTCCCCTTCAACGCTTTACCACAACACTGTCCTATTAACTTGACCCGGGGGCAACTTTACCCGTCCGAGTAAATCTTCGTCTGAGACTATAAGTATTGAAAGAGGTATAAACAGCCTCCTGAAAACTTCATTACGTCAAACTACCGTAGAAAACTTTTTCTTGCTCCCTTCCTGTAGTTGAAATGTTAAAATTGTTAAGCAGGTATGTTGTAACAAATATTGTATTTTTTTCTTCTCTTACTATAATCATGTGTATTTACTTATAGGTCTAAAAATTAAGTTTTATTTTTAAAACTATAAAAATTAATTTTAATAAAAGATAGTTAATGTAAATTAAAGAGTATTTTATGGTAAATTATCTAATATATGTATATATAGGTGTGCGTGTTCCTGTCCAAAAACTTAAATTTCGGTTATAAGAATCAACCGATTATAAGAATCAAAAACAGTAATAACAAACGTGATTCTTATAAGCGGAAATCACTGTATATATATTCACTCAAAAATTTCGCCTTTATTTAAAAAAAAAATCACAATTTTACTTACTTAGATAGGTAATACTTACTTGGTTACTTACTTGGATAAGTAACAGAATTCTTAGTGACACTGTTTCCATGTGACAGTTGAGAAGGGCCCGTAATTTTTTTTATCTTTGCCCCGTAACAGAGTGTCCAGGGTGGGACAGCAACCCCCCCCCCCCCGTTTGTTTATAGATGTGTGGAAAGAATTACAACTCGCAGTTCTCAGAAAAGGGGGATGATTTTCGACCCCTTCTTGAACATCTGCGTCAAGGAGTGTCCAGTCGTGGGAAGCGAAAGAGAGAGAAATTTTGAGACCCCCCCTGAATCTGTGTGTGGGAGGACAAAGGAGGTTGACCCTGAGTGGAGAGGGAGCAAATCTGGAGAAAGTGAGATCTCTCCGACCGTGGATGGTCTTAGTTAAGGAATTATCTCAATAAATTACTATTATTAACTAATTTTGTTTCCTTAAGGTATCCGACTACGTTCGGAGTCCTTTATTTGAAAAACTGTACTTGCGAAAATTTTTATCTTATTTTTCGAAGGAATATGACTCCAAAACTCGGAAATGATGGAAAAATAGACATTAACTATGCAAATTTTTACAAAATTGAGCGAAATTGGGTCGAAATTTAGCAAATTTTTACAAAAAAGTCTCTAGCGCTAACAAAAAAATTATGCATTTAACGTTAACTTCGTTTTGGTCTTATGTACGTAAGTACCTTCTAATTGTAATGACCTACAAGCTAATCGATATCACAAAATCTAAAAAAAAAATACAGGTGATTATATGCAATTATATGTAAAATTTTAGTAATTTTGCATGAAATTTTTTATAAATGTAGCTATAAATAAAAAAAATATATACCTAGAACCAAATCTGTACTCCATTACATTTTAGAATTTTCAGAATTTTTTTATCAATTTTTAGTACAAATTAGCGTTTACGCCAGAGACCCTAAACTCAATTCAACTAAATATATTTTAATTTCCTTTGTACTATATACTACTGTGATACTTACCTGTGTTCTGAAGTTAAAGTTTCACAATACAGTAACCACCGCTTATAGTGATCACTGGTTATAAGAATCAACCGTTTATAAGAATCAATATCGCGAAAACAAAAACAAATGAATTATTTCCATGTTAAAATTTTCGCTTTAAAGAATCAATCCACCGGTTTTAAGAATCAGTTTACACTCTTCGCTTTACTTCCATTTATCCAAAAAACCTACTTAAACCCTCAAAAGGCACGAAGTTCGTTCTTTTTTTTAAAGAAAGATTGATAAGATGGGATGGAATATAGTCGTAAAATTCACCCCTTTCTTTATTAGACATAACATAATCGTTTCCCCTTAAACGCTTTACCACAACACTGTCCTATTAGCTTGACCCGGGGGCAACGTTACCCGTCCGAGTAAATCTTCGTCTGAGACTATAAGTATTGAAAGAGGTATAAACAGCCTTCTGAAAACTTCATTACGTCAAACTACAGTAGAAAACTTTTTCTTGCTCCCTTCCTGTAGTTGAAATGTTAAAACTGTTAAGCAGGTATGTTATAACTTGTAACAAATATTGTATTTTTTTCTTCTCTTACTATAATCATGTGTATCTACTTATAGGTCTAAAAATTAAGTTTTATTTTTAAAACTATAAAAAAAATTTTAATAAAAGATAGTTAATGTAAATTAAAGAGTATTTTATGGTAAATTATCTAATATATGTATATATAGGTGTGTGTGTTCCTGTCCAAAAACCTAAATTTCGGTTATAAGAATCAACCGCTTATAAGAATCAAAAACAGTAATAACAAACGTGATTCTTATAAGCG
>OU015492.1:228125791-228138291 GCA_907164885.2 Dolomedes plantarius | reverse complement strand
ACATTCTAATATATTTAGGTGCTTATAGTTTTATTTACTTAAAAATATTTCATTTATTTTTTGTATATTTTGTAGAAAATCTGACAAATCGAAATTTTTTTTATACAAAAGTTTTCACAAATTTTTGTTTCACTCTTTCAAATTTTGCGCCCCCATGAGTCGTGCGCCTGGAGCACGCCTGATTGCAAGACTGTCTAGTGTCTACTGCGATATTGTTGGTCTCAGGTATTCATCCCACGAGAAGCTAGGGATCGGAAGGGAGGCCATGTGGCTATTTAGCCAGCATATGAGTTTTATATTATTTTTGCTAATTTTATAATGTTAAACTTTAATTATCACAAACAATTGTTGAGAACTGACTATCAAAGTTCGCATTGTTGATCAGTTGTTAGAATTCGACCACAATTGTTTGGACTTAATGAACATTGGGTTATATTAAAACTTAATTGGAATGATGTGCAAAAATCATTCGATCACATTACTCAAAATTTCCCATATAGTAATATTTCCGAAAATGATCACTTTAATGAGGTATCCTTATTAAAAAAAATATATCGACGATAAGGAAAAGGTTAAATCTCGGGCATCAGCAAAAATCACGATAGAGAAAAAATAGTTAGAAACATTTCATCATTTTGAAACACACCATGTTCCGTACAATAATGGGCTAAAAATTGTGGAATATGCGCTGTCCTTACCGGGAACTAATGCTGCGACTGAACGCGTTTTTTCTACGATAAATAAAGTATGGACATCAGAAAAATCACAATTAAGTGTTGAGACTTTGAAAGCCATTTTATGCGCGAAATATAATTTAACAAATTCTTGTGAAAAATTTCATGACCTTTCAAAACAACGACAGCAATCTACTACAAAAAAATTCAAGCAAATCAGAAATATGCCAAAGAATAAAATAATACTATACATAATTTTTTAAAATTTATTATATTTGTAAATTGTACTTATGTTGAAATTAAAAAATATATATTACAATACTGTTTTTGCGTTCTATGAACATTTTTGTTGCTCCATATAGACCAAATTGTTAATCAAGAACCCCCCCCCCCCCCCTGGTCAATGGTGTCCCGCTTTACCAATGTTAAAATGTGGTCACTTTAATCAAGACAACACGGTTGCTCTATATTTTTCGTGGCGCCATCTCTAGTTCAAATATGCAACTAGTTTTCATTATAAATCTAATATAATATTAGCATTCGATCTTTATTTGAATATAGATACTACTGTAAATATTCCAATAGTATATGTCTCTATTACATTTTTTTCTGGTTGGGGGTGGGTGGGGGTAAAATATTTTAATTTTTTGAAGGAGGCCTTGATATCCATAAATTTGTAAAGCACTGCTTTAGGATAATTCAACAAATTTTTGAAGTGATAATATGAATACAGTTAGTTGTAATTTTAATTTTAAGCTTTATCTTTGTGGCAAAGTTTTCACTCGTCATTTCAGTTTGAAAAGGCATTTGAAAGAAAATCGTAATCTGTGTGTAATAAAAGAGATTTTAATGTATGTGCCTATCTTTTGGGCACCTTTTTTGAAAAATGTGAATTTTTTATTAAACACATGTTTTTAGTTAAAACAGGGAACAAAACTATGGATTAAAAAGAAACTTATTGGAATTTTGATTAACTTTTTAAATTTAGACAATATTTAGTCTAATTTTAGTAAAAATTATCGCTTATGCCAAACCTTCTATAGCAAAATCTAACCAATATATTTCACTTTTTTTCATCAATATATTAGTAAATCACTTATCTGTGTTATGAAACAAACGATTACGAATACCTCTTAAATTTACTAAAATATACAAAATTTTGTATACAAATCATGGTTTTCTTAAAAAAAAATTGATAAATTTTTCTATAAAAATAGCTCTTAAATTATTAAATACATAATTACAACCTATATTTTGATTAATAACATATCAATAAATAAGCAGAACCTTGTGACATAATTTTATCTCTATACCTTAAAAACCTTTTAAGAAATGAAATTTTTTGTAAACGTAAAAAATGAAAAATGCAGTTTTCCAGAAAACGCAAATTCAGATTTTAATGTAGCCCCCCAAATTATATATAAATTTTACAACCTCAAAATTCACCATATTTGTAGGTCAAGCCTTCCTTGGCTTCTTTTTTAATTAATTTTGATTTTCTTTTAGCTTTTAATATTTTTCTGGATGTTTTTGTAGTTGGCAGTATTTGTCGCCTCGATTTTCTTATTCGGTCGATGTCAATTTCCTTGTAGTTTTTTAACATTTCCGATTCAGTTTTCATTCCTAAATAATTGAAAACAGGTATGAGACCAATAAAACCTGTATTAAATAGTATCACTGCAATAAAAGCCCCTAATAACAATGTTTGCAGTTGAACAATTGTTCCGAGTCATTCCATGCAAACATTTTTTAGTAATTTCTGGTTACAAAGTTCTAAGCAAGATTAAAAGTAAAGAAACAGCTGTTTAAATGCATTGTTTACATTTCTGTAAAAGGTCCCTTTTGGTTTCAAAAAGTTCAGTTCCAGTTTATAATTTAGGTTAGAACTTTTCTTCTAATTATCGCTGAACCAAAAGTAAAGTATTTTTAAAATCCTAAATGCTTGAAATTGAATTTAAAATAATTTAAAAAAATAATTTTTAAAAAAATTCGAAAATTTTCGCGAGGGTAGGCATATACCTTAAAGGAGTTCAATAATTTTAGAAGTAAAATAATTTAATTTTTAAATATTAACGAGTATAATATGTGGTTTGCAAATTATTAACTTTTACAAAATAATATGCCAATTTATTTGCAAAATTTTTTTATATGTAGTTTTAAAGGAGTCGGCATAATAATTAATTTGGAAGGCAAGTAAAGTGATTTAAGACAATAAAATATTTTTTGTATAGAAACAATATAACTCTTTCTTATAAAATAGTATGTATGAAATTTTTTAGAACAAAAAAGCAATACTTTTCAAAAATATTTCAGAGAAAGAGTTAATTATATTTTTTTTATTAAACAAAACCTTATTTATTAAATGAATGATCAAATTCTGCATTAATACATAGAAATGACCATACATGACCATACATGATACCTATGAACGATCAGAATCTGCATTATTACATTTACTAGTTGCATATTCGAACAAGAGATGGCGCTACGAAAAATATAGCGCAAACGAGCTGTCTTTATCCACTACTGTCGAGAGGAGCTTTATGACTTTAGTTTCCCCCAAAACAAATTTTTATATAGAGATAGAAAAAATTCTAGTACTCGAAAAGTACAGCGTTTTACGTATTGCAATTTTCCTAATTTTTAGCTTTGGTGAAACTGAACGACATCGTGCGTAAAATCCTAAATCTCCGAAATTTTAATGAAAATTCAAAGATTTAAAAATATAAATATCCAGCTGCTTTTCCATTAGAAATTATAAGGTTTTTTTTTCAACTAAGTAAAATCTTTTCAATTAGAAAATAGAATTTAATTTGAATTAAAAAATAATTTCAAGATAAAAAGAGCTTTTTATATACCATGTTTTTAAATTTTCTGTTGAATCCTATAAACTTAACAATTCTATGTATTAATAAATACTTTAAAAAAATTTTTTTTGATGAATTATCCCATCAACTTGAAAGAAATTGAAGTTAATTGGAAATTAACTTGCATTTGACTTTTCGTTCCCTTTCCGGCCGATAGATGGCTGCACCAATCTACAAAACAAAATTAACTGAAAATAACTGAAAATTAATTCAATTCTGCTTAAAGATGGCTAAAAGTATTTAAAAAATGCATTGTCATCGCGTTCTGAGCTATTCTAAAAGTTTCAAATGTCTAGCTAGTCGGGAAGTTAGTTAAAAATCGATTGCGAGATTTGTAGCGGACAAACACACACACAAACACACAAGAAAGCAAGTTAATAAAAACACGGTAAAAAATCATTCTAAAACTGGAATTTTTGTGCTGTCTCAGTATTAACTAAATAGACTGACACTTTATTAAATAAGACGATAAAAGATAAATAGATAGTAATTTATAAGATAGTAAGTGCAGATGCATATCGATAGTAAGTCGATGAAGAATAATTACAAGATAAAAAGACTTTTTATATACCATGTTTTTAAATTTTCTGTTGAATCTAGCATGTGGGCATAAATAAAAATTATCCCATTGTAATGAAAATGTAATATGCTTGGTTCACTATTGCGTTAATAGATGGCGCCTGTAGCGCAGTTACTTTTGGCTCCAGACGCTACTCGCATTTTTACGTAATGGATTTTAAAATATGGAATAAAGATGGCTGAAAGTATTAAAATAATGCATTGTCATCGTGTTCTGGGCTATTCTAAAAGTTTCAAATGTCTAGCTAGTCGGGAAGTTAGTTAAAAATCGATTGCGAGATTTGTACCGGATAAACGCACAAACAAGAAAGCGAGTTAATAAAAAGGTGGTGATAGAAAACTGGCCTTAGCTTCTTGAGAAATTTGCAGCAGATCTACAATGCCGATGAAACCGGGTTGTGTTATCGTGCTACACCGGACGGCTCCTTGTTGCACTCTGTGGCTCCAAAAAAAGCGATGGACCGCGTAACTTCTCAAGCATGACAGGAACGGACAAGATGGTTATAGGAAAAAGCTCCAAGCCTCGCTGCTTTAAGGGGGTGTTATTTATTTCTGTATATCGTGCGAACAGAAATGCGTGGATGACCTCTGAACTTTTTAAAGAATACCGCCCTTTGCACGCACACTCTTTCCCGCGCGATTATGTGAACGTGTGAAGGTGTCGGAGAGGAAGTAAAAGCTGCTTTGGAGCGTACTGCAAGTTTTCCCGCGCTCAATCCCGTACGCGCCAAGCACTCGACGTTTGTTTGAAGAACGTTTGTTTGAAGGACGTTATTAGCGCCCTTTGCACTACTCTCTTTTTGCGAGTGCTTGGAGGGTGCGCGCAATCCCGTACGCTCCAAGCACTCGCGAAAGAACGTACGTGTAAAGGGCGCAATTGGCTGAAGGCCTGGGACCTACAACGCCCGTCGAGAAAAAGTGTCGCTCCTTCTCGACAATTGTGCAGCACATCCTTATGCTTGGAAAACATTCAACTGGAATTTCTACCTCCCTTTGGACCGCAGCTTTGGTGCAGCCGATGGACGTGGGGCATCGTAAGAGCTTTTATCGCGCAAGGCCGGTTAAATGCGTCCTTGAAACAATTGAAGAGAATTTGCCGACCTCGTCGTCCAACAGCTGGAGAAGTCCACGCGTGTGGCCGATAGCTGGCGAAAAATAAGACAGTCCAGAACTGTCCGTGGCATTTGATCTTGGATGATGGATGTGGAACTTGAACTGGTTGAAGAATTTCGATGAAGATGACGATTACATCGCTGCCGAAACGCGTGACATACCAGGAAAGTGATGATGATGATGATGGTCCTGGTGACAACACGGGATGCCAGGAAATGCATTGAAACTTTGCTTCGCCATTTCATGCAAGAGGGAAATGGAGTTAGCTTTACGGATTATTATTCGAGTAACGAAACTCTTCGTACATCACTGTATCTCCGATTCCTCAAAATGAGTGTCTTTCTTTATTTACTTCACTAGAAGGTAACCCGTCATTTTGACGTCATAATACTAATAATGACGTCATAATGGAAAAAGTATATGAAAGTTAAAAAATATCCCGAATTATCTAACAATATTGCATTTAATCCACGCCTTGTAAAAGCAAACCCTTACAATATTTTTTTTATTTATTTACTTTTTCATGCGATTGGAGTAGTAGACTGCCATCCAGTTTTTTACAGCTCACTACGCGATATGAATACTTGAGCTACTTGATTCATTCACATTCAAGTTTGTTTACTTTCAGAATTCATCGCAAAAGTAAACAGATTTTTAAAAACTGTTAAATATACAGCTAAAAACGTCCAATTTTTTTTAGTTCTGAATGTTTTATAGAAAAATAGGCTGAACAAACGTGATTTGATGGAGAAGATATTAGTTTTTAGGTAAGAAAAAATTCTGATCCACATCTGAAATTGAAATGAAGCCTAACCGGCTGTTTGTTTACTGAGGGCTTCAATTGAAAGATGAGTACAGCCCGGAAGTGTTATACAGAGACAACGGCTATTATATATACAGTGATTTCCGCTTATAAGAATCACGTTTGTTATCACTGTTTTTGATTCTTATAAGCGGTTGATTCTTATAACCGAAATTTAGGTTTTTGGACAGGAACACACACACCTATATATGCATATATTAGATAATTTACCATAAAATACTCTTTAATTTACATTAACTATCTTTTATTAAAATTATTTTTTATAGTTTTAAAAATAAAACTTAATTTTTAGACCTATAAGTAGATACACATGATTATAGTAAGAGAAGAAAAAAATACAATATTTGTTACAAGTTACAACATACCTGCTTAACAGTTTTAACATTTCAACTACAGGAAGGGAGCAAGAAAAAGTTTTCTACGGTAGTTTGACGTAATGGAGTTTTCAGGAGGCTGTTTATACCTCTTTCAATACTTACAGTCTCATACGAAGATTCACCTTCTAGCTTACGTTTCACGGTTTGATAACGTGCTGAATCTACTAATGTCACGTTTGCCTAAGTGATAGTGGACACTTCGCCGGAGATTTATGCGTTTCAGGGTCCAGGGAGCCGCAGCCAGGATCTGGGAGGTGGGAAAAAAGAGTCCCTATTTTTGTTTGTCAGTGGTGATAAGTGAAATCGGACCCGGATGGGTAAAGATGCCCAACGGGTCAAGCTAATAGGACAGTGTAAAGCTAAAGCGTTTAAGGGGAAACTATTATGTTAAGCCTAACAAAGAAAGGGATGAATTTTATGACTGTATTCCATCCCATCTTATCAATCTTTCTTTAAAAAAAATAAGAAAGAACTTCGTGCCTTCTGAGATTTTAACTGGCTTTTTGGAAAATGAAGGAAAGCGAAGAGTGTAAACTGATTCTTAAAACCGGTGGATTGATTCTTTAAAGCGAAAATTTTAACATGGAAATAATACATTTCTTTTTATTTTCGTGATATTGATTCTTATAAACGGTTGATTCTTATAACCACTGATCACTATAAGCGGTGGTTACTGTGTGTGATTTCTTTTCAATTGAAAAGAAACAACACGAGGGGGATTTCCTTCCACAGAGGGATGAACTCACAGCACCCTCGTAATTCTTTCACGCTAGATACCACGGAGGATAGCCCATTTCACCTCCACTTATGATTGGCACCAATGATTTTAGAATTTCATAATTTTCAAGTGGAACTAGCGACGATGTTAAGGCACATGATGTTTCTGAATATTACCTAATATGGAAATGATGCCCATTTACTGAATTAAGGGTTTATAACAAGTTGTTCAATTTATGATCTAATGTATTGTTAAAAAAAAAAAAAACTTGACAGGTATCTAAATTCTATGCTGTAATTGAAGTGAAACTTTCAGAATAATATAACAAATCAATTTTGTAATAATATTGTCTAAAGTAATGTTGTCTTGAACTTATTAAAATATCTTCCGAATTATACATTGTGAATTATTTTAAAACTAGCCGCTGCGCGACCAGCATGGTCGCTTTTGCAAAACAACTCAACTGCAAATAACATATGTAAGGAATGTTGCCATTACCTGGCATCATAAATATACGTTGTTAGGGGGTATTCTTCATAAGGCTGATTCTGAAACATCGTGATTAAAAAATATGAATTTCCATTACTTCAGATCAGAGTTAAAGATAAGACTTAGAAACCCAACACCAATTATTTTAAAAATGACATCCCTCTCTGTATGTACTATTTTTCAAAATTGATATATCTACACTTTATCATTACATCAAATAAGAAATTGTTGGGGAAAAATTTTTTCACTTTAAAAATGGAGTAAGAATTCAGCAAGTACTAAAATAGAGTGTGGATTACATCACTCTTTGTATGTACTATTGTTCACAATTCAGATATCTACACTTTATCATATAAAATAATAAATTGTTGAGAAAATTTCTTCACTTATGAAATGGAGTAAAAATTCAGCAAGTACTCAAAAAAGTGTAGAAAATTAACTATTACTGCTTGTTGATTGCAATGCCGGTTGCTATGCCGGCGACGGTTAAGCCTAACCTCGCGATCATTTATGCTCTCTCTCTTAATGAATTATTTCTTCGCTTTCTTTCTTGAGACTGTTCCCGATTTTCACTTGATCGTGCAGCGCGCTTTCGAACATTCCCGATTTCAGTACGTCAATCCACGTTGACACGCGGTTGCAAATTGCGGACGGCCGCTAATGTTTACATCTGGTAGTGGCAGCCGTTGCCATTCGGAGTGTAGAAATATCGTCGATTTTTGTGCCGCATACCTAGGTGTTTTTTATGTATAGATTTATGTAAGTATAAGAGATTAGGAATATGAAAAATGGAGATCGATGAATGATAATTGATGTAAACCTATAATATTTGAAATCATGTGAGTAAAATGGAGACACTGAATATAGACCACATACAAAAGGGACTTATTTGATAAAACCAATCTATAACGACTTGAAATTAAACTGAATTTAAGGATTCCACGAATTATACGTTATTATAGGACTCATTATTGAATGGAGAACTTTGATTTGTTTAAGAAGTTATTTAGATTATATTAACCAATAATATTTCAGTTATTTGAATTTCATTGCACATTGTATTAATAATTATAAACTTTATTGCACATAATATCAATTCCACGTATCGAGTGTTCATTATAGATTTCATTGCATATTTCTTATATTTTGAGCGATGGTGCAACGAAGTCATGAGAGTGAGTTTAGTTTTATAGTGCAGGTATTCAAAGGATTTTCAACAGATGCTCAGTAACCCTCACGTGGTCTAGATCTCACCCACCAATGTTGCATTCAGAGAAATGTAATTTTATGATGTAGTTAATTTTGATTATATTGCATTTTAATTGTACTCACTTTCATTATATAATTTTTTTGGTTGTATTATGTCACCTTTCAACGTGACGACTTTCCCTTTTTCTGGGGGGGGGGATTCGTAATATCTTAAATAAATTCAAAAATAAATATTAAATAAATTAAATAAATAAAAAATATAAATATAAATTAATATATATGAATATAAATTAATATTAATATAAATTTATTAAATAAATTCCTAAATCCAATTCGCAGTTATCAGTAATCTCTATATATAAAACAGTTCCGTAACTGACTCACTGACATACAACGCACAGGCCAAACCGCTGGACCTAAAGGGCTGACATTTTGCATGGCGATTCTTCTTATGGTGTAGGGGTGCACTAAGAAAGATTTTTGAAAAATTCTTCTTACATTTTTTTAAATGAAATTTTTTAAGCTGTTTTTGTAAATTTTTTTAAGTTTGCATTTAAAATAATAATTTGAGGGTTATAAAATTTATATCGCGAGAAAGATCCTAAAAATTCCTCTAAAATGAAATCTTTTTCGAATATTTACCTCTATTTTCTGATTTTTGGTGAATTTGTAAATATTAATTTTTAGAATTTAATTTATTAAATGCGGATCACGTGATTTCTTTTTCTGGTACTTTCAATAAATTTATCATCACTTGCATAAAAACTAAATAGACAAAAATATATAGATTTTTTTCCTTTCTAATGCAGGAGACGATTGGATATTATCCAAAAAAATAAATTTCCCGTACGATTTTTTTATAAATATATATATATATATATATATATATATATATATATATATATATATATATATATATATATATATATATATATATATATATATATACATATATATATATATATATATATACATATATATATATATATATATATATATATACATATATATATATACATACATATATTATACATATATATATGAATATATATATATATATATATATATATATATATATATATATATATATATATATATATATATATACATATATATATACATACATATATTATACATATATATATATATATACATATATATATACATACATATATTATACATATTATATATATATATATATATATATATATATATATATATATATATATATATATATATACATATATATATATACATACATATATTATACATATATATATATATATACATATATATATATACATACATATATTATACATATATATGAATATATATATATATATATATATACATATATATATATACATACATATATTATACATATATATATGAATATATATATATATATATATATATATATATATATATACCCCGTCGAACCCCGTTATAACGAACTTCAAGGGACCAAAAGTTTTGTTCGCTATATCCGGTGGTTCGTTATATCCGAACCATTAAGAAATATGTTAGAGTTCACAAAATGCATAACTGATTAGTTGCTATGTATATTCAATGAAGCTGTATTGAAAAAATGATAAAATCTATTAAAAATGATCATTAATGAATTATATTCACTGAAATCGATTACATTAAACTGACACAATACTAATTAAATTAACTAAAAATGAAGACAAATGGAAATAAATCGATTTTATCTTTAAGAGTTGCTCACTGTTTTCATGCAGAAATAATCGGTTATCTTCTGCTGACGTGATGCCGATTTCAAAAACATTTTATGAATTTCTTTGTCCAATACATCAAATGACTCCAACACTTTTTCTTCCACTGATTGTGTCAACAAAAACTTATTAATAACACTCATCGCTGCTGTAGCATCTAAAATGGTGGGGATTTCGTCATTTATGTGCTCCTTTTCATCAGCTTCAGAATCTTCGATTTCAGAATGATTCATTTTAATTTCTTCCACAATGTATTCATCAGTCGAATTTTCACATGTAATGACTTCATCATCACATGCTTCGAACAATAGCATGTCACAATCTGAGAATGATGAAATTTTGTGCTTTTCCATCCACATCGCGATACGTAAATCTTCATCATCTTCTTCTTCAACATTCGTTGTATCTTCAACATTCTTAAAAAGTTTAAAAATTTAAAAAAAATTCAGTTGACGACTGAAAAAATGTTCGTTATAGCTGATTCTTAAGATTTCGGAGGTTCGCTATAAAGGGATAAATCAGCATTTAATACAATAGGAAAACGGCGGGACCAAAATTTTTGTTCGTTATATCCGGGAGTTCGTTATATACCAGGTTCGCTATAACGGGGTTCGACTGTATATATACAGTGATTTCCGCTTATAAGAATCACGTTTGTTATTACTGTTTTTGATTCTTATAAGCGGTTGATTCTTATAACCGAAACTTCCCTTTGGACAGGCACACATACACAAATATATACTTGTACATATATATAAACACGCAGGGACATATATACATAATTTACCATTAAATACTCTTTAATTTACGTTATTTATCATTTATTAAAATTATTTTTTATAATTTTAAAAATACTCAATTTCTAAACAAATACCATAACTCAATTTCTAAACAAATACCATAACTCAATTTCTAGACCTATAAGTAAGAACATATGATTATAAAATCAACAAGAGGCAGCTTCTCTTTGACTACACTTTGGAAGAGCATCATATCTAATTAACAAGTTCTGTTTTTCAGAAAAACTAAGAGATTTCCTTGTTTTTATCATATTTGAATTCGACTATCTAAAAGTTCTAACACTAACTGGCAATTTTGTTAGAAAACTAAAGTGAATACTAGCGACGTATGCTTATTACAGTCTCAGACGAAGATTCACTTTATAACCGTGAAACGTTTGATTCAGCATCTGGTTCATCTGATCCGTTTACGTTTCACGGTTTGAAGTGCTGAATCCACTGTCCCGTTTGCGTAAGTGATGGTGGACCCTTCGCGGAAGATTTATGTGTTTCAGGGTCCAGAAATCCGCAACCAGGAAGTAAGTGGTGGGAAAAAAGAAGCGCCTGTCTGGAAAAAAGTGAAATCGGACTCGGGCGGGTTAGATGCCGCTGGGTAAAGCTAATAAAACAGTGTATAGCAAAAGCGTATAAGGAGAAACTCTTATGTTATGTCTAAAGGAATGTATTTTATGACTGTTTTCCACCCCAAAGTTTTATCAATCTTTGTTTTCAAAAACTTAAGAAAGAATTTCGTACCTTTTGAGAGTTCAAGTGGCATTTTTTGGAAAAATGAAAGGAAGGCGAAGATTGCAAACTGATTCTTATAACCGGTGGATTGATTCTTTAAAGCGGAAATTTTAACATGGAAATAATACATTTGTTTTTGTTTTTGCGATATTGATTCTTATAAACGGTTGATTCTTATAACCACTGATCACTATAAGCGGTGGTTACTGTATATATATGTGTGTGTGTGTGTGTGTGTGTGTGTTATCAACAGAATAAGAGGTTCAGAAAGTGATTTTTTATTTCTGTTGACGCATCTGAGCTTCGCTTCGTTACGATTGTCGTCATAAATGAAAACAATTTCGCGTATTTTCCTTTTCAATAGGTCGGATAAGTTTCACTCTTCCCAT